>CM051383.1:9483676-9508676 GCA_028015245.1 Cardamine occulta
GAGAAGGTGGAGGAGTAACCGGAGGTCCATTAGGTGGTGGAGGAGGAGAGTTGTTGGTAGAAGGTTGTAGCAGTTTTCTGTTGTTGTTGGATTCGGCAACTGTGAATAAGATTGCTAACAGAAATACTAGGCCGAAGGAAAGTCCTAGGGACACCATTTTTCAGGTTAATGTTGAGATCCTTAGACATAACTATGCTTATATAGTCCGTAGAAGTTCTCTTAGAGGCTTCCCACTAACTTTAGGATTTATATAAGATCTTAGCTGTAGAGTATTTTACATAAGTAGATTAACTATCAAGTACTGTATATTAGTATTAGTTATTTGTTAGCAACTTGTTAATTAAGCCAACTTTGCAAAATTAGCCTAATTTCTTAAGAATTTACACTAATGCCTTCTATAAAAGGTGTAAATTTTGGTTTTTGTCCCAGAAAAATAAATTTCTACATTTCTGTCCTGGATAAAATAATTTTCTACATCCGCCCCTGGTTGGCCGATGTGTTTGGAAACGAATACAGTAATTGCAAGAATGTCACATATTTTCACAATTTTCACAGTAGTTCAAAAATTGTACTATACTTTTGGAAATATGTCTGCTAACTACAAAGTACATTTATTTTTGGGATGAAATTTTATTTGAGTTTTTCATGAAACAAAGTTTAATTAGTAAGTACTCAAATCAAGATTATTTTGGAATTGGTAAAAATAAGACTACACAATTGGTAAAATAATTCAGAAATATTTGCAATCCAGCTTATTCTGATCATGAATGCACGTCACTCATAGCCAAAGCAAAAGCCTCTAGTTCCAAGCGAAGGCCGTGAAATTTAGTTATAAAGTTTGAATCCTTAATAAATTGCAAGTTTGCTTATAATAAAAAAAAATATGAAACGTGGATTATATAGTGACCAAATGGAAGAAACAATAAAAAGGGCAAATAGAAATTGAGAAACATGCGCTTCTTCCGCAAGTCTTAAAATTAGTCCCCTCTACCAAATCTGGGGCAGGAACCAAATACTTGCTAATTTTCAAATATTTATGATTCATCTTGACCCATTCAATTAACTGAATGTTGAACTTGATACTTAATTTATTCGAAGCAAATACTTGTTATACCAAATATTTGTCCAAAATATGATTATTTGCAAGTAATTTAACATGTCTAGTTACTTATCAAGTAATTTGACATGACTTATTACTTGCTATTTGAACTAAATAATTGGGTTTATTAGGCTAGACTAAGAATAATATTTGGGATGAGGTTTAGTTATTGAGTTTAAAAGTAATTGAGTTTAATGAGCTTTCAATATTGTTAGTGTACTTAGAGAGAGTTTGAAGAAAAGATCATGAATGATATTTCAACCTGGACCGAGTTAACTCGCAACTCAGCCATTAACTTGCTCTTCACGTTTGCTGCAATCAAAGTTTACAAAGTTATCTATTTAAAAGCTATGATGGTGCTATAAATCTCAGGTTGCTTCGCGAAACTTCCAACCAGAGTTGATAGTTTACAATGCTCAGGGCCGGTCCAACGCTTTCAATGTCCCTAAGCGAAGACAAAAAAAATTGGCCCAAAATTTATTATTTAAAGCCACTAATTATTAATATGATTGTTATAACTTTGTAACATGAGGTTTTTAATATATAAAATATGTTTTTGTGATAGAAAAATGATTCTACCAAAATTTGTAATTCCTACCACCTATACTCGTTAATCAACGATCCTATTCCTCCTATGTGTAATCCCAAACCCATATGTAATAATATCTAAATAGCTTTATACAGATATAGCAGTATATAGTATATAATGTCTAAAACATAATCTTCGTTTTGTGTGTAGGTGTGTATACATATATATATGTGGTTGTGGTTTGTCATGTAAATATAATAGTTGTAGGCTTTTGTAAATCCTAGCTATGTACTTGTTACGTAATTCCTACCTATGATGAATCAATTTAAACGAGGCCCTAATCCACCGCTTATGCCGCTTATGTGGTAGGCCGGCCCTGATAATGCTGGGACCGATATCTAGACGGAGACCCTCTGGGGCTTCTAAAGGTAATTCTATAATACCGAAGATATCACATTTGTATCGCAGAAGAATATAGTTGCTTCCTTAGTTTGAATGTAACTCTTGCAGCAGATAAGTTCTGATGGCATAACAAGTAGAGATGAGAAAGTCTTTAGATTTGCAAGGTAGAGAGATATACCTCTTGTGATGCTGACTTCAGGTTTAACATATATAACCAACTACGTACTTTTGCGCATGAGTAATGGTTCTTGAAGTATAAAAGAAGTTAACTATGTGACGATACTTTATGCAGGCGGGTACATGAAGTTAAGCGCCAGAGTTATTGCGGATTCCATTGAGAATCTCTCACGTCAATGCTTAATCCAGACACGACCGGATTCATTTCCCACGTGAACTGTCCTAGAGCCAAAACAGAGCTTCTATGAGTTGCATATGTGTGTATACTATACGAAAAACTTAAATGGCTTACGGTTCGAAGTAGTAGCTAGGAACCGTTAGATAAATCCCACAACGGGTATGATCAGAACAACCTCCTGCTTCATAAACAGAGTAAGAATTTGGAAATATCTGCAACCAAGAGTCACTTATGAGCACTAAAACCAGCATCTTACTTATTGGATTATCTCCCTGTTTATTCGTCCAAGTATATTTCGGTCCGTGATAGGCCAAATCTGTAAGCGAACATTGTGAAACTAGTTCTTGAAAATCCCTCGTTCCTCTTTTCATAGAGCCTGGAAAACCCGAGTGTTCATCAAGTGTTAAAAACTCATTCAAGTCTCCCATGATCATCCAAGGCTTGCCTCTAATTAAGGGAGATGAATGGTGTAACCGAATGTCTTCCCATAGTTGAACTCTATCAACAGCAAAATTTGAAGCATAGATAAAAGAGCAGAAGAAATCCATTTTCAGATCCTGGATCGCTCTTGAGTACCGGTGAAATAATAACTTTATCATTCCACACCACCCAAATACGACCAAGACGATGGTGTTCATAATTAGACATGAGAAATGTATTGTTCCAGACTGATGTATTAAAAATAAAAAAACTTGATCGAGTTTTAACCCGCATATATATACCACATCTCGTGCTAACAGTATAATCTTTCAACTAAAAAAAGCTGAATAAGATTTCCTACCCCGTAAAAGAAGTACATCCTTCTAGTATCGCACTTTTGATACTATGGACTAATGAGTTTAAAAATTAAATCTCAAAAATTGATTGGCTAGTAAGGCTAACTAAGTTGAAGTCCTCCAACATTAAAATTTCCAAACATGTCTTTGTTTAGATTTACATAGTTTCTCAAGAGCAAACAAATTCAAGCCTTGGGTATTGCTGTTAGAAGATATTTTAATATATACTCTCTCCGTTTCAAAATATATGATGTTTTAGAAAAAAATTTTCTTCTTTTCAAAATAAATGATATTTTAGGATTTCAAACAAATTTTTATTCTATAGTTATATGATTTCAATGCAAATTTTCAAAATATATGAGGTTTTAGGGAATAATAATCATTTTTTTCTTCAATTTATTAATTATTTTTCTATTCATAAATAATGCTTTGGCTAGAAGTTAATCCACTATAATTCACATTCTCTTGGAATCGATTCGTATAAAATATATAGAGATATTAAAAAAATGTTGGTCAATGCTAAACCAAAATTGTTTCCACATTATTCTCAACATTTCTACGTTTTAGATTTTGGGAAGATTTTAAGAATACTAGTTTGATTATACATAGTTTGGATTTTAAGAATATTTGTTTGACTAGTTGCCTCGTCATTTTTTTAAGAATTTAAAATTTTTTCAGTTGATGAATTTGTGTTATGGACATTCCC
The DNA here is from genome assembly GCA_028015245.1 of Cardamine occulta. Classification (NCBI taxonomy): domain Eukaryota; kingdom Viridiplantae; phylum Streptophyta; class Magnoliopsida; order Brassicales; family Brassicaceae; genus Cardamine; species Cardamine occulta. The sequence goes on from CM051383.1 coordinate 9,487,544, forward strand.
TGTTATATATCGTCTAATTCTTCTTTTCTTTGATGATTTAATAAAGAAGTTTCAATCAACAACAATATGAACATTTTATGTTTATGTGAAGAGATTTTTTCGTCAAAAACATGAATTACCCGGAGTTAATGGAATTTATATTATCAAGATAAAAGAAACAAAAAAAAAAGATTAAACATATCGAGTGAATAATAAAACTTTACCTACGTTACAAAGAGAAATACAAGTAGAACCTCTATAAATTAATACTCGATAAATTAATAATCTCTCTAAATTAATAAATTATTCCATTTTCGAGTTGTATCGGTGTAATAATTGACACATTTCGATAAGATAATAAGATAATATTTTTTTGAAATTTCTATGTAAATATATAGTCCCATTAATAACATAAATTAATAATCATATAAATTGATTATTAAAACTGGTGGCATATCCCTCACATTTGACAAGGCATCAAACCTTTCGGTGAAATTGTGAGAAGCACCCGTGTTCATTATCCAAGAGGTAAAAGGAAGCGTACCAGATGTTATTTGTTGTTATGATCGTTCCCAGTATTGAGAATACTCTTGATTGTCCATTGTTGGTCGCTTAGCCCTTGGACAGTATCACGATCCGCATCCGTGAGAACATGATTTTCTACCTCTTGTTTCGAGTTTTCAACATTCGGCACATAGACTCTATTAGCATAAGTCATTTTTGTCCATGACCTCTTCCTCCTTGAGAGTTCTGTCCGCCACGACCTCTTCCTTGGAGAGTACGACCTTTTGGTCTATCTCCCCACCAATCAGGGTACGAAATGACTGTGTAACAACGATCTGCAGTAGGCCCATTTCGATTGCATAAGGTGCAAATAAGTGTCTTTTCTTTGTCACCACTTACAAATTTCGGTTTGGCTTGGATTAGCGAATACAGAGACTTATGGTGCTTCTTCTACAGTACACCGCATGTCTTCCTCTTGTCTCACAATGTTGTAAATTTCCTCAAGAGATTGAACAGGAGTGCGTGACACAAGAGAAGACCAGACAGCCTGAAATTGATCATCTAGGCCGAAAAGGAATTGATGAACCTTGTCTTCTTCTCGATCAGATTCTTCAGCAGCTCCAAGGTTACACTCACACTTCCCACACTTGCAAGTTCGTAAGGGTTTGTGGGATGCAAGGTTATCCCAAATACGATTGAGCTTACCAAAATAGGCTTCAATCGCCACACCTCGTTTTTTACAACACGCCAATTCAGATTTCAGTTGTTGTAAGCGAGATCCGTTCATGACAGAGAAACGCCGTTTGAGATGTTCCCAGAGGTCTTGTGCAACATCTCTATGGGAGATCGTAGATCGCAGCGTTGGCTCTATCGTCATTTTGATCCAGAAGACAAGAAGGGCCTGAATCGTTTTCCAGTCAACAAGATCAGGGGAGTCGTCAGATGGTCGCTTGATTGAACCATCTAAGAAGCCAAACTTTTTGCGTGAGGTCAGTGCAGTACGAAGACCGCAAGACCACTCATTGTAGTTACTCCCTTTCAGAAGTGGATGAGATATGAAGACTCCAGGATTGTGAGCAGAGGTCAGCAGAGGTCAGGTCATACGGCGAGATTGTCTGTCTCACCTCATTTGCAGCAACGGCAGCGGTATCAGTTCCAGACATGATCGATAACAGAAAAAAAAAAATTCAGAGGTGTTGTTTATAAGTTTCAGGCTCTGCTACCATATAGAAAATCAAGAGCTGAGAAGTTTTCTGTATATCATTCTCAACTGTCGATGATACATATATAGCTACTCTACAACTGTAATCAGAAATCAAGGAAGATCTAAGCTACATTACAAGTATCGTATATTCAGAAACAGAATATGCTGAGTATACTTAACCAAACCATAACCAATATAACCAATGAGTAAACCGTACTCCAATAAATATCATCACGTATATTGAGACTCGTCACTCGTATAGAATCTCTCGGCAAGCTTTAAGCTTAGACACTCACTACCTTAAGACCAGAGGCATCTCTATTTTGAGACTTCCAGAAACTTGATTTGTTAGTATTACATAAGAGCATATACATATATATATGTATATATATATATATATATTAAATAATGTTGAAATATTTTACTTTTTTTTCAAGTCAAATTTTCTGAGGTTGCCATGTGAATTTATGGATACCCTGAATTCTGATTTGGGATTCGAATATGAACTTTCTTGAACTCTTTGAATTAGTTGAAATATTCGCGTAGGATTCTTCTATGTTATTGTTTTTGGTGTTAATAGATTCTTCTCTGTTAGCCTGGAAAACCCGAGTGTTCATCAGTGTTAAAAAATCATTAAAGTCCCCCATGATCATCCAAGGATTGCCTCTAATTAAGGGAGATGAATGGTGAAACCGAATGTCTTCCTATAGTTGAACTCTATCAACACAAATATTTGAAGCATAGACCAAAGAGCATACAAAATTGATAACAAGCCTTTTAAGCTTTCAATTATCCCATTGTAGCACTTAGGTGTATCAATTCCACAAGGACACGAGGTTTCAAACACACTAAGAATGTGGGATCAAAGATTTAATCTAAGGTGAGTAAAGATTTTGGTTTAGATAACACAATTTCAAATAAGTAAACAAAAGTGGTATAAGCTCAAAACGGTTTTGAAATTCAAATGATAGAAAGCAAACTCTCGGGAGATGATAGATGACTAGGGGAATCGATTATTAACTAGTGGAGCTTGATCACTAATCCATACTAATCCACTTCCGTGGGATTAATACCTTCACTTTTCAATTGATAATTAATAACTACCGTTAGCTATCAAGAGTTCAATGAGCATTACCAATGAATCTAAATAACCGCTTATCACCTTAATCAACTATTTTCATAGGCTAAGTAAGCTAAGAGCATTACTATTTTGGTTCAACCATTTTAACGAATACCTTGCGAGCATGAAAATGCTAAGCTAGACTACAAATTCATTGGCTAATCTAGCATTAATAACACCTATGAAGCATGGATCTAAACAATTACAAGCCTAACTCCACTAATCAATGATCAATCATAAATCTAACGTTCCCAAAAGCCCTAAAATGGCTACTCACTCATCATCATGGAAACACAAATCCAATGGCTTGATATTTGAGAAATCATATTGATAAGATGAATATAAGAAACGATTTCAAAGGAAAAAAACTTAAATAGATTAAAAATGGAAAGTAATACAATGTTTTTAAGAGAAAGCTCAAAGGTGGCTAAGACAATCTCTAAAACAAAACATATCCTTCTAATTAGGTCTTGTAGGCTATTTATAGCAAAATAAAAGCAAATTGGTTTAAGATAAAATAGATCTTATCAAATTCGGTTAAGAGGCATAATTGGAATCTCAGAACATCCAGCGGTATAGCAAAACCAACCAAACTGGCCGCTGCACGCCACTGACAATGCAAGGTCGCTGTGTATCCCCGCTGCTGCTGGTTGATGTCATGATAACGCTACATATGCTCAACCGTTTACCAGGTTTCTTGCTCCATTATAACGCCTCGGGTACGTGAAGCCGCTACATATGTTCTTGGGATGCCACCGATATCATCTGCCTGCTGCTCTGGCCCGCTGCTTCTCGTCGATCATGTGAAGATGGTGTGTTGGTCACCCGTCTACCTGCTGAGCTGCGTCAAACTTCTTGATGTGGTCATCAAACCAAGAACCAACCACGGATAAGATGGTGTACAAGAAAAAACAGCCCATGAGCATCCAAGTCCGAGAGATTTCCAAGATTCATCACAAACTTTTGGCCCAAGCATGCTCAGCCTACCCGAGAAGACCCCTGAGCCTTGTTCCGTAAAAACGAAGTCCAAGATTAACTGTTCCAGTCCAAATACCACTTGAAATATATTCTTAGCTCAACTAGAGAACGCTTAAAAGTGGAATCAGCCCAATAGGAGTTCAAATGAAAGAGTTATTCAATTTACGAACTGGGTTATCCTCAACTTATCCGATTTGGACCTATGTCATTCATTGGAGGATTCTGCCCAGACCATAAGGAATTGAGCTATGAAGTGAACTTTCCTACAACTTTGACTCAACAGAGACTCACTGCGAATTTGAATCAAGTCGATAGCAGTTTTTGTTTGGGAGATATTAATTTTCTAAACTGAAGGATCCTTGGCTTGCCTTATTTGGAACCCTTCGATTTTGGGAGACTTCAGTCACATGTTTGGAGTCCAGGAGAGTTTATAATACAACTAGGGGCTCCTAAGAAAACTTTAAGATTCATTCCCAGCAACTGGATCAAGTGGATTCAATTTTGGTCTTTCATACACCAAGACTTTCCATATCAAGACCCGAGGGCCTTTAATGCATTCCAACATCTATATTCCTTTGAACCAGCTGAAGCTTCGACTAGTAGACCTTCTCAAGACATTAAGAGGCTTCCAAAAAATGGATATATCAAGAGGATTTCGAGATATAAAGAGGTTCCTACCCGATTTCCTTATTTGGCCATGAAATCACCTCCAACGGCTATATTTTGATTCTTAATCAATTCTATTCATGATCCTTGATTTATTTTCGATTTAATTAGATTTCTTATTGTGTTTATGACCATTTTTAGTCAGCCTATATAAGCTGATCATTAGTCTCATTGTAAATCACCCTTGATCGAATAAAGTTAATAGAAACTGTTTTCTCTTTTCACAAAGTTGTGAATTCTTTGTGTTGTTTGTTCTTTAGTTCTTTATGAGTGATTCACAAGGCTGTTGAATCTGCAGAGTGAGCTATTTGAGTGATTCAAAGCAGCTTATTTTGTCCATCTATTGAGTGAGTCAATCTATATCCACCTCCACTCGACATCACTTCCACCTTCCGCAAGAAAAGTTTGGAATCTCGTGATCATCAAGTGATCTAAAATTGGAGCGATTTCAATCTTATATAACCTATCCTTACACTTAATCTCTCTTTTGCTCTTTTGCTCTATTTTGGTACACATTTCCCTCCATAAACCTATAAAACAGGAAAACATGCTAGACATATTAAGGATAATTATCTATCAAGATCCCTATGATTACTCTCTACAATTATTTCCTATGATTCTCTCATTTATTATATGATTGTATAACTCTACTATATATATATATATGTGTGTAATCATCATTATATGAAATAATATAACACAATTTATTCTTATAGTCAATATGGTATCAGTGCAGGTTTTGTTTGAGTTTGATTTAACCATCAAATTCTGTTTTTCTTATTGTTAGATGTCTCAAGCCTACGTACTTCCAATTCTTACTTTTATTACTAAGCCATAAGATCATTGTGCTTCCTTTTCAGCCACTCGCTTCTGATTATTTTATTTTATCTCGTTTGTAAATTTATTTGTTTTAAAAGCAAATCCTTACTGTTCATTATCTTCATAAACCAGATCATGTGGTTTCAAAATCAAGCTATAATGATTTTGATTTTCTTTTCTTCCCAAACTCTAAGCCATCGTTGCTTCTTTAAACTATTGTCTCACTTTTTCAAGCTAATATGCTTCTATCAACAAGCCAACGTTCTTCATTGAACAAGCCAAAGTGCTTCTCTTTTTTTGTTCTGCTTTCCAAGCCACGGTGCTTCTTTCCAAACTTCTCAAGATGTCACTATCATGAGATTCCAAATTTCTGTTGCACCTTCGGCTCAGCCAACAACGGCAACATCTCCATCACGTCTCCATCAAGAGCTATGGACCTCATCATCACCGACAGTCACGTCTCCTAAACTATATGCTTCCTAGCCTCTACATATATGTGTTCTCCGAGGAATTTATGGTAGATCCATCCAACGGCATGGTTCAAGCGCAATGCTTCTTTTTCCTTCCTATCAAACTTGTCAAAGATTCAATCTCGAGCTGCTATTTCTGTCTTCACTTCATCTCGGTCTTGAGCTTCAGGGGTCATATTAAGGATATATTGTGATTATCGCAAGATATGATCAAAACTTTAAGAAAGCAAAAGAGAATTAAAAACGAGAATTCTTTGAAGCGAATACCTTTTAGTTTAGGTTTCTTATTATTAATCTGATGATTCAATTACAGACCCTTAGACTCCTATATATATGCCTCAAAACTCCGATACAAATCCTAATAGAAAAAGAAAATCGTCTAAAACCTATTGTATCGTACTCTCCAAAAACATATCCTAGCCGCTTTTGATCCAATAAGCTTATCCTTATTTGGATCCTAGGTCAAAACTAATATTTTAAAGTCATTTTGCACAACAAACTCCACCTTGACGAAAAAATCTTTTTCTGCGACCCTTTTCTTGTTTATGGAATATCCTTCACCTTCCTTTAGCACTTGAAGACATGGAGCACATCCAAACAATGTCTGAACTTCTCCATGGTGACTGCCTTGGTTAACATGTCAGCTGCATTCTCCAACGTGTGCACTTTTTCCAAAATTATATCACCTCAAGCTACTAACTCCCTGATCTTGTGAAATCTGATTTGAATATGCTTTGTCCTAGCATGATATACCTGATTCGTTGCCCAATATAAGGCATTTTGACTATCATAGTGTAGCTGAACTCCACCTTGCTCAACACCCAAGTCTGCTACAAGTCCTTGAACCCATAGTGCTTCCTTAGCTGCCTCTCCCATTGCTATGTACTCCGCTTCTGTGGTGGACATTGCAACTATAGATTGTAGAATAGATCTCCAACATATTGGTTCTCTTGCAAGAGTAAAGACATACCCTATAGTGGACTTCCTGTTATCAAGATCTCCTCCATAGTCTGAATCAACAAAACCTATGACTTTATCTTTGCAATCTTCACCACCGAACATGAGACCGTAGTGAGTTGTACCCCTCAAATACCTGAGAATCCATTTAACTGCTTCCCAATGTTGTCTTCCAAGGTTAGACATGTATTTGCTGATTTGACAAACTGCTTGAGCTAAATCTGGTCTCGTACACACCATAGCGTAAATAAGACAACCAACTGCACTAGCATAAGGAACTTGTGCCATATCCTTGATATCTTTATCAGTCTTTGGACACTGATTCTCAATGAGTTTGAAGTGATTCACCAATGGAGTAGAAACAGGCTTTGCTTTTGACATGTCAAACATGTCTAGAATCTTCTCAACATAGTTTCTTTGAGATACCCACAATTTTCTAGTACTTCTATCCCTGCGAATCTCCATTCCTAGAATTATCTTAGCAATGCCAAGATCCTTTATCTCAAACTCTTCTCCGAGTAACCTCTTAAGCTCAACAATATCTTCCATATTGGTCCCGACAATGAGCATGTCATCAACATACGACAGTAAGAATATGGGAGAATGGTTACCTGGGTTCATCACTTTCTGGGCTATTGATAGCCTCACGAAAATTATAGGGATCATCTGTACCAATTGAAAGTGCATAATTTGCCATCTTTTCAAAACTGTACCTGAGTGGTGTCTTGATAATACGAGTTTCTCTATTAGCTGCCAAGCTCCCATTTGCTTTCTTATGACCGCTCTTATGACCGCTCTACCTTGGAAGACTTCTCCACCTTAGGAGAAAGCTCATTGTCTTTTGCTTCAAGTCTAGTGGTATCATTAGACCCTTCTTCCCGATCCTCTTCTGCTAACTCGGAATTAGTATCAACCTCAATGTTACATGCACTCAATCTATCCTTTCCTGTTGTAGCATTAACTGCTCATCAAACACCACATCTTGAGTGATTACTCTCTTCCTAGCCTCAGGATCCCATAACTGGAAACCTTTGACGCTTCTCTCAAATCTCAGAAAAATACACCTCTTGGACTTAGAGTCCAACTTTGATCTTTCGTCACTGGGAATTAACAAATAAGCTGGACATCCAAAGATCTTCAAGTTTGTTAGATCAATATCTACTCCGGTCCATATTTCTTCTGCTACCTTTCCTTCAAGAGAGATTCGTGGTGATCTACTGATGAGATAGACTGCCATGTTTACTGCTTTGGAAGCCATGCATTCAGTCTTAAACACCTTGCTTTTTCAACAATAGAACAATTTATCATCTCACTTATTCCATTCTGTTGTGGTGTCTTCCGCACTGTAAAGTGTCTATGAATCCCTTGCTCCTCACACAGCTTCTGAAATTCTCCATCAGTATACTCAATACCATTATCTGATCTTAGATACTTAACCTTCCTCCCTATTTGGTTTTCTACTTCAGCTTTCCAAGTCTTGAATTTCCCAAAGACTTCAGACTTCTGTTTCAAGAAATAAACCCAAACTTTCTTTGAAAAATCATCGATAAAGAGGACAAAATACCTGCTACCACCTAATGATTTTTCTCTCGTTGGCCCCTATACAACTGACTGAACATAGTCTAAAAGGCTCTTTGTAGTGTTGTTGTCCCGTCTTGAAAGATATCTTGGACTGCTTTCCCATCACGCAGAACTTACAGAAATCCATTTTGCAACTCTTCAAACCATCCAAAAGATTTCTCTTATGGAGTTCAGCTAAACCATGTTCTCCTATATGACCCAACCTCATATGCCATAGAGCTCTGATATCTGATTTAGTCAACACAACTACAACTTCACCTACAACCACGTTTTTGAGTAATCGATACACATTTCCCGCTGTGATCTCACTCTTCATCACCGTTATATCTCTTTTGCGTATATTCATACAATTTTCATCGTCCGGCTAATACTTGAAACCGTTCTTGTGAAGTGTGCCTAGAGATATTAGATTCTTCTTTACAGCTAGAAGATGCTTTACATCAGTTAATGTCCTGATGACCCCATCATGCATTGGGAATTTGATCTGACCAACACCGATAATGCTGCAACTTTTGTCGTCTGCCAGTTTAACAGTTCCAAAATTTCCAGCTTCATACGTTTCAAACAACTCCTTATTTGACGTAATGTGGAATCAACAGCTCGTATCTAAAATCCAAGAATTTATGTGATTACCCATTGTCACTGCAAGCATATCAAACTTAACTGTTAATGTGTCTTCTTGCTGAACTATGTTTGCAGTATTAGATGATTCTCCTCCTCCATTCTGCTTCTTGTTCATTGGATAATCTCTCTTATAATTCCTTATTTTCTGGCACTTATAACAGACTGCCTTCTTCTTCCTGCTATCTCCCTGCTTTTCTTTGTTCTTCTGTCCTCCATTACCCTGGTTAAATCTGACATACAACCCATAACCCTGAGAGTTGACTCTGCTACCATGTTGTTGGTGTTGTTATGATGACCTAACAACGAATATGTTGCCGACTGAATTGTAATCGTTTCTTTGTTCGCCAACAATGCAGTCACCAATGTCTCATACTCTGGAGTTAAAGAACACAACAACATCATAGCTTTATCTTCGTCTTCCACCATGACACCCACACGCCCGAGATCTCCAGTGATCTGATTGAAATGATTAACATGCTGAATCAGATTTGATTCTTTAGACATCTTAAACAGATATAATGCCTGCTTTAGATACAACTTGCTGGATAGAGATTTTGACATGTACATCTTTTCGAGCTTGTCCCAAATCTCTTTTGAGTTAACAAGATCGATCACCTGATGCACAACTTTGTCTCTAAGACAGATACGAATTGCCAAACCCGCCTTCTCCTGCAGCTCTTCCCAATCATCCTGCATGATTGAATTCGGCTTCTTATCCAACATCGCCTTCTTCATCCCGTTTTGATTCAGTATATCCTTCACCCGCGTTTGCCAGAGACTAAAGTTTCCTGTTCCATTAAATCTCGGAACCTCAAACTTTATGGAACTAGTCATCGAGAAAACTTGGCTGCTCTGATACCAGTTGTTGTGATTATCACAAAATATGATCAAAACCTTAAGAAAGCAAAAGAGAATTAAGAACAAGAATTCTTTGAAGTGAATACCTTTTAGTCTAGGTTCTTATTACTAATCTAATGATTCAATTACAGACCCTTAGACTCCTATATATATGCCTCAAAACCCCGATACAAATTCTAATAGAAAAAGAAAATCTTCTAAAACCTATTGTACAGTACCCCCCAAAAACATATCCTAGCCGCCTTTGACCCAATAAGCTTATTCTTATTTGGCCCTAAGTCAAAAACTAATATTTTTAAGTCACTTTGAACAACAAGATAATTATCTATCAAGCTTCCTATGATTACTCTCTACGGCGGGTGTATTCAACTTAGCATTTAGAGAGATTTGTGTTATTAAAATATGAATTTCAAAATATCTTTTAAAATCCTGGATTATTGGATTAGTGATTTTAAAATTTACAATCAAATCCACTGTTATTAAATAAATGTTGATCAACAACTAAACCAAAATTGTTTCCACATTATTATCAACATTTCTACATTTTAGATTTTGTGAATCTTTTAAGAATATTAGTTTCATTATACCTAGTTTGGATTTTAAGAGTATTACTTTGATTATATATAGTTTGGATTTTAATAATATTAGTTTGACTAATTCTCTCGTCATTATTTTAATTCTTTTTTTCAGCTGATGAATTTGTTTTATGGAAATTCCCTATTATATATCGTCTAATTCTTCTTTTCTTTGATGATTTAATAAAGACATATCGATCATCAATAATATGAACAGTTTATGTGAAGAAAATTTTCCATCAAAAACATGAGTTAATTGCCCGAGTTAAAGACATTTATAATATCAAAATGTGTATAATCAAACGTTACCCACAATAAAAATAGAAATACTTCAAAAAAATTGAGAGACATCGAAACAAAGTTAAGACAACAGTAATGCATTTTTCATATTTTAAGACATTGCAAATATTTTTTCATGAGCCATTTCTCACAACCACCACCACCAAGGGTTACCAGAGGGAGGTGGAGGAGATGCCCTGTAGTAGAAAGCTCTATGAGCTGCTGGAGGAGGAAGATTAACCGGATGTGGTTTGACCGGAGTGCGATAATGAGGAGAATATTTTCGAGTTGGACGAGGAAGATAAACTGGAGGAGGTGGAGAATGAGTAATCGGAGATCGATAACGCGGGGGAGGAGGAGAATATATTGGAGTTCGAGGAAGACGATTAACCGGAGGAGGTGGAGAAAGAGTAACCGGAGGTCGATAACGTGGGGGAGGAGGAGAATATATTGGAGTTCGAGAAGGAAGATGAACCGGAGGAGGTGGAGAATGAGAAATCGGAGATTGGTAACGCGGGGGAGGAGGAGAATATATTGGTGTATGAGGAGGAAGATTAACCGAAGGAGGTGGAGAAAGACTAACCGGAGGTCGATAACGCGGGGGAGGAGGAGAATATGTTGGAGTTCGAGGAGGAAGATTAACTGGAGGAGGTTGAGAAATAATAACCGGAGGAGGTGGAGAAAAATCAACTGGAGGAGGTGGAGAAAAAGCAACCGGAGGAAGTGGAGAAAGAGCAACCGGAGGAGGTGGAGGAAGATTAACTAGAGGCGGTGGAGAAAGAGTTAACGGAGGAGGTAGAGAGAGAGCTCCTGGAGGAGGTGGAGGTCGATCAGGTGTGGGAGGATGAGAATTTATTGGAGTTGGAGGAGGAAGATTAACCGGAGGAGGTGGAGAAATAGTTAACGGAGGAAGTGGAGAAAGAGCATCCGGAGGAAGTGGAGAGAAAGCACCTAAAGGAGGTGGAGATCGATCAGATGTGGGAGGATGAGAATTTATTGGAGTGGGAGGAGGAAGATTAACCGGAGGCGGTGAAGAAAGAGTTAACGGAGAAGGTGGAGAAAGAACATCTGGGGGAGGTGGAGAAAAAGCAACCAAAGGAGGTGCAGGTCGATCAGGCGTGGGAGGATGAGAATTTATTGGAGAGGGAGGAGGCAGATTAACTGGAGGAGGTGGAGAAAAAACATCCGGAGGAGGTGGAGAGAGAGCAATCAGAGGAGGTTCACGGTGATTAGGTGTGGGAGGATGAGAATTTATTGGAGTGGGAGGAGGTAGATTAACTGGAGGCGGTGGAGAAAAATTTAACGGAGGAGGTGGAGAAAGAGCATCCAGAGGGGGTGGAGAGATAGCACCCGGAGGAGGTGGAGGTCGATCAGGTGTGGGAGGATGAGAATTTATTGGAGTGGGAGGAGGAAGATTAACCGGAGGCGGTGGAGAATGAGTTAACGGAGGAGGTGGAGAAAGAGCATCCAGAGGAGGTGGAGAGAGAGCAAATGGAGGAGGTGGAGGTCGATCAGGAGTGGGAGGATGAGAATTTATTGGTGTTGGAGGAAGCAGATTAATCGGAGGAGGTGGAGAAACAGTTAATGGAGGAGGTGGAGAAAGAGCATCTAAAGGAGGTGGGGAGAGAGCACTTGGAGAAGGTGGAGGTCGATCAGGTGTGGGAGGATGAGAATTTATTGGAGTGGGAGGAGGAAGATTAACAGGAGGAGGAGGAGAAAGGGTTAACGGAGGAGGTGGAGAAAGAGCATCTGGAGGAGGTGGGGAGAGAGCACCTGGAGGAGGTGGAGGTCGATGAGGTGTGGGAGGATGAGAATTTATTGGAGTGGGAGGAGGAAGATTAACCGGAGGCGGTGGAGAATGAGTTAACGGAGGAGGTGGAGAAAGAGCATCCGGAGGAGGTGGAGAGAGAGCACTTGGAGGAGGTGGAGGTCGATTAGGAGTGGGAGGATGAGAATTTATTGGAGTTGGAGGAAGAAGATTAATCGGAGGAGGTGGAGAAACAGTTAACGGAGGAGGTGGAGAGAGAGCATCCGGAGGAGGTGGATAGAGAGCACCTGGAGGAGGTGGAGGTCGATCAGGTGTGGGAGGATGAGAATTTAATGGAGTTGGAGGAGGAAGATTAACCGGAGGCGGTGGAGTAAGAGTTAACAGAGGAGGGGGAGAAAGAGCATCTGGAGGAGGTGGAGGAAGAGCAACCGGAGGAGGTGGAGAAATAGTTAACGGAGGAGGTGGAGAATGAGCATCTGGAGGTGGTGGGGGGAGAGCAACCGGAGGGGGTGGAGGGAGGTTAATTAGAGGAGGTGGAGATTGAGCATTTGGAGGAGGTGCAGGTCGATTAGGTGTGGGAGGATGAGAATTTATTGGAGTGGGAGGAGAAAGATTAACAGGAGGCGGTGGAGAAAGAGTTAATGGAGGAGATGGAGAAAGAGCATTCTGAGGAGGTGGGGAGAGAGCACTTGGAGGAGGTGAAGGTCGATCAGGCGTGGGAGGATGAGAATTTATTGGAGTGGGGGGAGAAAGATTAACCGGAGGCGGTGGAGAAAGAGTTAACGGAGGCGGTGGAGAAAAAGCATCTGGAGGAGGTGGGGAGAGAACACCTGGAGGAGGTGGAGGTCGATCAGGTGTGGGAGGATGAGAATTTGTTGGAGTTGGAGGAGGAAGATTAACCGGAGCAGGTGGAGATAGAGTTAACGGAGGAGGTGGAGAAAGAGCATCCAGAGGAGGTGGAGAAATAGGATCCGGAGGAGGTGGAGAAATAGTTAACGGAGGAGGTGGAGAAAGAGCATTTGGAGGTGGTGGAGAGAGAGCAACCGGAGGAGGTGGAGGGAGGTTAACCGGAGGAGGTGGAGAAAGAGCATCCGGAGGAGGTACAGGTCGATTAGGTGTGGGAGGAAGAGAATTTATTGGAGTAGGAGGAGAAAGAGTTATCGGAGGAGGTGAAGAAAGAGCATCTGGAGGAGGTGGAGGAAGGTTAACCGGAGGAGGTGGAGAGAGAGCACTTAGAGGAGGTGGAGGTCGTTCAGGCGTAGGAGGATGAGAATTTATTGGAGTGGGAGGAGGAAGATTAACCGAAGGCGGTGGAGAAAGAGTTAACGGAGGCGGTGGAGAAAGATCATCAGGAGGAGGTGGGGAGAGAGTACCTGGAGATGGTGGAGGTCGATCAGGTGTGGGAGGATGAGAATTTATTGGAGTGGGAGGAGGAAGATTAACCGGAGGCGGTGGAGAAAGAGTTAACAGAGGAGGTGGAGAAAGAGCATCCAGAGGAGGTGGGGAGAGAGCACCTGGAGGAGGTGGAGGTCGATCAGGTGTGGGAGGATGAGAATTTATTGGAGATGGAGGAGGAAGATTAACCGGAGGAGGTTGAGAAAGAGTTAACGGCGGAGGTGAAGAGAGAGCATCCGGAGGAGGTGGAGAAAGAGCAGTTGGAGGAGATGGAGGTCGATCAGGCATGGGAGGATGAGAATTTATTGGAGTGGGAGGAGGAAGATTAACCGGAGGCGGTGGAGAAAGAGTTAACGGAGCTGGTGGAGAAAGAGCATCTGGAGGAGGTGGGGGGAGAGTACTTGGAGTAGGTGGAGGTCGATCAGGTGTGGGAGGATTAGAATTTATTGGAGTTGGAGGAGGAAGATTAACCAGAGGCGGTGGAGAAAGAGTTAACGGAGGAGGTGGGGAGAGAACACCTGGAGGAGATGGAGGAGGAAGATTAACCGGAGGAGGTGGAGAAAGAGTTAACGGCGGAGGTGGGGAGAGAGCATCCGGAGGAGGTGGAGAAAGAGCACTTGGAGGAGATGGAGGTCGATCAGGCGTGGGAGGATGAGAATTTATTGGAGTGGGAGGAGGAAGATTAACTGGAGGCGGTGGAGAAAGAGTAAACAGAGCTGGTGGAGAAAGAGAATCTGGAGGAGGTGGGGAGAGAGTACCTGGAGAAGGTGGAGGTCGATCAGGTGTGGGAGGATGAGAATTTATTGGAGTGGGAGGAGGAAGATTAACCGGAGGCGGTGGAGAAAGAGTTAACGGAGGAGGTGGAGAAAGAGCATCTGTAAGAGGTGGGGAGAGAACACCTGGAGGAGGTGGAGGTCGATCAGGTGTGGGAGGATTAGAATTTATTGGAGTTGGAGGAGGAAGATTAACCGGAGCAGGTGGAGAAAGAGTTAACGGAGGAGGTGGAGAGAGAGCATCCGGAGGAGGTGGAGAGAAAGCACTTCGAGGAGGTGGAGGTCGATCAGGTGTGGGGGGATGAGAATTTAATGGAGTTGGAGGAGGAAGATTAACCGGAGGCAGTGGAGATAGAGTTAACGGAGGAGGTGGAGAAAGAGCATCCGGAGGCGGTGGAGAAAGAGCATCCGGAGGAGGTGGAGAAATAGTTAACGGAGGAGGTGGAGAAAGAGCATCTGGAGGTGGTCGAGAGAGAGCAACCGGAGGAGGTGGAGGGAGGTTAATCGGAGGAGGTGGAGAAAGGGCATCCGGAGGAGGTACAAGTCGATTAGGTGTGGGAGGATGAGAGTTTATTGGAGTGGGAGGAGAAAGATTAACCGGAGGTGGTGGAGAAAGAGCATCCGGAGGAGGTGGGGGCAGAGCACCTGGAGGAGGTGGAGGTCGATCAGGTGTGGGAGGATGAGAATTTATTGGAGTTGGAGGAGGAAGATTAACCGGAGCAGGTGGAGAAAGAGTTAACGGAGGAGGTGGGGAGAGAACACCTGGAGGAGATGGAGGAGGAAGATTAACCGGAGGAGGTGGAGAAAGAGTTAACGGCGGAGGTGGGGAGAGAGCATCCGGAGGAGGTGGAGAAAGAGCACTTGGAGGAGATGGAGGTCGATCAGGCGTGGGAGGATGAGAATTTATTGGAGTGGGAGGAGGAAGATTAACTGGAGGCGGTGGAGAAAGAGTAAACAGAGCTGGTGGAGAAAGAGAATCTGGAGGAGGTGGGGAGAGAGTACCTGGAGAAGGTGGAGGTCGATCAGGTGTGGGAGGATGAGAATTTATTGGAGTGGGAGGAGGAAGATTAACCGGAGGCGGTGGAGAAAGAGTTAACGGAGGAGGTGGAGAAAGAGCATCTGTAAGAGGTGGGGAGAGAACACCTGGAGGAGGTGGAGGTCGATCAGGTGTGGGAGGATTAGAATTTATTGGAGTTGGAGGAGGAAGATTAACCGGAGCAGGTGGAGAAAGAGTTAACGGAGGAGGTGGAGAGAGAGCATCCGGAGGAGGTGGAGAGAAAGCACTTCGAGGAGGTGGAGGTCGATCAGGTGTGGGGGGATGAGAATTTAATGGAGTTGGAGGAGGAAGATTAACCGGAGGCAGTGGAGATAGAGTTAACGGAGGAGGTGGAGAAAGAGCATCCGGAGGCGGTGGAGAAAGAGCATCCGGAGGAGGTGGAGAAATAGTTAACGGAGGAGGTGGAGAAAGAGCATCTGGAGGTGGTCGAGAGAGAGCAACCGGAGGAGGTGGAGGGAGGTTAATCGGAGGAGGTAGAGAAAGAGCATCCGGAGGAGGTACAAGTCGATTAGGTGTGGGAGGATGAGAGTTTATTGGAGTGGGAGGAGAAAGATTAACCGGAGGTGGTGGAGAAAGAGCATCCGGAGGAGGTGGGGGCAGAGCACCTGGAGGAGGTGGAGGTCGATCAGGTGTGGGAGGATGAGAATTTATTGGAGTTGGAGGAGGAAGATTAACCGGAGCAGGTGGAGAAAGAGTTAACGGAGGAGGTGGAGAGAGAGCATCCGGAGGAGGTGGAGAGAGAGCACTTGGAGGAGGTGGTGGTCGATCAGGTGTGGGAGGATGAGAATTTATTGTAGTGGGAGGAGGAAGATTAACCGGAGGCGGTGGAGAAAGAGTTAACGGAGGCGGTGGAGAAGGAGCATCTGGAGGAGGTGGGGAGAGAGTACCTGGTGAAGGTGGAGGTCTATCAGGTGTGGGAGGATGAGAATTTATTGGAGTGGGAGGAGGAAGATTGACCGGATGCGGTGGAGAAAGAGTTAACGGAGGAGGTGGAGAAAGAGCATCTGGAGGAGGTGGGGAGAGAGCACCTGGAGGAGCTGGAGGTCGATCAGGTGTAGGAGGATGAGAATTTATTGGAGTTGGAGGAGGAAGATTAACCGGAGCAGGTGGAGAAAGAGCATCTGGAGGAGGTGGAGAGAGAGCATCCAGAGGAGGTGGAGAGAGAGCACTTGGAGGAGGTGGAGGTCGATCCGGTGTGGGAGGATGAGAATTTAATGGAGTTGGAGGAGGAATATAAACCGGAGGCGATGGAGAAAGAGTTAACGGAGGAGGTGGAGAAAGAGGATCCAGAGGAGGTGGAGAAAGAGCATCCGGAGGAGGTGGAGAAATAGTTAACGGAGGAGGTGGAGAAAGACCATCTGGAGGTGGTGGAGAGAGAGCAACCGGAGGAGGTGGAGGGAGGTTAACCGGAGGAGGTGGAGAAAGAGTATCTGGAGGAGGTGAAGCTCGATTAGGTGTGGGAGGATGAGAATTTATTGGAGTGGGAGGAGGAAGATTAACCGGAGGCGATGGAGAAAGAGTTAACGGAGGAGGTGGAGAAAGAGAATCTAGAGGAGGTGGGGAGAGAGCACCTGGAGGAGGTGGAGGTCGATCAGGTGTGGGAGGATGAGAATTTATTGGGGAGGGAGGAGGAATATTAATCGGAGGAGGAGGAGAAAGAGTTATCGGAGGAGGTGGAGAAAGAGCATCTGGAGGAGGTGGAGGAAGGTTAACCGGAGGAGGTGGAGAGAGAGCACTTGGAGGAGGTGGAGGTCTTTCAGGCGTAGGAGGATGAGAATTTATTGGAGTGGGAGGAGAAAGATTAACTGGAGGCGGTGGAGAAAGAGTTATCGGAGGAGGTGGAGAAAGAGCATCTGGAGGAGGTGGGGAGAGAGCACCTGGAGGAGGTGGAGGTCGATCATGTGTGGGAGGATGAAAATTTATTGGAGTTAGAGGAGGAAGATTAACCGGAGGAGGTGGAGAAAGAGTTAACGGAGGAGGTGGAGAAAGAGCATCCAGAGGAGGTGGAGAGAGAGCAACCGGAGGAGGTGGAGAAAGAGTTAAAGGAGGAGGTGGAGAAAGAGCATCCGAAGGAGGTGGAGAGAGAGCAGCCAGAGGAGGGGGAGGAAGATTAACCGGAGGAGGTGGAGAAAATAGAGAAGGTGGAGAAAGAGCATCTGGAGGAGGTGGAGAGAGAGCAACCAGAGGAGGGGGAGGAAGATTAACCGGAGGAGGTGGAGAAAATAAAGGAAGTGGAGAAAGAGCATCCGGACGAGGTGGGGAGAGACCAACCGGAGGAGGTAGAGGAAGATTAACCGGAGGAGGTGGAGAAACAGTTAACGGAGGAGGTGGAGAAAGGGCATCCGAAGGAGGTGGAGAGAGTGCAGCCGGAGGAGGTGGATGAAGATTAACCAGAGGAGGTGGAGAAAGAGTTAACGGAGGAGGCGGAGAAAGAGCATCCGGAGGAGGTGGAGAGAGAGCAACCGGAGGAGGTGGAGGAAGATCAACCGGAGGAGGTGGAGAAAAAGTTAACGGAGGAGATGGAGAAAGAGCATCCGGAGGAGGTGGAGAGAGAGCAACCGGAGGAGTTGGAGGAAGATCAACCGGAGGAGGTGGAGAAAAAGTTAACGGAGGAGATGGAGAAAGAACGTCCGGAGGAGGTGGGGAGAAAGTAACCGGAGGAAGTGGAGGATGATTAACCGAAGGAGGCGGAGAAAGAGTGACCAGAGGAGGTGGAGAAAGAGTTAACGGAGGAGGTGGAGAAATAGCATCCGGAGGAGGTGGGGAGGGAGCAACCGGAGGAGGTGGAGGAAGACTAACCGGAGGAGGTGGAGGAAGAGTAACCGGAGGAGGTGGAGAGAGAGCACCTGAAGGAGGTGGAGGTTGATCAGGTGTGGGAGGATGAGAATTTATTGGAGTTGGTGGAGGAAGATTAGCCGGAGGAGGTGGAGGAAGACTAACTGGAGGAGGTGGAGAAAGAGTAACCGGAGGAGGTGGAGAGAGAGCACCTGAAGGAGGTGGAGGTCGATCAGGTGTGGGAGGATGAGAATTTATTGGAGTTGGTGGAGGAAGATTAACCGGAGGAGGTGGAGAAAGATTAACCGGCGGAGGTGGAGAAAGAGTTAACGGAGGAGGTGGAGAAAGAGCATCCGGAGGAGGTGGCGGAAGATTAAACGGAGGAGGAGGAGAAAGAGCATCCGGAGGAGGTGGAGGAAGATTAAACGGAGGAGGTGGAGAAAGAGCATCCGGAGGAGGTGGAGAGAGTGGAACCAGAGGAGGTGGAGGAAGATTAACCGGAGGAGGTGGAGGTCGATCAGGTGTGGGAGGATGAGAATTTATTGGAGTGGGAGGAGGAAGATTAATCGGAGGAGGTGGAGAAAGAGTTAGCGAAGGAGGTGGAGAAAGAGTATCCGGAGGAGGTGGAGAGAGAGGAACCGGAGGAGGAGGAGAAAGCGCATCCGGAGGAGGTGGAGGAAGATTAACTGGAGGAGGAGGCGAAAGAGCATCCGAAGGAGGTGGAGAGAGAGGAACCGGAGGAGGTGGGGGAAGATTAACCGGAGGAGATGGAGAGAGAGTTAACGGAGGAGGTGGAGAGAGAGCAACCGGAGGGGGTGGAGAGAGAGCAACCGGAGGGGGTGGAGAGAGAGTAACCGGAGGAGGTGGAGGTTGATCAGGTGTGGGAGGATGAGAATTTATTGGAGTTGGAGGAGGAAGATTAACTGGAGGAGGTGGAGAAAGAGCATCCGGAGGAGGTGGAGAGAGATCAACCAGAGGAGGTGGAGGGAGATTAACCGGAGGAGGTGAAGAAAGAGTAACTGGAGGAGGTGGAGAAAGAGTTAACGAAGGAGGTGGAGAAAGAGCATCCGGAGGAGGTGGAGAGAGAGCAACAGGAGGCGGTGGAGATCGACCAGGTGTGGGAGGATGAGAATTTATTGGAGTTGGAGGAGGAAGATTAACCGGAGGAGGTGGAGAAACAGTTAACGGAGGAGGTGGAGAGAGCACAACCGGAGGAGGTGGAGGAAGAGTAACCGGAGGAGGTGGAGAAATAGTTAACGGAGGAGGTGGAGAAAGAGTATTCGGAGGAGGTGGAGAGAGAGCAACCGGAAGAGGTGGAGGAAGATTAGCCGGAGGAGGTGGAGAAAGAGTAACCGTAGGAGGTGGAGAGAGAGCACCTGGAGGAGGTGGAGGTCGATCAGGTGTGGGAGGATGAAAATTTATTGGAGTGGGAGGAGGAAGATTAACTGGAGGAGGTGGAGTAACCGGAGGAGGAGAGTTGTTGGAGGAATGTTGTAGCAGTTTTCTGTTGCTGTTGGCTTCACCAACTGTGAATAAGATTGCTAACAGAAAAACTAGGCTGAAAGGATGTCCTAGAGACACCATTTTTCAGGTTAATGTTGAGAGCTTTAGACTTAACTATGTTTAGATATATATATAGTCCGTGGAAGTTCTCTTAGAGGCTTCCCATTAACTTTAGGATTTATATAAGATCATAGCTGTAGAGTATATTACATTAGTAGATTAACTATCAAGTACTGTATATTAGTATTAGTTATTTGTTAGTCAACTTGTTAATTAAGGCAACTTTGCTTTGTTTACGTTTTATATTTCTCTTGTTGTGGTAATGGAGGCCTCTCTCTCTAAATAATATGCTTGCTTAACCAGTAGTATTAACTATTAAGTACTTATTAAGAAAAATATTGGTTTGAATTATTCAAGTATTTCGCTAATTACGTATTAAGAAAAATGAACATGTATGTGATGTGGCCGTTTCAAAATACTGAGTTTCGGTGCCAGTTTCGTAGCTGGTTTGGAAAACCGACCGAAGACGTTGTGTTCTCTGTTAAGAATGGGTGTTGGAGGAGATGAGTGGGTTGCGAAGAGAGATTCTTAAAGATGGTCGTAAGGAATTTGTTGATGCTATGAATTTCGTGATATTTCTAAACATATTTTTACCCCCTTTGTATTAGAATTGGACGAATGTGTGATGACTCATGAGATATATATTTCTGGGGCTATAAATACACATGGGGATTTACTACACTAAAATGTAGTATTATTATTTATTTTATTTTTAGTTACAAAAAATTCTTTGATCTCTTTGTGTATTTTGTAACTACAAAAAGTTCTTTGGTCGATTGTTTGGAAACGAATACAGTAATTGCAAGATTCTTTGATCTCTGTATATTTTTGTTCACAGTATTTTTGTCCACTGGTTGGCGTGCGATTTTGCATAAATTGTACTATACTTTTGGAAATATGTCGGCTAACTAGAAAGTAACTTATTTTTGGGATGACAATATATTTGAGTTTGTCATGAAAATAAACTTTATTAGTAAGTACTCCTCAAATCAAGATTATTTTGAAATCTTTATAGTATTTGAGAGTGAAAACGCACCACAATCAATCTCAGCTATAACTAAGTACAGTTAAACCTTTATAAATTAATAATATTGGGAACAATCTATTTTATAATATTTTATTAATTTATAGAGATGAGATTTGGGTCAATATATCAATTTGGGACCAAAACAATTATTAATTTAGCGA
>CM051383.1:9508776-9533776 GCA_028015245.1 Cardamine occulta
AGAATTAATTTTTCGAGTATTAATTTATAGAGGTTTAACTATCGATAAAAACGGAAACGGATACGTAAAAACGAAATGTATGAAAACAAATGTTTTCAAAAATAATAAAATGGATACGTGTTAGAAATGTGAACACAAATAAATAAATAAATATATATATATATAATATAGTGAACCATAAAAACCATATTATAAAAATATTAGAAACAACACAGTAAATAGTTTAACTATATAAAATATCATATGAAACATTTTATATTCATCAAATTAGTTTTGATTTTTATTAAGTTAAAAACAACAAGAAATCTCTTATTATATGTTTCCAAATTTTTTCATTTATTAAGTTTCCAAACTATAAAAATGATAAGTGTCCATTGCGTTTCCAAAATAGAAATGGATGTTTCCATCATGTTTCAGAATTGCAATATTTAGGAAATATGTTTCTCTGTGTTTTCATCCTTTTTTAAGAGTTTCAATTTTCAAAACGTTTCTGAAACGGGAAACGGATCTCTGACGGAGTTTCTATGCTACCTAGGTTATATGATTACTAAAATATCATTAATGAAATTTGTTTTTTTTTGTCTTTGCTCTATGGGTAATTATGATTTTTAATCGTCTCAGCAGTAGTTGATTTTGGGGATAATTGTTACATTTAAATGTCTCGGGGTAATTTTAAGAGGATATTTATGACTTTTAAATATTTTAATATATTTTCTATAAATGATTAATTTTTAATTAATATTAGTCGGTTAATTTAATTAGATCATGATCAAATCAAAGCCCAATTCAATATTCGTTATTTTTGTTTAACTTAGGCCCAATAATATCATATATACTCCGTTAATAGTATAAATTTTTAGGTGTCCTTCTCTTATAAGTTATAAATATCAAGTTAAGCAGCATCATTCATTTTTAATTTCATGTTTTTGTTCTTAATGTGTTTTAATTATTTATTCAACACACTTTATTAACCTAAGCATAGCTATATATAGATGGTGGAGATACACCTAAGGATTAGAAAAGTTTATGACATAAGCGGCGCCAGACACAATTTCATGAAACATTTGAATCTCTGGGTAATTATAAAAATAGAAATGGATATTTCCATCATGTTTCAGAATTGCGATATTTAGGAAATATGTTTCTCTACGTTTTCATCCCGTTTTTAAGCGTTTCATTTTTTGAAACGTTTCTGAGACGGGAAACGGATCTCGGACGGAGTTTCCATGCTACCTAGGTTATATGATTACTAAAATATCATTAATGAAATCTGTTTTTTTTGTCTTTGCTATATGGGTAATTATGACTTTTAATCGTCTCTGCAGTAGTTGATTTTGGGGATAATTGTGACATTTAAACGTCTCAGGGTAATTTAAGAGGATATTTATGACTTTTAAACATTTTAATATATTTTCTATAAATGATTAATTTTTAATTAATATTAGTCGGTTAATTTAATTAGATCATGACCAAATCAAAGCCCAATTCAATATTCGTTATTTTTGTTTAACTTAGGCCCAATAATATCATATATACTCGGTTAATAGTATAGATTTTTAGGTGTCTTTCTCTTATAAGTTATAAATATCAAGTTAAGCAGCATAATTCATTTTTAATTTCATGTTTTTATTCTTAATGTGTTTTAATTATTTATTCAACACACTTTATTAACCTAAGCATAGCTATATATAGATGGTGGAGATACACCTAAGGATTAGAAAAGTTTAGGACAGAATCGGCACCAGACACAATTCATGAAACATTTAAATCTATAGGTAATTATAAAAATAGAAATGGATGTTTCCATCATGTTTCAGAATTGCGATATTTAGAAAATATGTTTCTCTGCGTCTTCATCCCGTTTTTAAGAGTTTTAATTTTTGAAATATTTCTGAAACGGAAAACGGATCTCGGACGGAGTTTTCATGCTACCTAGGTTATATCATTACTAAAATATCATTAATGAAATCTTTTTTTTTTTTGTCTTTGCTCTATGGGTAATAATGACTTTTAATCGTCTCAGCAATAGTTGATTTTGAGGATAATTGTGACATTTAAACATCTCGGGGTAATTTTAAGAGAATATTTATGACTTTTAAACATTTTAATATATTTTCTAAAAATAATTAATTTTTAATTAATATTAGTCGGTTAATTTAATTAGATCATGACCAAATCAAAGCACAATTCAATATTCATTATTTTGTTTAACTTAGGCCCAATAATATCATATATACTCGGTTAATAGTATAAATTTTTAGGTGTCTTTTTCTGATAAGTTATAAATATCAAGTTAAGCAGTATAATTCATTTTTAATTTCATGTTTTTGTTCTTCATGTGTTTTAATTATTTATTCAACACACTTTATTAACCTACCTAAGTATAGCTATATATAGATGGTGGAGATACACCTAAGGATTAGAAAAGTTTAGGATAGAACCGTGTAGGACACAATTTCAATGAAACATTTGAATTGGAAATTCCACTTTCTAAGTGGACCCTGCAAAACAAATTATATATATATATATATATATATTAACATCAAATGGTGAAAAAACAAAGTTATATATGGAAATGATGAGTAATGTATTAATTTCGTATAAATATTTTATAAAATATTATATGGGTCCCAAATTATTATTATTTAAATCTTATATTATATTATTTAATTAAAAAAAGAAAATTTAGGTTAACTTCATTTTCCATGACTTCTCATTTTGTTTTTTTAGACATTTTGTTTTCCTCCATCGAAGAATAGAAGAGATATCTATTTTTCTTAAAATTCTTGATTATATAAGTTTGATAGATGATTTCGCAGAGAAAAATGTATGAATAATTGTTTTTCAGAAGCGTTAAATTTTTATTATTTTTTGAAAGATATTATTGTAGTTTTTTTATAACTTTAGTTAATTATATATATATATAATATATATATATATACTATTGTTATTATCATTTGTAATCTTTAAATGAATTTTATATTTTGAATTTTACTATGCTATTACATTTAAAACATATAACTTTGAGCCATATATTATTGCTATATATGAGTTTAAATATTGAAGTTGTGACATAAAAATATAAAATTTAAGCTATTTTAAAGTGATTAGAAATATATATATATATATAATAAGATTTCTATAAATTAATAATATTAACATCAATATATTTTATAATATTTTATTAATTTATGAATATTAGTTTATAAAGGTTTCACTATATATATCCTTAAAATGTTTAGTTATTTAAAATGCACTATGCCCACGTCCCCCGTATGGTCCAAACCTACCTAGTACCTAATTGGTAAAAGTACTAAAATAAGACAAAACAATGAGTAAAAAAATAATTCAAAAATGTTTGCAATCCAGCTAATTCTGAACAAAAATGCAGCCTTAATAAATTGCAAGTTTGCGAATAATAAACAAAAAAAATTATGAGACGTGGGTTATAATGGCCAAATGGAAGAAAAAAATGTAAAAAGAAAAATAAAATAATGGTCAAATGGAAGAAAACAAAATAAAATAAAAATCAATAATTGTCCAAATGGAAGAAAAAAAAGGTAAAAATAAAATCAATAATGGCCAAATGGAAGAATAAAAAGTAAAAATAACAATCAATAATGGCCCAAATGGAAGAAAAAAAAAAGTAAAAAAAAAAATCAATAATGGCCAAATGGAAACTGAGAAACACGCGCTTCTTCCGCGCGTCTTAAACTTAAACATTCCCAGCAAAAAAAAAAAAAAAAAAAAAATCTCACCGCTTCTTCAGAGAGCCCAGAGAGAGAGTTTGAAGAAAAGATCATGAATGATATTTCAACCTGGACCGAGTTAACTCGCAACTCAGTCATTTACTTGCTCTTCACGTTTGCCGCCATCAAAGTTTACAAATTTCTCTTCTGCTGTACACGATCCTCTGAAATGTCATCATTTTCTATGGCAACCGATCCCGAAGCCCTCCGCCGGGAACGAATTCTCTCCAGCAAACTCTACTTCAACATCCCTCTTTCAAAGGTAACAATTTTTTCTACGTGCCCCAATGATAAATTCACGATTTTTTACTTACATAATTTTTTGATTTGATCAAGAAACAGGTTTCGATTATCTATTCATCGGCTTACGACATCTCCTTCATGGGAATTGAGAAATTGTGAGTCTTTTTTCTCCCGATTTGGCCGTTGACTAATGTTGGTGATTCGTTGACTAATTTGGTTATCTGATATTGTGTAGGCATCCATTTGATTCTTCCAAGTGGGGACGAGTTTGCAAGTTCCTTGTTTCAGATGGGTTTTTGGAGGAGAAATCAATCGTTGAGCCTTTAGAAGCTTCAAAGATTGATCTTTTAGTGGTACTTTGTTTCTGTTAAGATGTGTCAACTGTTGTACAGTTTGAACTAAGTTTGGTCATTACTCATTAGTCATATTATTAGATATTTTAGTGGTTTAGTTAATAATTATGTACAGAACCGGTTTGTACCGGTTGATTGTTTTTGTATATATACTTTGTATAGTGCATTAAGTGTAAATAACAGAATCAGATTAAAACCCATTTCTCTCCATCGTCTTCTTCGTTCATCCTCCTTTCACCATTATTGATTCTGTTCATATCTTGTTTCTATTATGGTATCAGAGCTATACGCTTAGTTCTTTATTTTTATTTTTATTCTTTTTATCTCTGATTTCTTCTATTTCCAAAGATGGTGACTCTCCGAAAATCTGTTCGTCGCGGAAACAAATCTAACGGTGCAGGGAGTTCAGCTTCGAAATCGACTAGATCTGCTGCTCCGCTTATGGATTCAGCCGTTCCGATTCTCCCCACTGCTCCGATTACCACAGATCCGTTTGTTGATTTCACGGATAGCTCGTCTTCACCTTTTTCTCTCCATAGTGCCGATCATCCTGGTTTGGCTCTCATCGCTATTCAACTTGACGGATCCAACTATAATCACTGGAGTTCTGCGATGCTGATTGCACTCGATGCGAAGAACAAGATTGCTTTCATCGATGGCTCTCTTCCTCGTCCTTGTGAAGGTACTCCAAATTTTAGGATCTGGTCTCGATGGTTAAATCGTGGTTATTAAACTCAGTTTGTAGGCAGATATATGGAAGTATATTGAATTTTGATGATGCTACTATGATATGGAAGGATTTGCATAATAGATTTCACATGACGAATTTGCCAAGAACATTTCATTTGATTCAGCAAATTCAGGATCTCCGCCAAGGTTCCATGGATTTATCTAGCTATTACACTGCTATGAAAACCCTATGGGATCAGCTTGATGGTAGTGAACCTCGTGATATGTGTCTCTGTTGCAATACCTTTAACTGTCCTAGTAAACAAGCTGCTCAAGCTAAGGTTGATAGAGGTCGTATCACTAAATTCCTTGCTGGTTTGAACGAATCTTACTCTATCATCCGAGGCCAAATTATTATGAAGAAACCTTTGCCTGACATTGCTGAGATCTATAATATATTGGATCAAGATGACAGTCAAAGAAAATTTGGAACAAGTGTTGTTCCAGCTGCTTTTCAGGTTGGGAATGTTGGGCATCTTCCTGGTGTGTTGAATGCTGCTGTTTCTTCCAACTTTACTGGTTCTTTGAATGCTGCATATCAGTCAGCTCATAGAAAAGATAAGCCTATATGTTCCCATTGTGGTTATGCTGGACATATAGTGGATCGTTGCTATAAGTTACATGGTTATCCACCTGGTTGGAAACCAAGGAAGCAATTATTAAATCAATCTTCTCAGTCTTCTAATCAAAATTCGCCTTCTGTTGCTGCTCATGCTGGTTTAAACGAGAAGCCATCTGCTGGTTTGGATAGTCTGGTTGGAAATCTCTCTAAGGATCAGATTCAAAGCTTCATAGCTTATTTCAGTTCCCAACTTCAACCACAATCAGCTACACAAACTCAGCCTACAACTTTCTCTTCTTCTAGTTCTCAGAACAATGAAGCATCTGGTATCTCATTTTCACCTTCTACCTACAGTTTTATTGGGATTTTAAGTGTTACAGAGTATGTGACTGATATAAGAACATGGGTTGTTGATTCTGGAGCAACTCACCATGTATCTCATGACAAGAGTTTATTTGTTGATCTTGATTTATCAATTCATCACTCTGTTAATCTCCCCAATGGAAGTATAGTTATGGTAGCAGGTGTTGGTACTGTTAATGTGAATGCTGCAATCAGTTTGAAGAATGTTTTGTATATCCCAGAATTCAGATTAAACCTTCTGAGCATTAGTTCATTGACTACAGATCTTGGATCTCGTGTGGTTTTTGATCCTAATTCTTGTTTAATACAGGATCATATCAAGGGGTTGACGATTGGAAGAGGTAGAAGGATTGCTAATTTATATGTTTTGGATGTTGAAGACCCTGCAGATCCAAGACGTCTTTCTCCTTATAATCTAAATTCTGTAATAGATTCTGCTGTTTGGCATAAAAGACTTGGACATACTTCTTTTTCTCGGATTGATATGCTTACAGATGTACTTGGCATTTCAAAACAAAAGAATAAAGGTGTTTTACATTGTGATATTTGTCAAAGAGCAAAACAGAAGAAACTTCCATATCCCTCTCGTAATAACTTTTGTTCAGCTCCTTTTGATCTGTTGCATATTGATATTTGGGACCCTTTCTCAGAACCAACAGTGGAAGGTTTCAGATATTTTTTAACTATTGTGGATGATCACACACGAGTCACATGGGTTTATTTACTCAGATTGAAGAGTGATGTATTACAAGTTTTTCCTGAATTTTTGAAAATGGTGGAGACTCAGTTTGAAAAGAAAGTAAAAGCAGTGCGATCAGAAAATGCTCCGGAGTTGCAATTTACAGATCTTTATCGCAGTAAAGGGATTATCTCACATCACTCATGTCCAGAGACACCTGAACAAAATTCAGTAGTAGAGAGGAAGCATCAACACATTCTCAATGTGGCAAGAGCTCTTCTTTTCCAATCTCATATACCTTTATCTCTTTGGGGTGATTGTGTTCTTACGGCTGTCTTTCTCATCAACAGAACTCCATCATCGATTCTTGAGAATAAGTCACCTTACGAGATGCTAACGAAGAAGTCACCAGCTTATACAGATTTGAGAACATTTGGTTGCCTTTGTTATGCAAGCACATCTCCACAACATCGACATAAATTCCAAGACAGGGCTAAAGCTTGTGTGTTTTTGGGTTATCCTTCTGGTTATAAGGGTTATAAGTTGATGGATATAGAAAGCAACAATGTTTTCATCTCAAGAAATGTTATTTTCCATGAAAGCATTTTCCCTTTTCACAGTTCTGATCCTGTTGATAGTGAAACAGGTTTCTTTCCTTATATTGGTAGTGAAGTTGCAAGTAAGGGGGAATCATCTGAGCTTCCGGTGGTACCTATTCCTACTGCTGTTTCTCAGCGAGTGTCTAGACCTCCTTCGTACCTTCAAGAATATCATTGTTATTCTCTCCAAGAATCGACTGCACATCCCATTTCTCAGGTTTTATCCTACTCTAAACTCTCAGATTCATTTCACTCCTATGTCAATGCTCTCACCAAAATACCAGTACCAACTAGTTATTCTCAAGCTAAGAATATTAGAGAGTATTGTGAGGCTATGAATGCTGAATTGGGAGCTCTTGAGGCTACTTCCACATGGATTCTTTGCTCACTTCCTCCGGTAAAACTGCTTTTGTTGGATGTAAGTGGATCTCACAGTTAAACTTCATGCAGATGGCAGTCTTGAACGATATAAAGCAAGACTTGTTGCTAAAGGTTATACTCAAAAAGAAGGCCTTGATTATGTGGAAACTTTTTCCCAGTTTGCAAAGTTAGCCACAGTGAAGTTGTTGTTATTGCTTGCTCGAAAAAAATGGTTTCGGACCAACTTGATGTTTCAAATGCATTTCTCAATGGAGATTTGAAAGAAGAAGTTTACATGTCTTTACCACCTGGTTATGTTCCAAAACAGGGGGAATGTTTTCCTCCTAATGCTGTTTGTAAACTTCAGAAATCATTGTATGGCCTCAAGCAAGCTTCCCGGCAATGGTTCTTAAAATTTTCACAATCTTTGATGGATTTGGGGTTTGTTAAAGGTACAGGTGATCATACGCTGTTTATTAGAGTTTCTGGTGATATTCATATGGCAGTATTGGTTTATGTTGATGATATTATCATTGCTAGTAGCTCAGCCACCGCTACAAAATCACTCACAGAGGCTTTGAAGTGTTCTTTTAAACTTTGAGACTTGGGTCCTCTTAAATATTTTCTTGGTCTTGAAGTTGCAAGGACTTCTGCTGGGATATCTATTTGTCAACGCAAGTATACACTTGATCTTTTGGATGAAACTGGTCTATTGGGTTGTAAACCTTCATCTATCCCAATGGATCCTAGTTTTAAGTTGTCTATGGAAGAAGGGGATTTGTTGGATGATGCAACAAAATATCGAAGATTGGTTGGCAAACTTATGTACTTGACTTTCACTCGTCCTGATATCACATATGCAGTTCATAAGCTTTGCCAATACACTTCAGCTCCGCGAGCTCCTCATCTTCAAGCAGTTTTTAAGGTGCTTCACTATCTTAAAGGCACTGTTGGTCAAGGTCTATTTTATTCTGCAGATTCTGACTTACAACTTAAAGGTTTTGCTGATGCAGATTGGTCATCTTGCCCTGATACTAGACAATCTACATCTGGTTTCTGCATGTTTGTTGGTCCTTCTCTTGTCTCCTGGAAGTCCAACAAACAAGACACTGTTTCCAATTCTTCTGCAGAATCAGAATACAGATCTATGTCTGCAGCTGTACGTGACATGATATGGGTGAGAAAGCTTCTTACAGACTCTCCGGATTGATGTTTCGAAGCTTCAAAGCACTTTATTGTGATAACACAGCTGCAATACACATTGCCAATAATCCTGTCTTTCACGAACGGACTAAACACATTGAAAATGATTGTCACATTGTCCGGGAGAAGATTGAAAAGGGATTGATCAAGACTTTGCACGTGAGAACTGACCAACAATTGGCTGATGTGTTAACTAAACCTTTATTCCCTACAAAGTTCAAGTATCTTATATGCAAGATGGGTGTTATTAACATATTCACTCCATCTTGAGGGGGAATATTAGATATTTTAGTGGTTTAGTTAATAATTATGTACAGAACCGGTTTGTACCGGTTGATTGTTTTTGTATATATACTTTGTATAGTGCATTAAGTGTAAATAACAGAATCAGATTAAAACCCATTTCTCTCCATCGTCTTCTTCGTTCATCCTCCTTTCACCATTATTGATTCTGTTCATATCTTGTTTCTATTACATATGGTTCTCTTTATCTGAATCAGGTACATTCTGAGAACTACTTAAACAGCTTGAAGAGTAGTGCCACTGTAGCTAGGATAACCGAGGTGGTGTGATTTTAATATGAGAATCTGTTATTGAATAGTCTATTTGATTCTTGTTGAACTTAACTTTTCTTAAAATGTATAGGTTCCACCAGTTGCTTTTTTCCCAAATTTTCTTGTGCAGCAGAAAGTTCTTTATCCATTTCGAAAGCAGGTAGAAGAATCATTTGTGTCTTACCTCTTTCATTGTAGTATTTGAGAAATTTTATTTGTAGAGTGATTATAAAGTTGGTGTGTGACAGGTTGGTGGGACGATTCTGGCAGCTAAACTCGCAAAAGAACGTGGATGGCCAATAAACGTAGGAGGAGGTTTTCATCATTGTACTGCGGAAAAAGGAGGTGGATTCTGTGCTTTTGCTGATATTTCTCTCTGTATTCACTTTGCATTTCTCCGTCTAAGAATATCGAGGTAAAATATTTCTCTAATGGATTACGTACCTTGATATGTAAACCAACTCCCCCACAACAGTGTGAACTCTTTAGTTCTTGACCATGTAAAACTTGAACAGGGTTATGATAATAGATCTTGATGCTCATCAAGGGAATGGCCATGAAACAGATCTCGGCGATGACAATATGATGAACTTTTTTAATTTCATGATGCTTTGTCTTAATAATGTTCAATATAGTGATAACGATGTAATAGTCGCAGGAGTCGTGTTTACATTTTGGATATGTACAATCCTGAGATATACCCATATGTAAGCTGTCATCTTTGGATCTTCTATGCTTGCTTTTAACTGTTGGATATATCTACTATGTGTTTTTTCTTACTTAGGATTATAGAGCTAGGAGATTTATTGATCAGAAGGTTGAGGTGGTGGTAAGTCAATCCTCTTTCAAGTTTCATCTGGAATTTAATTTGATTGTTTTTTGTCACATTATAATTCTCTCCATTTTTATATATCTTGGCAGAGCGGAACAACCACTAATGAGTATTTGAGGAAACTAGATGAAGCCCTTGAGGTATGTATTTTGACCATTCCCTTATTCTCTTGTTTCTGTCAGGTTCGATGTATGTGATTTAGTCTGGACTGGTGATGATAGATTAAGAGCATGGAATATAAAAGGTTCCTCGAAAAAACATGATTAGCAATAACTTTGTGGTCTTTAGGAATCTTAAGATAAAAGCAATGATGGTGCTATAACTCTCCAGGTTGCTTGCGAAACTTCCAACCAGAGTTGATCATTTACAATGCTGGAACCGATATCTTAGATGGAGACCCTCTAGGGCTTCTAAAGGTAATATTATAATACCGAAGATATCACATTTGTATCGCAGAAGAATATAGTTTCTTCCTTAGTTACAATGTAACTCTTGTGGCAGATAAGTCCTGATGGCGTAAGAAGTAGAGATGAGAAAGTCTTTAGATTTGCAAGGGAGAGAGATATTCCTCTTGTGATGTTGACTTCAGGTGTAGAAAATTGGTTTTAACATATGTAATCAACGACGTATTGCTTATATGAGTAATGGTTTTAAAAGGATGAAAGAACAAGGACAAACTAATATTTTTATTTGGGCCCTAAGTCAAAACTAATATTTTTAAGTCACTTTGACGAAAAAATCTTTTTCTCCGACCCTTTGCTTGTTTATTGGGTATCCTTCATCTTCCTTTAGCACTTGAAGACATGTAGCAGATCCAAACAATGTCTGAACTTCGCCATGGTGACTGCCTTGGTTAACATGTCAGCTGCATTCTACAATGTGTGCACTTTCTCCAAAATTATCTCACCTGAAGCTACTAACTCATTGAGCTTGTGAAATCTGATTTGAATGTGTTTTGTCCTAGCATGATACACCTGATTCGTTGCCAAATATAAGGCACTTTGACTATCATAGTGTAGTTGAACTCCACCTTGCTCAACACCCAATTCTGCTACAAGTCCTTGAACCCATAGTGCTTCCTTAGCTGCTTCTTCCATTGCTATGTACTCCACTTCTGTGGTGGACATTGCAACTATAGATTGTAGAATAGATCTCAAACATATTGGTCCTCCTACAAGAGTAAAGACATACCCTATAGTGGACTTCTTGTTATCAAGATCTCCTCCATAATCCAAATCAACAAAACCTATGGCTTTATCTTTGCAATCTTCACCACCGAACATGAGACCGTAGTTAGTTGTACCCTCAAATACCTGAGAATCCATTTAACTGCTTTCCAATGTTGTCTCCCAGGGTTAGACATGTATTTGCATATTTGACAAACTGTTTGAGCTAAATCTAGTCTTGTACACACCATAGCATACATAAGACAACCCACTGCACTACCATAAGGAACTTGTGCCATATCCTTGATATCTTTATCAGTCTTCGGACACTGATTCTTTGTGAATTTGAAGTGATTCACCAATGGAGTAGAAACAGGCTTTGCTTTTGACATGTCAAACATGTCTAGAATCTTCTCAACATAGTTTCTTTGAGATACCCACAATTTTCTAGTACTTCTATCCCTGCGAATCTCCATTCCTAGAATTTTCTTAGCAGCGCCAAGATCCTTCGTCTCAAACTCTTCTCCAAGTAACCTTTAAGCTCAACAATATCTTCCATATTGGTCCCGACAATGAGCATGTCATCAACATACGACAGTAAAAAATATGGGAGAATGGTTACATGGGTTCATCACTTTCTGGGCTATTGATAGCCTCATGAAAATTATAGGGATCATCTGTACCAATTGAAAGTGCATAATTTGCCATCTTTTCAAAATCGTACCTGACTGGTGCCTTGTTAATCTGACTTTCCCTATTAGCTGCCAAGCTCCCATTTGCTTTCTTATGACCGCTCTTCTGACTGCTCTTCTGACCGCTCTTTTGCTCTACCTTGGAAGACTTCTCCACCTTAGGAGAAAGCTAATTGTCTTCTGCTTCAAGTCTAGTGGTATCATTATACCCTTCTTCCTGATCCTCTTCTGCTAACTCGGAACTAGTATCAACCTCAATGGTTACAGGCACTCGATCTATCCTTTCCTGTTGTAGCATTACTGCTCATCAAACACCACATCTCGACTGATTACTCTTTTCCTAGCCTCAGGATCCCATAACTTGAAACCTTTGATGCTTTTCTCAAATCCCAAAAAAATACACCTCTTGGCTTATAGTCAAACATTGATCTTTCGTCACTGGGAATTAACAAATAAACTGGACATCCAAAGATCTTCAAGTTTGTTAAAACAATATCTACTCGAGTCTATATTTCTTCTGCTACCTTTCCTTCAAGAGAGATTCGTGGTGATCTATTGATGAGATAGACTGCCATGTTTACTGCCTCAGCCCAGAACTGCTTTGGAAGCCATGCATTCAGTCTTAAACACCTTGTTTTTTCAGCAATAGAACGGTTTATCATCTCACTTACTCCATTATGTTGTGGTGTCTTCCGCACTGTAAAGTGTCTTTGAATCCCTTGCTCCTCACACAGCTTCTGAAATTCACCATCAGTATACTCAATACCATTATCTGATCTTAGAGATCTGAATGAACATAGTCTAAAAGATCCTTTATAGTGTGTTGTCATGTCTTGAAAGATGTCTTGGACTGCTTTCCCATCACGCAGAACTTACAGAAATTCATCTAGCAACTCTTCATACCATCCAAAAGATTTCTCCTCCTCCATTCTGCTTCTTATTCATCGGACAATCTCTCTTATAATGCCCTATTTTCTGGCACTTATAATAGACTGTCTTCTTCTTCCTGCTATCTCCTTGCTTTTCTTTGTTCTTCTGTCCTCCATTACCCTGGTTGAATCTGACATACAACTCATCACCCTAAGAGTTGACTCTACTACCATGTTGTTGGTGTCGATTGTGATGACCTAACGACGAATATGTAGCCGACTGAATTGTAATCGTTTCTTTTTTCCCCAACAATATAGTCACCAATGTCTCATACTCTAGAGTTAAAGAACACAAAAACATCATAGCTTTATCGTTGTCTTCCACCGTGACACCCACACACCCTAGATCTGCAGTGATCTGATTGAAATGATTAACATGCTGAATCAGATTTGATCCTTCAGAAATCTTAAACAGATACAATCTCTGCTTTAGATACAACTTGCTGGATGGAGATTTTGACATATACATCTTTTCGAACTTGTCCCAAATCTCTTTTGAGTTAACAAGATCGATTACCTGATGCACAACTTCGTCTCCAAGACAGGTACGAATTGTCGAACCCACCTTCTCATGCAACTCTTTCCAATCATCCTGTGTGATTGAATCGGGCTTCTTATCCAACAGCACCTTCTTCATCCCATTTTGATTCAGCATATCCTTCACCCGCGTTTGCCATAGACTAAAGTTTCCTGTTCCACTAAATCTCGGAACCTCAAACTTTACGGAACTAGTCATCGAGAAAACATGGCTGCTCTGATACCAGTTGTTGTGATTATCGCAAGATATGATCAAACTTTAAGAAAGCAAAAGAGAATTAAGAACAAGAATTCTTTGAAGCGAATACCTTTTAGTCTAGGGTTCTTATTATTAATCTGATGATTCAATTACAGACCCTTAGACTCATATGCCTCAAAACCCTGATACAAATCCTACTAGAAAAAGGAAATCTTCTAAAACCAATTATACCGTACCCCCCAAAAACATATCCTAGCCGCCTTTGACCCAATAAGCTTATTCTTATTTGGGCCGTAAGTCAAAACTAATATTCTTAAGTCACTTTGAACAACAGGATAATTATCTATCAAGCTCTCTATGATTACTCTCTACGGCGGGTGTATTCAACTTAGCATTTTGAGAGATTTGAGTTAAACTGACAAATTATGTGTTATTAAAACATGAATTTCAAAATATCTTTTAAAATCCAGTATTATTGGATTAGTGATTTTAAAATGTATAATCAAATCTACTGTTATTGAAAACGTTTTGAGATTTGGATTTGAAAGTTTCAGGTGAGATTTTATGGGATTTCTTAGTTAAAAATACAACAATCCAAATTCCATTGTTTTAGATGAGATTTCAGAGAATTTAATAACAAAATTCCTATTCAGTCCAAATCATCTCAAAACTCATTAAAACTCAAATCACACCAAATATTCAGTCCAATACACCCCCTACAATTATTTCCTATGATTCTCTCATTTATTATATGATTGTATAACTCTACTATATATATATATGTAATCATCATGATATGAAATAATACAACACAATTCATTCTTACAAGTCAATAAGACATGCACCTAAACACTAACATGGAATGCAAAACAGTGTGAAACTATGTGAAAGTGCAATGTAAAATTCCATGAAAAGTTGATATATCAGAAATCCATTGTAATTCAGATCCGGGATTGATATGTATAATTCACATTCTCTTGGAATAGATTCCTATAAATATATAGAAATATTAAATAAATGTTGATCAACAACTAAACCAAAATTGTTTCCACATTATTCTCAACATTTCTACGTTTTAGATTTTGTGAATCTTTTAAGAATATTAGTTTCATTATACTTAGTTTGGATTTTAAGAGTATTAGTTTGACTAATTCTCTCGTCATTATTTTTTTTTTTCAGCTGATGAATTTGTGTTATAGAAATTCCCTATTATATATCGTCTAATTCTTCTTTTCTTTGATGATTTAATAAAGAAATATCGATCATCAATAATATGGGCAGTTTATGTGAAGAAAATTTATAATATCAAGATGAAACAAAAAAAAGAGAAACATACTGAATATTTTTTTAAAAAACGATGAAATGTGAATAAACAAACATTATCCACATTAAAAATAGAAATACTTCAAAAAAATTGAGAGACATCAAAACAAAGTTAAGACAACGGGAATGCACTCTTTTCATATTTTGAGACATTGCAAATATTTTTTCATGAGCCATTTCTCACAACCACCACCACCAAGGGTTACCAGAGGGAGGTGGAGGAGATGCCCTGTAGTAGAAGGCTCTATGAGCTGCTGGAGGAGGAAGATTAGCTGGATGTGGTTTGATCGGAGTGGGATGATGAGGAGAATATTTTGGAGTTGGAGGAGGAAGATAAACTGGAGGAGGTGGAGAATGAGTAATTGGAGATCGATAACGCGGGGGAGGAAGAGAATATATTGGAGTTCGAGGAAGACGATTAACCGGAGGAGGTGGAGAAAGATTACCCGAAGGTCGATAACGTGGGGGAGGAGAATATATTGGAGTTCGAGGAGGAAGATGAACTGGAGGAGGTGGAGAATGAGTAATCGGAGATTGGTAACGCGGGGGAGGAGGAGAATATATTGGTGTTTGAGGAGGATGATTAACCGACGGAGGTGGAGAAACACTAACCGGAGGTCGATAATGCGGGGGTGGAGGCAAATATTTTGGAGTTCGAGGAGGAAGATAAACCGGAGGAGGTGGAGAAATAATAACCGGAGGAGGTGGAGAAAAAGCAACCGGAGGAAGTGGAGAAAGAGCAACCGGAGGAGGTGGAGAAAGAGCAATCGGAGGAGGTGGAGAAAGAAAACCAGGAGGAGGTGGAGAAAGAAGTACCGGAGGAGGTGGAGAAAAAGCATCAGGAGGAGGTGGAGAAAGAGCATTTGAAGGCGGTGGCGAAAGAGTTACTGGAGGAGGTGGTGAAAGAAGTGCCAGAGGAGGTGGAGAAAAAGTCACCGGAGGAGGTGGCGAAAGAGTTACAGGAGGAGGTGGAGAAAACGTTACTCGAGGAGGTGGAGATAGAGTTATCGGAGGAGGTGGAGAAAGAAATATCAGAGGAGGTGGAGGAAGAGATAACGGAGGAGGTGGAGAAAGAGCATCTGGAGGAGGTGGAGAGAGAGAAACCGGAGGAGGTGCATGTCGATTAGGTGTGGGAGGATGAGAATTTATTGGAGTGGGAGGAGGAAGATTAACTGGAGGCGGTGGAGAAAGAGGTAACAGAGGAGGTGGGGAGAGAGCACCTGGAGGAGGTGGAGGTCGATCAGGTGTGGGAGGATGAGAATTTATTGGAGAGGGAGGAGGAAGATCAACCAGAAGAGGAGGAGAAAGAGTTATCGAAGGAGGTGGAGGAAGGTTAACCGGAGGAGGTGGAGAAAGAGCATCCAGAGGAGGTGGAGGTCGATTAGGTGTGGGAGGATGAGAATTTATTGGAGTGGGAGGAGGAAGATTAACCGGAGGCGGTGGAGAAAGAGTTAACGGAGGAGGTGGAGAAAGAGCATCCGGAGGAGGTGGGGAGAGAGCACCTGGAGGAGGTGGAGGTCGATTAGGTGTGGGAGGATGAGAATTTATTGGAGAGGGAGGAGGAAGATTAACCAGAGGAGCAGGAGAAAGAGTTATCAGAGGAGGTGGAGAAAGAGCATCTGGAGGAGGTGGAGAGAGAGCAACCGGGGAAGGTGGAGATCGATCAGGTGTGGGAGGATGAGAATTTATTGGAGTGGGAGGAGGAAGATTAACTGGAGGAGGTGGAGAATGAGTTAACGGAGGAGGTGAAGAAAAAGTAACCGGAGGAGGTGGGGAGAGAGCACCTGGAGCAGATAGAGGTCGATCAGGTGTGGGAGGATGAGAATTTATTGGAGAGGGAGGAGGAAGATTAACCGGAGGAGGAGGAGAAAGAGTTATCGGAGGAGGTGGAGGAAGGTTAACCGGAGGAGGTGGAGAAAGAGCACTCGGAGGAGGTGGAGGTCGATTAGGTGTGGGAGGATGAGAATTTATTGGAGTGGGAGGAGGAAGATTAACCGGAGGCGGTGGAGAAAGAGTTAACGAAGGAGGTGGAGAAAGAGCATCCGGAGGAGGTGGTGAGAGAGCACCTGGAGGAGGTGGAGGTCGATCAGGTGTGGGAGGATGAGAATTTATTGGAGAGGGAGTAGGAAGATTAACCGGAGGAGGAGGAGAAAGAGTTATCGGAGGAGGTGGAGAAATAGCATCTGGAGGAGGTGGAGAAAGAGCATCTGGAGGAGGTGGAGAGAGAGCAATCGGGGAAGGTGGAGATCGATCAGGTGTGGGAGGATGAGAATTTATTGGAGTGGGAGGAGGAAGATTAACCGGAGGAGGTGGAGAATGAGTAAATGGAGGAGGTGGAGAGAGAACAAACGGGGGAGGTGGAGATCGATCAGGCGTGGGAGGATGAGAATTTATTGGAGTGGGAGGAGGAAGATTAATCGGAGGAGGTGGAGGAAGAGTTAACGGAGGAGGTGGTGAAAGAGCATCCAAAGGAGGTGGAGAGAGAGCAACCGGGGGAGGTGGAGATCGATCAGGTGTGGGAGGATGAGAATTTATTGGAGTGGGAGGAGGAATATTAACCGGAGGAGGTGGAGAAAGAGTATCCAGAGGAGGTGGAGAAAGAGCAACCGGAGGAGGTGCAGGTCGATTAGGTGTGGGAGGATGAGAATTTATTGAAGTGGGAGGAGGAAGATTAATCGGAGGAGGTGGAGGAAGAGCATCTGGAGGAGGTGGAGAAAGAGCAACTGGAGGAGGTGCAGGTCGATTAGGTGTGGGAGGATGAGAATTTATTGGAGTGGGAGGAGGAAGATTAATCGGAGGAGGTGGAGGAAGAGTTAACGGAGGAGGTGGAGAAAGAGCATCCGGAGGAGGTGGTGAGAGGGCAATCGGGGGAGGTGGAGATCGATCAGGTGTGGGAGGATGAGAATTTATTGGAGTGGGAGGAGGAAGATTAACCGGAGGCGGTGGAGGAAGAGTTAACGGAGGTGGTGGAGAAAGAGCATCTGGAGGAGGTGCAGGTCGATTAGGTGTAGGAGGATGAGAATTTATTGGAGTGGGAGGAGGAAGATTAACCGGAGGAGGTGGAAAAAGAGCATCCGGAGGAGATGGAGAGAGAGCAACGGGGGGAGGTGGAGATTGATCAGGTGTGGGAGGATGAGAATTTATTGGAGTAGGAGGAGGAAGATTAACCGGAGGAGGTGGAGAATGAGTTAACGGAGGAGGTGGAGAAAGAGTAACCGGAGGAGGTGGAGAGAGAGCAACCGGGGGAGGTGGAGATCGATCAGGCGTGGGAGGATGAGAATTTATTGGAGTGGGAGGAGAAAGATTAACCGGAGAAGGTGGAGGAAGAGTTAACGGAGGAGGTGGAGAAAAAGCATCCGGAGGAGGTGCAGGTCGATTAGGTGTGGGAGGATGAGAATTTATTAGAGTGGGAGGAGGAAAATTAACCGGAGGCGGTGGAGAAAAAGTTAATGGAGGAGGTGGAGAAAGAGCATCCGGAGGAGGTGGAGAAAGAGCATCTGGAGGAGGTGGAGAAAGAGCAACTAGAGGAGGTGCAGGTCGATCAGGCGCGGGAGGATGAGAATTTATTGGAGAGGGAGGAGGAAGATTAATCGGAGGAGGTGGAGAAAGAGTTAATGGAGGAGGTGGTGAAAGAGCATCCAGAGGAGGTGGAGAGAGAGCAACCGGGGGAGGTGGAGATCGATCAGGTGTGGGAGGATGAGAATTTATTGGAGTGGGAGGAGGAAGATTAACTGGAGGAGGTGGAGGAAGAGTTAACGGAGGAGGTGGAGAAAGTGCATCCGGAGGAGGTGGAGAGAGAGCAACTGGAGGAGGTGCAGGTCGATTAGGTGTGGGAGGATGAGAATTTATTGGAGTGGGAGGAGGAAGATTAACCGGAGGAGGTGGAGAAAGAGCAATCGGAGGTCCATTAGGTGGTGGAGGAGAAGAGTTGTTGGTGGAATGTTGTAGCAGTTTTCTGTTGCTGTTGGCTTCACCAACTGTGAATAAGATTGCTAACAGAAAAACTAGGCTGAAAGGATGTCCTAGAGACACCATTTTTCAGGTTAATGTTGAGAGCTTTAGACTTAACTATGTTTAGATATATATATAGTCCGTGGAAGTTCTCTTAGAGGCTTCCCATTAACTTTAGGATTTATATAAGATCATAGCTGTAGAGTATATTACATTAGTAGATTAACTATCAAGTACTGTATATTAGTATTAGTTATTTGTTAGTCAACTTGTTAATTAAGGCAACTTTGCTTTGTTTACGTTTTATATTTCTCTTGTTGTGGTAATGGAGGCCTCTCTCTCTAAATAATATGCTTGCTTAACCAGTAGTATTAACTATTAAGTACTTATTAAGAAAAATATTGGTTTGAATTATTCAAGTATTTCGCTAATTACGTATTAAGAAAAATGAACATGTATGTGATGTGGCCGTTTCAAAATACTGAGTTTCGGTGCCAGTTTCGTAGCTGGTTTGGAAAACCGACCGAAGACGTTGTGTTCTCTGTTAAGAATGGGTGTTGGAGGAGATGAGTGGGTTGCGAAGAGAGATTCTTAAAGATGGTCGTAAGGAATTTGTTGATGCTATGAATTTCGTGATATTTCTAAACATATTTTTACCCCCTTTGTATTAGAATTGGACGAATGTGTGATGACTCATGAGATATATATTTCTGGGGCTATAAATACACATGGGGATTTACTACACTAAAATGTAGTATTATTATTTATTTTATTTTTAGTTACAAAAAATTCTTTGATCTCTTTGTGTATTTTGTAACTACAAAAAGTTCTTTGGTCGATTGTTTGGAAACGAATACAGTAATTGCAAGATTCTTTGATCTCTGTATATTTTTGTTCACAGTATTTTTGTCCACTGGTTGGCGTGCGATTTTGCATAAATTGTACTATACTTTTGGAAATATGTCGGCTAACTAGAAAGTAACTTATTTTTGGGATGACAATATATTTGAGTTTGTCATGAAAATAAACTTTATTAGTAAGTACTCCTCAAATCAAGATTATTTTGAAATCTTTATAGTATTTGAGAGTGAAAACGCACCACAATCAATCTCAGCTATAACTAAAGTACAGTTAAACCTTTATAAATTAATAATATTGGGAACAATCTATTTTATAATATTTTATTAATTTATAGAGATGAGATTTGGGTCAATATATCAATTTGGGACCAAAACAATTATTAATTTAGCGAAGAATTAATTTTTCGAGTATTAATTTATAGAGGTTTAACTATCGATAAAACGGAAACGGATACGTAAAAACGAAAGGTAGGAAAACAAATGTTTTCAAAAATAATAAAATGGATACGTGTTAGAAATGTGAACACAAATAAATAAATAAATATATATATATAATATAGTGAACCATAAAAACCATATTATAAAAATATTAGAAACAACACAGTAAATAGTTTAACTATATAAAATATCATATGAAACATTTTATATTCATCAAATTAGTTTTGATTTTTATTAAGTTAAAAACAACAAGAAATCTCTTATTATATGTTTCCAAATTTTTTCATTTATTAAGTTTCCAAACTATAAAAATGATAAGTGTCCATTACGTTTCCAAAATAGAAATGGATGTTTCCATCATGTTTCAGAATTGCAATATTTAGGAAATATGTTTCTCTGTGTTTTCATCCTTTTTAAGAGTTTCAATTTTCAAAAGCGTTTCAAAACGGAAACGGATCTCTGACGGAGGTTCTATGCTACCTAGGTTATATGATTACTAAAATATCATTGATGAAATTTGTTTTTTGTTGTCTTTGCTCTATGGGTAATTATGATTTTTAATCGTCTCAGCAGTAGTTGATTTTGGGGATAATTGTTACATTTAAATGTCTCGGGGTAATTTTAAGAGGATATTTATGACTTTTAAATATTTTAATATATTTTCTATAAATGATTAATTTTTAATTAATATTAGTCGGTTAATTTAATTAGATCATGATCAAATCAAAGCCCAATTCAATATTCGTTATTTTTGTTTAACTTAGGCCCAATAATATCATATATACTCCGTTAATAGTATAAATTTTTAGGTGTCCTTCTCTTATAAGTTATAAATATCAAGTTAAGCAGCATCATTCATTTTTAATTTCATGTTTTTGTTCTTAATGTGTTTTAATTATTTATTCAACACACTTTATTAACCTAAGCATAGCTATATATAGATGGTGGAGATACACCTAAGGATTAGAAAAGTTTATGACATAAGCGGCGCCAGACACAATTTCATGAAACATTTGAATCTCTGGGTAATTATAAAAATAGAAATGGATATTTCCATCATGTTTCAGAATTGCGATATTTAGGAAATATGTTTCTCTACGTTTTCATCCCGTTTTTAAGCGTTTCATTTTTTGAAACGTTTCTGAGACGGGAAACGGATCTCGGACGGAGTTTCCATGCTACCTAGGTTATATGATTACTAAAATATCATTAATGAAATCTGTTTTTTTTGTCTTTGCTATATGGGTAATTATGACTTTTAATCGTCTCTGCAGTAGTTGATTTTGGGGATAATTGTGACATTTAAACGTCTCAGGGTAATTTAAGAGGATATTTATGACTTTTAAACATTTTAATATATTTTCTATAAATGATTAATTTTTAATTAATATTAGTCGGTTAATTTAATTAGATCATGACCAAATCAAAGCCCAATTCAATATTCGTTATTTTTGTTTAACTTAGGCCCAATAATATCATATATACTCGGTTAATAGTATAGATTTTTAGGTGTCTTTCTCTTATAAGTTATAAATATCAAGTTAAGCAGCATAATTCATTTTTAATTTCATGTTTTTATTCTTAATGTGTTTTAATTATTTATTCAACACACTTTATTAACCTAAGCATAGCTATATATAGATGGTGGAGATACACCTAAGGATTAGAAAAGTTTAGGACAGAATCGGCACGGACACAATTCATGAAACATTTAAATCTATAGGTAATTATAAAAATAGAAATGGATGTTTCCATCATGTTTCAGAATTGCGATATTTAGAAAATATGTTTCTCTGCGTCTTCATCCCGTTTTTAAGAGTTTTAATTTTTGAAATATTTCTGAAACGGAAAACGGATCTCGGACGGAGTTTTCATGCTACCTAGGTTATATCATTACTAAAATATCATTAATGAAATCTTTTTTTTTTGTCTTTGCTCTATGGGTAATAATGACTTTTAATCGTCT
Organism: Cardamine occulta; assembly: GCA_028015245.1. Taxonomy (NCBI): domain Eukaryota; kingdom Viridiplantae; phylum Streptophyta; class Magnoliopsida; order Brassicales; family Brassicaceae; genus Cardamine; species Cardamine occulta. Next base: position 9,531,064 of record CM051383.1, read on the forward strand.
CAGCAATAGTTGATTTTGAGGATAATTGTGACATTTAAACATCTCGGGGTAATTTTAAGAGAATATTTATGACTTTTAAACATTTTAATATATTTTCTAAAAATAATTAATTTTTAATTAATATTAGTCGGTTAATTTAATTAGATCATGACCAAATCAAAGCACAATTCAATATTCATTATTTTGTTTAACTTAGGCCCAATAATATCATATATACTCGGTTAATAGTATAAATTTTTAGGTGTCTTTTTCTGATAAGTTATAAATATCAAGTTAAGCAGCATAATTCATTTTTAATTTCATGTTTTTGTTCTTCATGTGTTTTAATTATTTATTCAACACACTTTATTAACCTACCTAAGTATAGCTATATATAGATGGTGGAGATACACCTAAGGATTAGAAAAGTTTAGGATAGAACCGGCGCCGGACACAATTTCATGAAACATTTGAATGGAGTCCCACTTTCTAAGTGGACCCTGCAAAACAAATTATATATATATATATATATTAACATCAAATGGTGAAAAAACAAAGTTATATATGGAAATGATGAGTAATGTATTAATTTCGTATAAATATTTTATAAAATATTATATGGGTCCCAAATTATTATTATTTAAATCTTATATTATATTATTTAATTAAAAAAAGAAAATTTAGGTTAACTTCATTTTCCATGACTTCTCATTTTGTTTTTTTTAGACATTTTGTTTTCCTCCATCGAAGAATAGAAGAGATATCTATTTTTCTTAAAATTCTTGATTATATAAGTTTGATAGATGATTTCGCAGAGAAAAATGTATGAATAATTGTTTTTCAGAAGCGTTAAATTTTTATTATTTTTTGAAAGATATTATTGTAGTTTTTTTATAACTTTAGTTAACTATATATATATATATATATACTATTGTTATTATCATTTGTAATCTTTAAATGAATTTTATATTTTGAATTTTACTATGCTATTACATTTAAAACATATAACTTTGAGCCATATATTATTGCTATATATGAGTTTAAATATTGAAGTTGTGACATAAAAATATAAAATTTAAGCTATTTTAAAGTGATTAGAAATATATATATATATATATAATAAGATTTCTATAAATTAACAATATTAACATCAATATATTTTATAATATTTTATTAATTTATGAATATTAGTTTATAAAGGTTTCACTATATATATCCTTAAAATGTTTAGTTATTTAAAATGCACTATGCCCACGTCCCCCGTATGGTCCAAACCTACCTAGTACCTAATTGGTAAAAGTACTAAAATAAGACAAAACAATGAGTAAAAAAATAATTCAAAAATGTTTGCAATCCAGCTAATTCTGAACAAAAATGCAGCCTTAATAAATTGCAAGTTTGCGAATAATAAACAAAAAAAATTATGAGACGTGGGTTATAATGGCCAAATGGAAGAAAAAAATGTAAAAAGAAAAATAAAATAATGGTCAAATGGAAGAAAACAAAATAAAATAAAAATCAATAATTGTCCAAATGGAAGAAAAAAAAGGTAAAAATAAAATCAATAATGGCCAAATGGAAGAATAAAAAGTAAAAATAACAATCAATAATGGCCCAAATGGAAGAAAAAAAAAAGTAAAAAAAAAATCAATAATGGCCAAATGGAAACTGAGAAACACGCGCTTCTTCCGCGCGTCTTAAACTTAAACATTCCCAGCAAAAAAAAAAAAAAACTCACCGCTTCTTCAGAGAGCCCAGAGAGAGAGTTTGAAGAAAAGATCATGAATGATATTTCAACCTGGACCGAGTTAACTCGCAACTCAGTCATTTACTTGCTCTTCACGTTTGCCGCCATCAAAGTTTACAAATTTCTCTTCTGCTGTACACGATCCTCTGAAATGTCATCATTTTCTATGGCAACCGATCCCGAAGCCCTCCGCCGGGAACGAATTCTCTCCAGCAAACTCTACTTCAACATCCCTCTTTCAAAGGTAACAATTTTTTCTACGTGCCCCAATGATAAATTCACGATTTTTTACTTACATAATTTTTTGATTTGATCAAGAAACAGGTTTCGATTATCTATTCATCGGCTTACGACATCTCCTTCATGGGAATTGAGAAATTGTGAGTCTTTTTTCTCCCGATTTGGCCGTTGACTAATGTTGGTGATTCGTTGACTAATTTGGTTATCTGATATTGTGTAGGCATCCATTTGATTCTTCCAAGTGGGGACGAGTTTGCAAGTTCCTTGTTTCAGATGGGTTTTTGGAGGAGAAATCAATCGTTGAGCCTTTAGAAGCTTCAAAGATTGATCTTTTAGTGGTACTTTGTTTCTGTTAAGATGTGTCAACTGTTGTACAGTTTGAACTAAGTTTGGTCATTACTCATTAGTCATATGGTTCTTTTATCTGAATCAGGTACATTCTGAGAACTACTTAAACAGCTTGAAGAGTAGTGCCACTGTAGCTAGGATAACCGAGGTGGTGTGATTTTAATATGAGAATCTGTTATTGAATAGTCTATTTGATTCTTGTTGAACTTAACTTTTCTTACAATGTATAGGTTCCACCAGTTGCTTTTTTCCCAAATTTTCTTGTGCAGCAGAAAGTTCTTTACCCATTTCGAAAGCAGGTAGAAGAATCATTTGTTTCTTACCTCTTTGATTGTAGTATTTGAGAAATTTTATTTGTAGAGTGATTATAAAGTTGGTGTGTGACAGGTTGGTGGGACG
>CM051383.1:9533876-9833876 GCA_028015245.1 Cardamine occulta
ATTCTGGCAGCTAAACTCGCAAAAGAACGTGGATGGGCAATAAACGTAGGAGGAGGTTTTCATCATTGTACTGCGGAAAGAGGAGGTGGATTCTGTGCTTTTGCTGATATTTCTCTCTGTATTCACTTTGCATTTCTCCGTCTAAGAATATCGAGGTAAAATATTTCTCTAATGGATTACGTACCTTGATATGTAAACCAACTCCCCCACAACAGTGTGAACTCTTTAGTTCTTGACCATGTAAAACTTGAACAGGGTTATGATAATAGATCTTGATGCTCATCAAGGGAATGGCCATGAAAAAGATCTCGGCGATGACAGTATGATGAACTTTTTTAATTTCATGATGCTTTGTCTTAATAATGTTCAATATAGTGATAACAGTGTGTCGTCTGCAGGTCGTGTTTACATTTTGGATATGTACAATCCTGAGATATACCCATATGTAAGCTGTCATCTTTGGATCTTCTATGCTTGCTTTTAACTGTTGGATATATCTACTATGTGTTTTTTTACTTACAGGATTATAGAGCTAGGAGATTTATTGATCAGAAGGTTGAGGTGGTGGTAAGTCAATCCTCTTTCAAGTTTCATCTGGAATTTAATTTGATTGTTTTTTGTCACATTATAATTCTCTCCATTTTTATATATCTTGGCAGAGCGGAACAACCACTGATGAGTATTTGAGGAAACTAGATGAAGCCCTTGAGGTATGTATTTTGACCATTCCCTTATTCTCTTGTTTCCTGTCGGGTTACGTATGTGATTTAGTCTGGACTGGTGATGATAGATTAAGAGCATGGAATATAAAAGGTTCCTCGAAAAAACATGATTAGCAATAACTTTGTGGTCTTTAGGAATCTTAAGATAAAAGCAATGATGGTGCTATAACTCTCAGGTTGCTTCGCGAAACTTCCAACCAGAGTTGATCATTTACAATGCTGGAACCGATATCTTAGATGGAGACCCTCTAGGGCTTCTAAAGGTAATATTATAATACCGAAGATATCACATTTGTATCGCAGAAGAATATAGTTTCTTCCTTAGTTACAATGTAACTCTTGTGGCAGATAAGTCCTGATGGCGTAACAAGTAGAGATGAGAAAGTCTTTAGATTTGCAAGGGAGAGAGATATTCCTCTTGTGATGTTGACTTCAGGTGTGGAAAATTACGACGTATTGCTTATATATAAAAGAAGTTATGTGATGATTGATACTTTGTGCAGGCGGGTACATGAAGTTGAGCGCCAGAGTTATTGCGGATTCCATTGAGAATCTCTCACGTCAAGGCTTAATCCAGACACAACCGGGTTCAATTCCCACGTGAACTGTGTTAGAGCCAAAGCAGAGCTTCTCTGCGTTGCTTATGTGTATATATATGTATATACATATACAAAGATACTTACAGGCTTAGGACGTGCTCTGCTTGTTTGGACAACCTTTGTGTAATGTGTTCCTTTTTCATTTCGTTCAAATGGAATGTGAATTGATAAAGAGAGCGTTTGAATTTCTGAACTGTGTAATGTGTTATTTGTGTAATGATTAGTGTCAGTTTTCCCATTTTAAATGAATAAAGTATACATACTCTTTTGAAACAACAAGTTAGTACCACAAATACTTTAGAGATGTTCAGAACAATTCATTTCATTTAAAAATTAGGCATTCAAAACTAGTATGGTTTCAACTAATTTAAACATTTTATGAAAAAAAAGCAACATGTGTTGGAATAAAACAATGTTTTGAAAACCGGACCGGACATCGACTCGGCATCATCACTGGATAGCTGGTCGGACCGGTTCAACCGGTCAAACCGGGTTTTTAAATATTTTTGTTTTAATTATATATATATATATATATATATATATATATATTTATATATTCTAATATTAAACTTAAAGAAACATGAAATATCATTGAAAATAAATTATTATTGTTGATCATTTAAACTTATAAAAAATAAATAACAAGAAATCAAACATGATTTTTTCTCTAAAATTCAATATAAAATAATCTTTTATAGGAGAAAAACTTGAAAAAATTATAGATATAAAAATTTATAATCAATTTATTTCTATTAAAATTATAAAATATAATTAAAATTAAAAAGTAAAAAAATGATTTTAAATTATGGTTGAATTTTAACTCAAAATATCTGATTAATTAAAAATATGATTTAATTTTCGTGAACCGGGTTTTAGTGTTGAACCGGATCACCGGTTTTACCGGTTTTTGACCGGTTTTACTGGTTTTGTTTAAATCCGGGTTTTGCTTCAAACCGGACCCGGCTAGGTAACTGGTTCCCGGTTGAACCGGTCCGACCGGCCGGTCCAGTCCGGTTTTCAAAACCATGGAATAAAATTACTTGCAATTGGTATTATTAACCTGTGATTTTAACAAATTCAGAAATTTTTGGTAAGAAAAATGATACGGAAAAAACAAAAGATTATATTTGCCTCCTCATTTCCAAGAGGAACGTAGAAACTATGTTCATAGCTAAAAAAAAAAAAGGCATCTTCAGATTGAATTACATCTATACCATCTCTTACTCCCCAAAAAACTTTCTTATACCCTTTTCTCAGTCTTTATTCCCATACCCTAGTCAAATTTAATATATAGAGTCCAATCTATTGAACTACTCAACCACATCAGCTCTAATGCAAGCTGGTGTACTAGTACTTCAATAGATTGGACTTTATATATTGAATTTAACCAAGGTATTTCTCCAAGAAAAGACTAACACAAAACCAAACTTTTCATAGGAGATTCCATTAGGTTTCTTCTAGATGATATGGTTCCGGAAAGCATCGATCATCTTTGGAGAGAGAAGCAGTAGGAAAGCCAAAATCGAACCGAAGAACATCTTGACAATGTAACTGAAAGCGTCTGACGACTCGCTATCTTCTGAGACCACTGCGTTTGGGTTTGACATTGCTTCTGCTGAAGGAAGCGATTCTATCACTGCATCAGCTAAGTCGGTGATGAAGGACTCGGTGAGACCTAGAGCCGGGACACGCCCCCAGTTCTCTATCCCTGACTCCAAAGCTAATTCCCTATACTCCATGTCTATCTCTTCAAGAGTCTCAATATGCTCACTCACGAAACTGAAATCCATGATAAGTAACAAAAATGAGAAAAAACTATAAATCATCAAGATAGCTTTTTTGATGATACGAAAAAATGAGCTACGGGGATTATTATATGTTCTCTCACCTGACTGGAACGGCTAGTAGACTCTTTACACCATTCTTACCAAGGTCGACAAGAACCTCATCAGTGTATGGCTTCAGCCATTGAACAGGGCCAACACGACTCTGGAAAAGAAGGGATTATTGCAAGAATCAATTAGAGGGGTTGACCTAAAGAGGTAAAGCCAAAAAAACTTTGATAGTGGATGATATGATCAAACCTGGTATGCCAATATATGGTCGTTATAAACCCCTCGGGCTTTTAGCTCTTTCATTATCAAGTCAATACATTCTTCCATCTGTTTCTGGTATGGATCTCCTGAATTCTCTACGTAGCTGACTGGAACACCATGGGCACTGAAGAATATCATAACCTAAATCATACAGACAAGGGACCAAATTAGCCAATGTTTGAACTAGAGATGTATAATGAAGAGGAAAGACCAAAGGGGAGATATAACTGTACCTCCTTATGATCAGAGAAATTTTGAAGCTCCTTCTCAATGAGGTCAGCCATGGAATTTACATAGCCTCGCCTTTGGTACCAAGACTGTATGATAGCAACTGGCACTCCCGCTAGGTACGGATCTTTCCTGAATTGATAATTCATGTTAAGGGCCGCTCGTGCAACTAAGAAATATTTTGATAAACAATAGAGTACAAATAGTCCTTTCTGGCTTAAACAAACCTGAATAAGTCTTGGAGAACGCGGATGCTTGAACCTGTCGTGGAGATAGAATACTGAGGGTATAATGGTAGTACAACAAGTCTTGTAATTTTGTCCTTCTTTATCTGATTGAATGTAATTAGATTGTTACAATAAACATAACTAAGAAACAGACATAAGCAACTCGATCACAAATGGGAAGGATTATGCCAAAGACGATTAGAATGTAAAATCACCTGCTGAACAGCCTCCTCAGTGAACGGATACCAATACCTCATCCCAACATAGACATTAGCAGCAATGTTCTTAGCTTCCAAAGCAATCTGAATAGCATCAGCTTGCTCATCGGTTATTTTACGCAAAGGAGAGCCACCACCAATAGCAGCATACCCTTCTTTCGATTTCGGAGCACGAACAACAGATATAAATTTCGCTATAGTCCCTTGAAGAAACTGAAATGGTCTAGGAAGCCTAATAATATCCTACAACAACAGCACAGTTAACACCAATCAGCATTCCAAATAAAGTCTAACAACACCAAGTAGAGAGATACTCACCGGATCAGCAAACAGATTATACAAGAAAGGTTGAACATCATTAAGCGTTTCAGGGCCACCTAAATTCAAAAGCAAAACACCAATCTTATCTTCTGCAACATGAGAACGTGTTTTAGCTGAAGTGTCTTCATCAAAAGAACAGTCTCCAGCTACAGAACGAGCTTGCTCAAACACATTCATCTTGAAACTCAATCCACGGTGATTGATCGCAATAGAGCCTTGAGGGTTTGGTTTATTGAGTCCAAAAGATAAATCTTTTGAATTGCATCGAACCAAAGACAGAGAATTTCTCAAAGAACATGACCTATACATTACAAAAACACAAATTTGCAGGTAAATGATCAGTGTTTCATCTCTATTCAAATCAACAATTCAAGATCAAATCGATAGAGAATCACTCTAACCTGGGAAATTTGTAACCTTCACGCTTCAGAAGAGGATTAAATCCAGCTGATAACGCCGTTGCCTCCATAGCTACAAGTTTCAGAATCGATCAGCGATTGAAAGAGAGAGACTGATTTGGGAAGGAAGAATTGGATTGGTGGGTTTAGGCTTTTGATTAGGCCTAATTGGAGATCTCTGTGAAGGTGGTGGGGGGAAATGCGAAGAAGGTGGTTAGGTAAAGGAAGGACTTTTCCATTGGAGCAGATAAAGCGTGTTTTAAAGTCAAAGTTTATACCTTCCCTTGTGGAGTCCGAATAGATAAAAACGGTTGCGTTTCGTTACCAAAGTATTTTTTTTCTTTTTTTTCCGAATACAACCAAAACCGAATTGGTCCCTTATTAACCGATACCTATTTGATTTGATTTGATTTGATTTTTTTAAGTTTATATAATAAAACAGTTTTTGTCAAAGTTATAATATAAAGCAGTTATTTATTGGCGAAAAGAAAACAAGAAGAATAGTCTAAAACCTAAACTAATATTTCTAAAATAATTATATATATCTTTTTTTTTGGGTCAAATTAATGATATATATCTTTTAAATTTTAGAAGATTTAAGTGAAATATGGCATTTGTAATCATAGGTAGCATTGACAATTGATATAAAAATGATGTAACAGATGGAAAAAATAAAAGTGTTATTTTTAACTAAGTATAATCTCAACTCCTGACGATATTTTCATTACTGTTATTTTCATCAGTTATTTATAAATATATATAGTAGCTACAAATATATATTTATGATCAGTTATGCCGAACAAACTGCCAAGTGCCAATCAACGAACCTATGATAAATATGATATAATAGAATATAATGATATATATATATATATATATATATTTAGACACTTCATGAGTTATAATTCAAATAAGAAATTTGGACCTTTTTAGATTCTGATAAGTGATAACTGATTAAAGAAATAAAGGACGATTATTTCACATAGTATATATTTTCCAGCAGTTTGTGAAAGCTCTGGGTGGAAGTGGATGATAACAATATTTGACAAACTTGTATAAGCACTCAATCAATAACTGAGAAGTAAGTCAAAGCTTGATATCTACGTATGATTAGAGTTGATCTATAGCTGCAGTTATTAATTTTATAGGAGGTACTTGGGAAACACAACACGGCACTGTTTTTCAATTTTGGGAATTTGGCTATGTGCCCAAAACAACGGCCACTTGACTTGTCAAAACAATTTGATATCGAAAGATACTAAGAATATGACCAAGTTATGAAACCATACCAAACATCTCAACCTGTTGGAAACTGTGTACTAATACAAGAAAGTTCATTTCTTCATTATGTTCAAGAGTATCAATCGTACTAGCTCAAAATATTATAATCCAAACATCTCAAATTGTATAAAACTAAGATTTCATTGTAAAATATGAACATATTTGAAAAATAATTGGTAAACAAAGCTAAACACTATTTATAATTGGAAGATATAGCATGGAACACTATTTATAATTGGGAGATATAGAATGGACCTGCATCTCTTTTAATACAATTTTTTCTCTAATACATTTCTTTTTTTTTACCAAAATTACAAATAAGGGTAAAAAATAAGAGATGTGGTCAAGAAGAGAAAAGAGAAATCCAATCCACGTATAAGAGAAAGAGGAAAATGAGAGAAAACAAAATAAATTTTTTCTTACTCTTCTTTTTTATCTTTTCATTTCTTTCTTAAAATTTTCTAATTTAATTTCAGTAAATTTTTTTAATGATGAAAATTTATTCTTTCTTTTATTTTTTTACGAATATAAAGAGTACAATTTTATTATATTTTCGGATTTAAAATAAATAATTTATTTATCATATTTCAATTTAACAATAGATAATATGATTTACGAAATATAACACTCTACAAATATAGCAGTTGATATATGATGATTTTGGCCCATATCTACTAATATTTTCTAGTCCTTTTTAGTGTCTTTAGGGTCATTTTTAAATCATATCAGGTCAGAAGGCAGTCTTTGAGCATGGATTGGATGGACTGGAGCTAAATGGGCTTTTGGAGCAAAAAGGAGTGGATTCGCAGCAAAAGGGCCAAATTCACACGCGAGCACCCAGTGGGAGCACATGCTCCGCCGCCAGAGAAAAATAAAGAGCATGACTTGACCTAATTTTTGGCGTGATTAAATAGGTCAAACCACCCCCAGAACAAAGGAAGCTGGACTTTTAGACGTTGTTCTATTTTTCTCCACCATCTCTCATTTTTCCTTTGCTTTTGGATTCCATCGCCTTGTTACTCTTTATTTTCTTCGTTTGCTTTTGCTTAAGACTTGGAGATCATCCACTACTCTGTTTTGAGAAGAATTCTGAACCTTATTACTTTCAATATTATTCATGAATTCCTTTTACTTCATTGTTGTGTTTTATTCTTCCATGTTTGAGTAGTCCATTAACTAGATTAGGGTTTTCAAAGGTATTCATGAGATGATAAACTGAGCACAAATAGGATACATAAATATATACTGTCTTCACCTCTAGTTGAATTTAATGATTATATTAAACTGATCACTTAGTCTATGATTTCAGGTTAAACTTATTCACGATAGTTTTCTACGTTGCTAGAAAAGACATTGGTGAGCATTCAGTCTGTAGCCAACGAGAGTTAATGCTACGGCTGAGTGTGAATATATTGAATCCATTCGTTAATGCTTGTCTGTATCTCTAGGTCCAAACGAGAGTTTAGGTATTTAGGTTGCTAGATAAAGTTGTCGGTGCCACGAGAGTGGGTCGGTCTTATTTTTATATTTGAGTTATGGACCTTTGCTGAATTATATCCTGAATAGTTGCTAAAGTTTTCATCTCTAAATCACCGGCGAAATATCTTGATCTAGTGTTTTTCTTTATTAAGTTTACACTGTTTTATTTACTTGCAATTTCTGTTACAAAACCAACCAAATACTTTTGTCTTAACTTTATTTACAAATCTCATAAAGTCATAATGTAACCTTGGTCTCTGTGGATTCGATCCTATTTATACTACTGCGATTGTCTGTGCACTTGCAGATTTTATTTGGGTTAAAACTCTGTGTATCAGCAGTGTACAAGATGGTGTACAAGATATAACAACATATAAATGATATGTGAAATACATCAGTGTACAATATGGTATACAAAATATGGCGGTGTATAAGATATGACATTCTATAAGATAGTGTACAAAATATAACAGTGTACAAGATATGACAGTGTACAAGATGGTGTACATAGTATACGAACATTATAATATACAAAATGGTGTATGATATAGGATAATGTAAAATATGGTGTATGAAATATACCCGTGTACGAGATATGACAGTGTATAAGATATTGTATATAGTATACAAAATGGTGTACGAGATACGATAATATAACAGATGGTGTACAAAATATAACGGTGTACGAGATATGACGTTGTACAAGATGGCGTACATGGTATACATGACAGTGGTGTACAAAAATAGTATAGAAATGTAACATGGTGTACGTTATGTACAGTGGTGTACAAAGATATTTGGTCGTCCAGTAGTATTAAATAATGAGTGTACGTACTTCTGTTATATAGCATAGTGTACGTTATGTAAACAGATATTTGGTTGTCCAATAGTGTTAAATAATGGGTGTACGTACTTCTGTTATATTAACATGGTGTACGTTATTGGAGCTGGTAGATGTTATGGACAATACATGTTAGTTACGTATGTTAATTAAACTAATTTGGATAATAAGTAAATTTGGAAAATATATTTAGGAGTTTCAAATAAGATTATTGTCCACCATATTATGTTCTTGTACTTTCAAACATCTCTCAGCTCTTTCTCCTCTTTTCTCTTATTCTTCTTCTTCTCCTTAGTAGATATACATGACATAGTGGTGTACATAATATGGTGGTGTTCGAGATATACATAATGGTGTACGAGATCCAGTGGTGTACGAGATATTGTGATAAAATAAAATAAAACTTTACAAAACCATAAAATATAACAAAATTAAACTTCTTAAATTCACAAAAAAAATTAAGAATTAATATTGAGTTGCATTAATTTTTTAATGAAAAACTTATAAGAAAATCAAGTTATAAGATTTTTAGGGAAAAAAATTTGAGAAGAAAGAGAATTTGTTTTACCTTCTATTCTCTAGCATACGATGACACGTCCCGTAATTTTATAGCCACACCAAAAATTTATTTAAGAGATAGCAGTGGCAGATTTTGTGATTCCGAGTAACATACAAGGGCAGTACCGTAATCTCTTAACCCGTGAATAGTGCTCCTATTCTTTTTCTACCAATAATAAATAGTGAATGCCATACTTTTACAATTACTTTCAAAAAATGACCTACTCAACAAATTAACTCTAAAACTAATTATATATTTGTTGAAATTTACAAGTTGTTCCGGCTATTTTTCCGAATAACCTTCTATTAAAATTGTTTCACATCGCATGGATGTTTGATTAATATAATTTTTATAAAGTATATAACAATCATTCACTTTTGAAATAGATTTTGGATGTAAATTAGACTTATTTCTAATATGGTATTAGAGGTATATCCAATTTTTTTTATTATGGAGTAACCCGTAGATATTTAGTCCTATAAACTTTACGTTTCAAATGTCCATTATAGCCCGCATAGTTTTGGTCCAGTTGTTGGCGAGACCTGGGAATGTGCTACCACACTCTCTTGGGGTTTGAGCCTCCCTGGAAACAAAAAATCAAAGTTATGTTGGAAATCTGGGCTTAGGGCAAAGGTCCAGGCAGTTTACCTGGTATTCCAGTAACAGCTGATCCGGTTATTCCCTGGCATTAGTCGAACAACATTCCAAACTCAGAATACGCACAGTGGTGGTTCTTCGGGGAGAAATCCAGTCTGTAGCACTCTGGTGCATTCCTACGAGGCTGTCCGGATCAGCCGATAGGGTTTATAGAAAAAAAATTATAAATAAATAAATGTCCATCATAAACGTAATGAGGTTGTATTGTAATTGTTCACATCGGTTGAATGTTTGTATATGTGTGTTTCTTATAAAATATGAGGTAATCCTCCACTTTTAAGTTATCTTTTGAGTGTGAATTAGACTTATTTCTAATACATTTCAACTAATTACATTTAATTAACCATTTTTATATGGTTGTTTGAATACACCAGATGCAACAAGCTTAGGCTCATGCTGACATAACAGCTTTTGATGCGGTGATTAGAGGTATGGACTTCATGGGCTTCTTGGCTTTCTTCAAACAGGTTGATCGTATAATTCAAATAAATTTTAAAGTTTGTCAATAATTCTTATATAAACTATTCTCTCCGTTTTTTCAAGAATGTCATTCGACACTTAAATTTTTGTTTTAAATAGAATGTCACTTTACATTTTTAATGTGATTGCTAAAACAAAAATTCTAATTTATCTACTATCTAAAACTAAAAATATTTGAATTTTAGTTAATATCAATTTAGTAGTGGCATATTAAATAAGGACAAATTTGTATAATTGCATTTTTTTGTTAATTTGTATGAAGAATGTCAGAAATAGACACAGAAGGAATATTTAATTATTATTTTTTTCATAAACAGAGAGACTATTTAATAATTATTATTATTCATTCAAAAACAGAGGATGTATTTAGTTATTATTATTTTCTTATAAGATTATGCCCCTTGTATTTAATTATCTTACTTCATAAAATATTCTGCTGACATAAAAATATATATTTGGTAGCACATATCAAACATTTATTTTTTACAAGGGATCTGTCAAACTAATGCCAGGATCAGAACTTTGCCCTTTCAATCGAAACTCGGGCAAAATAATTGTAAGCATTAGTACATACAAGTCAACGTATATACATATGTATTTATCATATGATATTAATTTCATCGACACTTGGAACTCAAGTTGGTGCCACGTAAACAGTAATAATGTTATATATGGAGGAAAGTCAACATTATGCGATATCTAAGGCTACACCTTTAAGAAAAGGCTTTTCATATTCTGCGATCCGAAATAATTATTCAACAATATTTTTTTACCAAGTCAGTTTTTCGTGAGAATCTGATCGGAGAAATTAAGAGAGATTATGGGTCATTGCTTTTCGTTGCCGTCTTCTTCATCGGAGATTCACGAAGAGAATGAGCACGGTGATGGAAATGCTGTGGTGTGTTATGGAGAAGAACTCGGTTTAGAGCACGAACTTCCGGTTCACAGCCTCGGTTCGGTTTGTTCTGTACAAGGCAGCAAAGTTCTTAACCAAGATAATGCTGTTCTTTATCTGGTAGGCCATCTTGATCTTTTGCTATTTTCTTGTTTCTATAAATCATGATCTTAGTCCTTAGATGACCAACACCTTTATGGGGTAATAGATATGACGAAACATTATTCGATTTTGTAATACTCTTTGAACTTTGATACTTTAATGAAATGTTTTTTTGAGGTAAAAAAAAGATATGATAAAACAATATTTTTTTTCCCTAATTTAGATCGGACGGTCAGATATATATATTTTTTTAGGTTCACTGATTTTGAGTAAAAACTTGTTTTTGGATGAGATATTCGTTTGGGTTTATGGGTTATAAATTAATACCATGTGAAGGTGTGTCATGAGTGTAGACCGAGTTTTAAAACATTGGTGTAGACTGTTCCATTTCATAACTTATTGATTTTTTTGATAAGTCTCTATTTCATAACTATTTAACAGGATCTATGATCCGGCCGAACTGATTCAAATGCTAATTTCTGCTTTTATGTAACATGTGAAATCTTTTTGAAATTCTTTTCATACTTATAAAATGTAAAACCCTTCTTTTTCCAATGCAATATATGGATTTGTAACCGGATAATGACATAACAACGGCTATTAGCACAACCACTAGAAGTTCTATACATTTTCATTTCATATATATAGCAAGAAATGAGTTTTCTTACAAAAGTGCATCTTCATTTAATTTAACAAATTATATTCTTTCCGTTTCACATACTTTTTTTTACCTTTTTATTTTAAGTAGAAAACATAGTAACTTTTTCTTTATACCCTACAAAAATAAGTGTAAGTTTATTTTTAGTGTCCTATTCTATTATTTATTTTTATTATTGGGTGTTATATTTAGTGTTTTATGCCAAAACTTATTTTGAAATTCTGAACTGACGCTTACTTTACACTATGATAACAATGCTAAAATGACACTTAATTTGAAATGAAAGAAGTATTTGTCTGAAATACCAATAGTTATGAATTTATTTACATAAAATACACAGTAAATATCAAATGTAAACGTAAACCCAAACAAAAAATCATATCTAGATCTAATATATTTTCAATTCGAAATTTTATATATGTTTGTAAATTTGAGTACACGTGTGATTAAACTGGTATAAAACTGTTTAATCCCATACTTAGGGATATGGATCAAAAGATGCAGAGCTATGTGGAGTGTTTGATGGGCACGGCAAAAATGGGCACATGGTGAGCAAAATGGTGAGGAATAGATTACCATCGCTTCTATTAACATTTAAGGAGGAAAACCAAGAATCTCATGTTTCTGAAGAAGAATCTCATAAGTGGGAAAAAGCTTGTTTTACTGCCTTCAAACTCATTGACAGAGAACTTCTTCTTCAAGTCTTTGATTGCTCTTTCAGTGGCTCCACTGCTGTTGTTGCCATTACTCATGTACTTTTTTTTTTCCTTTTTTTTCCATAATATTCACCAAAACTTATGAATGATGATCAGAAAGCGAATGATTTATTATGCTTCGTCCGCTGCCACCATTCAGAGCCTAAATGTTTACTAACTGGAGTTCATTCGATTGTTATAGGGAGATGATCTCATGATAGCAAACCTCGGTGATTCAAGAGCAGTCTTGGGGACGATAACCGAAGATGGAAATATCAGTGCTATTCAGTTAACATCAGATATGACTCCTAATGTACCTAGTAAGTTTTTTCAACTCTCTTCTTGGCTAAAAAAAGACTGTAGCATTAAAGGGTTGATGATACTTATTTAGCTAAGTTCTTGCATCGCAGGTGAAGCAGAGAGGATCAGGATGTGCAAGGGTCGTGTTTTCGCAATGACAGCAGAGCCAGGCAGTAAAAGAGTGTGGCTACCAAACCATGACGTACCGGGATTAGCCATGTCAAGAGCTTTTGGAGATTTCAAGCTCAAAGACTACGGCGTTATTGCGGTTCCAGAGATCTCTCACCACCGAATCACTTCTAAAGATCAATTCATTGTACTTGCTACAGATGGGGTAAATGCACATGCATGTGATTAAAAATTTGTAATGATTAGATTTGGTATTTAATATTGTCATTGCAGGTTTGGGATATGCTTAGCAATGACGAAGTTGTATCACTAATATGGAGTTCCGGAAAAAAGGAAGTTACGGCTGCTAAATTGGTGGCAGAAGCGGCTGAAGCTTTGTGGAAGAAAAATCTTAAAACTAGTAAGATTGATGATATTACAGTGATATGCCTTTTCTTACACAATAAGGAACAAACAAGTTGTACAATAGACACTTGAATCATAGGATACTAAGATACTACACTATGGTGTGCAAACCTTCGAAAAATCCAGTATAACTTCATATTGTGAATGTTGACTTAAAACAGAGAAACTGTGATTTTTGTTAGAAAAATTAGATAAACCATCATCAAACATTTAGTTATTTTTATCAATGTATATGATTGTTTTTTTTTGGTTTTCTATAAAAATAGACAAGCAAATCATTTAGCTTAATTTATCAAAAAATCAATTAGCTTCATGTTCTGTATATTTCTTTGGTATACGAATTAGTTCCATGTTCTGTATATTTCTATCTAATAAAAAAAAATGGAGGAACCAGATGTATTTTTGTAAATACCAAAGATAATCAAAGGCTAGGTTGAGTTTGCTTGATCCGAATGACCGGAAAGCTATGTATTTCTCAATTGGTATGTGTCTCATTTTGATTTTGTATAATGATTTGCATCCTTAGATTTGTAAGAATCATCCAAAACAAACATAGCCAAATTGAAATAGTTTAAAACAAAACCAAGCCAAAATTTCTATATAAGCTGGTTAGTTTTAATGTTTAGAAATTCAGAATCTAAAACGTAGTTATTTTTGGTAAGAAATTTAATTGTAAAAAATGGATACAAAATAATGTTCACAATACAAATCGAAGGCCTTTACAAAAGAATAAGAAACTACATAAAATCCAAAAAGAGGGATTCGTTTTCTCAAGTTACTGAGATGCTTTCCTTGGCATCAGGTTTGAAAGTAGCCACGAGGCAACTGCATATTTCCAGGTGCAAAAATGTAGAGGCTCGATGGAGTGCAACGGTTGGTGGATAGTGAGATCAGAGTAAGGGATGTGTATAGTTGAACCTGAATCTCGGTGCGAGCATGATGAAGTCATATAAGTCCGGAGTCTTTTTTTTTTTTTTTAAGTCCGGAGTCTTGTTAGCTAGCAATTGGCACATGGTTTTTATGATGAATTCGTATAGGACTATGGGTGAGTTAGCATAGACCACCAATGAGCCGCTGACTCGTTCTTGAAAGTGTCCTCTTTTTGGAATTTGAACGCAAAATCTTACAACTCGGTAGCTTAAAAAAAACTCTCTTCTCTATATTAGTTATTTGAGTAGTCTCTTTAAAACTAAAGAAAACTAGTAAAAATGTATCCATTTGAAATTTTATTTTCAAACAGGGTCTTTTACTGTTTCAAAAACACTTTACTGGGGATCTCGTTTGAAAGGATACAAAATAAAAATTTTCCCTCAAAACTTTGAGTTTAAAGCTGAAAACGGCTACAGAATATGCTCTTTCTTATGTGAGGAGCCAAAATTCAAAGATGGTTTCCTAAATATTGAGGATAAGAGGAATGATAGTTTAACACTTTAAAAAGATTGGAACCGGACGAAAAAAAAAAAAAAAAAAAAAAGATTGGAACCAAAGCGGTGAAGAGAAGGATATGGATCATTAATGATCCATATGTATGCGATATTATATATGTACGAGGTCGGATATTGTACGTAGTGGGGAAATCATACGAGGTTTATGAGCAACTCAGCTTTGGTAACTCTACTAATACACTACTAAAGGATCATCTAAAAATAATGAACCTCAAAATCACGAATTCGAATCTTGTCGATAGCAGACCCGTCTCAAAAAAATTTAAGGTTCTAGGCAAATTGCAAGACCCTTTTTCTAGTCCTATTGGTAATTCAAGGAAAAAAAAAAAAGGTACTGTTCTGCATATGTTAAATACCGAACTATAAAGCAAAGGTTGATTGTTTTTAATTATTTCTCTTTTGTCTTTTGGAGATAGAGCCTCTAATTTCATGTGTTAAAGCATCGATTAGCCACAAAAAAAAAAAAAGATTAGCCAAAAACAAAAATAGATCTGCGGTGACTGTGAGAGGTGAGGCTCGTGATGAGTGGCCTTCGATCAATGTAATTATTTTACTCGTAACCAAGGTGTTCATACTCTAGATTGAATTCTTAATCATATTTTTAATATATTTTTCAATAATATTATTATGGCGTCAAATTCTAACTCCAGGTCAAACTTAAGAGGCTTTGAACATCATCTACAAAGAATCATGATGTATGTTATTCTAGTGTTTCGCTAACCTTTGGTGCATACTATATTGTGTGACTGTTGACCAACCAATGAAAGACGTGAGTCATTGTGCCCCTAGTGATAAGGAATACATGTGCCATATAGAAAATTATAGTAATAAACAATTTACTAAAGTGCAGGTAGAGTTTAAGAGTGGTCAGATGATAACTTGTTCCATTAAGGTGCATAACATTGATGAGGAATTTTGGTGTTCTTTCAAAATCAGCATGATCTTGCATTGTTTCGAGGTAAACCATGGATGTTGTTGGGTGATTTTAACGATACATTAGACTTAGACGAGCACTCAAATTCTGATATTTCTCCTATGATTATGTCGGGTATGCGTGATACTCAAGAATTGGGTGGAACTGATGATTAATAGATATGAGGACTCATGATCCGCTTTTCACTTGGTGTAACATGCGTTATATTTTTCAAGCAACGGTTCATACAATGGCGTGAAAGAAATCGAGGCAAACATGGTGAAATCCCAAACTCATCAGGTCAATTCGTTACCTTTATTGATAATATGATTCGTAACTGGATCTCTTCCATCAAACAGCTTCATCAAAGCTAGATGATGGTCTCCAAGTGTGTTTAGCGCTCGCAATTAGGAACCAAAGTCTGCAATTCATTCATATTTTTCGTTTACTCACTCTTACATTTATTCTGGACAAAGATGCATATAATGCAACACATGTTTTGATTCAAAAAAATTAAAACAATTTACTAAGAAAAAATATATATACAATTGAGGTAAAGAATGCTGCAACGTTTTTCTCAATGAAATAACCGATTGAAGAGCCCTCGGGATGTATCTTGCCTAAACCTCTAAAATATCAAGACACTAAAAGACAAGAAAATGCATACGTCACTCTTCTTTACAAAGCCTATATAAACCCTATAGCACAAGGTTTATATGCAACACAAAACAATACATCTATCAATTAACCATGAAGCTTCTTGGACTCGCCTTAGTTCTTCTCTGGCTGTCGTGACTTGCAAACCTGATCAAGAGACTACTTGCGAAATCAACAAGCAAAATGTCAGATGTAACAATACTTGTCGTTTCAATAGAAGCCATTTCGAGGACGACTTCATCTTCGGTGTTGCATCTTCTGCTTACCAGGCATGTAACAAATCACACATTGTCCCAATTTCCACTAATAAATCCATTCAAAAACAATAAAATCCAACATCATAAGTTTTTGTTTTGTTTTTTTCATTTCAGATCGAAGGTGGCAAAAGTCGTGGACTTAACGTTTGGGATGCCTTCACTCACCGTTATCCAAGTATGTCGTTTGCAACTTTGCATGAACTTAGAGGCTTACATATAAATCTATGATATGTCTCTATATATACACTCATACTAATGTCTTTGTATACTATGATCAGCAAAAGGAGGACCCGATAAAGGGAATGGAGACTCCGCTTGTGGATCATATGAGCACTATCAGGTTACTTCCTATATATATCTTTTCAAACTAATATAGTTGAATAATCGATTAACTATGTGTAAGTTGGTATATGATTGTATATATCTATGTATAAACTATAGTCTGATATAGATGTGATGGCCGAACTCGGAGTTGATGCCTATAGATTCTCTATTGCCTGGTCAAGAATCCTTCCAAGTATGTACACATTGATCCCTGTATATATATTTACGTAAAGTTTTAATCTTATTTTTGGTAAAAGTATAATATACATGAATGTATATGAGCAGGAGGAAAGGTGAATAGGGGAATCAACCGAGAAGATGTTGACTACTACAACAATCTCATAGATGGCCTCATAAAACAAAGAATAACTCCTTTCGTTACACTATACCATTGGGACCTTCCTCAATGTCTGCAAGATGAGTATACAGGTTTCTTGAACCGCCAGATCATGTATGTTATTTATGCCCTGCTCCTTATTAAGACAAGATATAAATATTTTGATCTTGCATGAACTAATGAAATGATTAACATAATATACGCAGAGATGATTTCAAAGATTACTGCGATCTATGTTTCCAGCTATTTGGTGATAGAGTAAAGAACTGGATGACCATTAACCAACTCTACACAGTGCCTACGAGAGGCTATGCATTGGGAACAGATGCACCCTGTCGATGTTCTTCTTCGCTTAACCAAAGTTGTACTGCTGGAGATTCTGGAACGGAACCTTATATTGTTGCACATAACCAGCTTCTTGCTCATGCCACGGTCGTCGATCTTTACCGGAAAAAGTATAAGGTGATGAGTTCTCCACTAGTTTGTAAAAGAATGTAAGTATAACATCCGAGTCTAATGTAAAAATCATTGTGTACACATATGTCTGGGTGACAACAGAAGGCACAAGGAGGACAGATTGGACCTGTGATGATAACTAGATGGTTTCTTCCATATAATAACACTGAAGCCAATATAGAAGCAACTGAGAGGAGCAAGGAATTTTTCTTGGGATGGTACACATAAAATCCAATAAACAATTATGAGTTTTAGTCTTTTAGATGTACATATATAAATACTTATGAGAATGTGTATAAAACAGGTTCATGGAGCCGCTAACAAAGGGTAAATACCCTGACATCATGAGGCAATATGTGGGTGATCGGCTTCCCGAGTTCACGGAATCAGAATCCGAACTTGTGAAGGGTTCATATGATTTTCTTGGTCTCAACTATTACTTCACTCAGTTCGTCGAAAACATTTCATGTAGTTCTCCGAACGGACTCAGTGTCATGACTGACTCATGCGCAAACCTCACATGTACCATTCCATTTACACTTAGCTATAACCTTGTGTTTAACCTCCCCTTAATTACATCTTTTGACTATCCATTATTTCATCTTGTGTTTGCAGATGTAGATAGCAATGGAGCGCCCATTGGTCCACCAGTATGCATTATCCAACCAGCCCTTATTCTTTCATTACGTTTTTAAACAAAATAACTTAATACATTATAATTTATATGCTTCCATTTCTCAGGCCACTGGAGACAGATTTTACTATCCACCAGGAATTTTAGCCATTATGGAGTATTTCAAAACCAAATACGGCAACCCTTTAATCTATGTCACTGAAAACGGTGAGTTCTATATATATATACTACTTATCCATCTATACATATATATCTAAATTTTCATCTGTGCATATTTTATATTTAGTATATTTAAAAATTGGCTCAAGAAATTGACTCATATATTGTGTAATTTGTTCATGTTTCGACTGTCTAACTAGGATTTAGTACCCCCGGTGGTAATACAACCCATGGTGTGGTTGTGGCTGATGACGACCGTACTGATTATCTCTGCAGTCATCTCTGTTTTCTCCGCAAAGCCATCAAGTGAGTGAGATCTACTCTTGTCCCCAAGTTTTTTTTTTCTATACACATATTTTTCTCGATTCAGGGAGTTTGCTTGCAACGTGAAAGGATACTTTGCATGGTCTCTTGGGGATAATTATGAATTCGGCCAAGGCTATACCGTCAGATTCGGACTCAGTTACTTTGATTTCAAAAATATCACTGCTGATAGAGACCTCAAACATTCTGGCCAATGGTACCAAGATTTCTTAAAGGTCAAGGTTCCTGATGAAAACCAAGATCTCCTTCGCTCAAGGCCTTTCATAAGTTAGAAGAAGGTCACACATGCATGAAAGACCCCAGCTCACTTTATGCCTATCAAGATCATCTTCATGTCTCTTTCTACGTGCACCATAGATAAGGAGCTTCTTCTACCTACTGTATTAAATAATGGGTTTTTATTTGTGTAATAGCACTCTTGACCCTTGAAATTAATAAATAATCCTAGTAAAAGATGATCAAAATTAATAAATACTATCTATATATACTACATTTTGCTAAGGGGGTATGGGAAAAAAAAAATTCCCAGCAACTATAGAAACTATTTACATGTTCGTACCCCGTTTGGTTTGCATGTTTTTCCGAGATCAGTTTAGAGTAACCGAACAACCAAACTGGAGTTTTATGCGTTAAATGATTTGTCTGCGATATATTAAAATAGAAAATATTTGATGTGTCCAACCCAATTTTTTTTCAGAATTTTTAATTTAATTAATTCAAATCTTTTAATAAAAACGATTACATTTGCCAAACAATCATATCAATACTAACTTCCTCATTGTTAGATTTATTCGTTACGCCAAAAACTAACAATTACATTAATTTACATTTAATTAAACTACATTCAAATAAAAGTAGCCAAAAATTTAACCAAAAATATACTCAGTTTTCTTTTTCATAAAGTAAAACACAGTTTCTATATATATAATAATTAAATAAATATATTGTTAATTTTTTCAACAATTAAAATTTACGAAATTTTAAATATGTATAATACAATCAAACATATCAGCTTTTTTATTTTCAAACTTATTGAAAATTAATATATATATTCTATTATAAATAGAATTCTAAGCAATTTAAATAGCATAAAATTCGTTCATGCACGGTACAGACTCTTACCTATACATATATTAAAAATAAATCAAATATTAATTAAACCATATATACAATATTAATTAAATCATTCTTTTTTTTGTATGTAAGGAGCTCCTTATTGAACTAACACATAAAATGTAAAAATAATTCCACCTTTCCCGATTAAACAAAATAATTAAATCATTCTTTAAGCTCCAACCATACACAAATGTTACCTACACATAAACCAAATTCAAACTGAATAAAACCAAAAATACATCAAACTGGACCGAAACTATACTAAAGTAAAAATGTTTTTATATTTTACTTTAGTTTCCTTAAAACCGAACAAAAGTGTATTGTCTCTTAGCACGAGGTTTATGAGCAACTCAGCTCAGATTTGGAAACTCTACTTACTAATTAAGGTATCTTCTAAAAATAATGCACCTCAAAATCACGTATTCTAATCATGTCAATGGGAAAGAAAGGGTAAAGCAACGTCCTCTTGGTAATCCAAAAAAAAAAAAAGTTAGCGTACTGTTCTGCATATGTTAAATACCTTATAAAGCAACGGTTGATTGTTTTTAATTATCTTATTTTTTCTTTTGAATAGAGAGTCTCTAATTTCATGTGTTAAAGATTTGCGGCGACTGTGAGAGGTGAGGCTCGTGATGAGTGGCCTTCGATTAATGTAGTTAATTTACTCTTAACCAAGGCGTGTATACTCGAGATTGAATTCTTCATCATATTTTAATATATATTTCAATAAGGCGTCAAATTCTACTACAGGTCAAACTTAAGAGGCTTTGAACATCATCTACAAAGAATCATGATGTATGTTATTCTAGTGTTTCGCTAACCTTTGATGCATACTATATTGTATGACTGTTGAGCAACCAAAGGAAAACGTAGGTTGTAAATGGTAACCGCTTATTAGAGGAATTTATGTGGAATCTGTGGAAAATAAATTTGTTACATTATTTGACTAAACAGTACTTTTAGTGGAATTGAATAAAATAATTATTTGTGATGAATCATAGTAACAAATCAAATATAAAATTGGATTAAGATTGAAAGCTGAATGCAGTTTTATGGTTTTTTACAAAATTACCGAATCGAACTAAACTAAAATTTTGGTATTAAATTAATTCAGGTATATGTCTGGGTTTAGATTGACTTTTTTGGATTTCAGATATTTTGGTATTAGATGTTAAAGATATATTCGGGTTTTTAAAAATTTGGTTCGACTTCGACTTGGTTCCATTCGGGAAGCCCTAAATATCAGATTTTTGAAATAAAAAAATTTGGTTAATTTTCACATATATAACAAATTGTTTTGAAATTTTCAGTTAAATTTGGAATCAATTCAGTTCTCGATTTGGATCGAATTTGGTTCCGGTTCATTAGATCAGATTTGGTTCCGGTTCATTAGATCAGATGCAATTCTGGTTCCGGTTATTAGTATTTAGGAGTGTAGGATCCGTTTGAGTATTTTATTGGTTCTACTTTGGTTCAGTATCCCATTTTCTGTTTCGAGTATTTTGCTAAGGCATACTAAAATTCATCAAATCAAAACAAAAAACGAATCTAAAATAAATCCAAACGGTATAAAATTTTCTATGCTGCATTATCCAAGCCTAAACTAAACCGGATTGTTTAACCAAAATACACTAAAATTAATACATTAAATTATATATATATAATATTATTTAATAATTAAAATTAATTAATTATGTTTATTTTAGTATAACTTTTTTTTAATCTAAAACTGAATTTAATAAAATTTTATCTTAAATGGGAAATATTAAAAAACCCAATTATTATTATTATTAATTATTTTAATTAATTATGTTATTTAACTAGATGCAAATTTATTTATTTCGTTAAACAATTATCTGTTATATTCTGCTATATTTAGCCACATTCCGTTGTTGCCATTTTAATCTTTAGTTATTTTACCAGATTCTACAAAAATTTACAAATAAATTTCGCCATATTCTACATTCAGTCAGATTTAGCTATTACAATTTAGATCCGTAGTGTTTTTGCTCCAAGTGATACGGAATACATGTGCTATGTAGATATTGATAATAATAAACAATTTACAATTAATAATAATAGTAATGCAATTGAGATAAAAAAATATATATATATTGCAACGTTTTTCTCAGTGAAATGACCGATGGAAGAGCCCACGGGATAGATCTTGCCTAAACCTCTAAAATATCAAGACACTAAAAGACAAGAAAATGCATACGTCACTCTTCTTTACAAAGGCTATATAAGCCCTAGATTGGCACAAGGTTTCCATGCAACACAAAACATACATCTATCAATTAACCATGAAGCTTCTTGGAATCTCCTTAGTTCTTCTACTGGCTGTCGTGACTTGCAAACCTGATCAAGAGACTACTTGCGAAATCAACAAGCAAAATGTCACATGTAACAACAATTGTCTTTTCAACAGAAGCCATTTCGACGACGACTTCATCTTCGGTGTTGCATCTTCTGCTTACCAGGTATGTAACAAATCACACATTGTCCCAATTTCCACTTATAAATATCCATTCAAAAACAGTAAAATCCAACGTCACAAGATTGTTAATTTCTTTTCATTTCAGATTGAAGGTGGCGAAGATCGCGGAGTTAACGTTTGGGATGCCTTCACTCACCGATATCCAGGTTTGTTGTTTGCATGGATATGAGTGGCTTACATATAACTGACAAGAAGTGAGAGAAGTGTCGGTTACATGCCTGAATACATTCATAACAATGTCTTTTAACGCTAACAGAGAAAGGAGGACCCGATAAGGGGAATGGAGACACTGCATGTGGATCATATGAGAACTATCAGGTTAATTGCTCAATATACATAGATCATAGTGATATAAAATCACTGAATTTATCGATCAAATACGTGTCGATTGACATGTGATTGTATATATAAACTGCAGAAAGATATAGACGTAATGGACGAACTCAAAGTTGATGCCTACAGATTCTCGATTGCGTGGTCAAGAATCCTTCCAAGTATGTACACACTGATCCATATGTATATATACCTAATTTTCGATATTGAGTGTTCGTAAGAGTAAATATACTATTTATATGAGCAGGAGGAAAGGTGAGTAGGGGAATTTGCCAAAGAGGTGTTGACTACTACCACAACCTCCTAGACGGCCTCAAACTAAAGAACATCACTCCTTTTGTCACCCTCTACCACTGGGACCTTCCTCAAGTTCTTCAAGATGAGTATGAAGGTTTCTTGGACCGCCAGATCATGTATGTCATGCTGCTTATTAAGAAAGATAGAAACATATAAAAAAATGTCTTACATTAACGAAATGATTTTATAATATGCGTAGAGAGGATTTCAAAAACTATGCAGATCTTTGTTTTCGTTTATTTGGTGCCAAAGTAAAGAACTGGATTACAATCAACCAACTCTACACTGTACCTACGAGAGGCTATGCAAAGGGAACAGATGCACCAGGTCGATGTTCTTCTTGGCTTAACCAAAGTTGTTACGCTGGAGATTCTGCAACAGAACCATATATTGTAGCACACAACCAGCTTCTTGCTCATGCCACCGTCGTTGATCTTTTTAGGAAAAAATATAAGGTGAGTTCTTTATTTGTAGAAAGTGTAATCTAAGTAATTAAGATCCAAGTTACATATAACAACCATATTATGGATGATGATAACAGAAGGCACAATTAGGACAGATTGGACCTGTGATGATAACTAGAGGCTTTCTTCCATTTAATAAAACTGAAGCCAACATAGCTGCAACTGAGAGGATCAAAGACTTCTTCTTCGGATGGTATGAATATATATAAAAAAATATAAAAAAATGATATGATTTTTTAGATAATACTTATTAAGGAATATGTATAAAACTAGGTTCATGGAGCCGCTAACAAAGGGGTAAATACCCTGACATCATGAGGCAATACGTGGGGGATCGGCTTCCCAAGTTCACGAAATCAGAATCCGAACTTGTTAAGGGTTCATTTGATTTTCTTGGTCTCAACTATTACTTCACTCACTTCGTCTATGCCGTTCCACCAAGTCCTGTGGACAAACTCAGTGTCTTGACTGACTCACGCACAAACCTCACATGTACCACTCAATTTACACTTCTTTACAACCTTAGATTTTTGTATAATCATCTCCTCTTACTAACATCATTTCCATTATTTCATCCTTGTGTTTACAGTTTTTAATGCGGATGGCCGGCCAATTGGTCCATGGGTGTGCATGATCCACCCCATATTCTTTCTTTATGTTTTTAAACAATATAACAAACATATATAAACTTTAGAAATTTATGTGTATATTCTTCCCTTTCTCAGTTCAATGATGATATCTATTACTACCCACAAGGCATTCTAGACGTAATGGAGTACTTCAAAAACAAATACGACAACCCTTTAGTCTATGTCACCGAGAATGGTGAGTTCTATATACTACTCATCCTTCTATATATATTTATAGATGTATTATTTAAAGTTTTCTCCTAAGTAGTTGACTCAAATATTTTGTATTCATGTTACGATGGCCTAAACTAGGCTATAGTAGCTCTGGTGGCGACACACTCCGTCATGATGCTACTATTGATCCCAACAGGACTGATTATCTATTTTTCTCCGCAAAGCCATCAAGTGAGGAGATGAAACTCTTGTTCCCAATCTCTCACGTGTTCTTTAAGAGTTTTTTAATGCATACATACATACACATGTATATGATTAATCGTATACCATTAATAATTGTTCTCATTTTCAGGGAATCGGGTTGCAACGTGAAAGGATACTTTGCATGGTCTCTTGGGGATAATTATGAATTCTGCAAAGGCTTTTCCGTTAGATTCGGACTTAGTTACGTTAATTTCAATAATATCACTGCAGATAGAGACCTCAAAGATTCTGGCAAATGGTACAAGGGGTTCTTAAAGGCCAAGGTCCGTGAAAGCCAAACTCTCCTCCGGTCAAGGTCTTTCTTGGGTCAGAAGAAGGTCGCAGATGCATGAAAGACCTACTTTACTTTATGCTCATAAGATCATCTTCACGTCTACTCTTTCTACCTGCTCCATATATAAGGAGTATCTTCTACCTAATGTATTGAATAAAAATCTTAATAAAGGATGATCAAAATTAATAAATACTTTATAACTACATTATGCCAAGAAATGGGAGCAAATTGGTAGAAGATATTTTTTTTTAATGATAATGTGACCAAACAAAAAATTAAAATGAGTCCAAACCGGTTTAGGGTAACCGGACAACCAAACTGAATAATCTACATCCAAAATGAATAATCTATATATATACAAAATAAATTCTTATAAAATATATAATATCAACAAACATTCTTTATTTATCATTTTAATTATATATATATATATATATATATATATCTAAACCAAACTAAATTCAAATCAACTCAAACGGAAATTACATTAGACTGGACCAAAGCTAAACCAAAAAAAAAATCATTATATTCATGGACCCGAATAAATTAGACACAATCATTGTTCTCAGATCAAATGGGTTGACGCGAGGATCTACTTTGTTTTAACTCTAGCCAGAAGATAAGAGACCAAACCATTGTTCTCGATTCAAGGCGAATATCTACCGTAGATTGTTTTTAGCGACCCGAGATTTAATTATCATCCCAAGATAATACCGATTTAAAAATCTTAAAATTATAGATGAGTTCGTAAATTTTAATCATTTTATGCAACCTACGATAAGATATTAAGATATACGATACTTTAGTTATATTGATTGATCGTTTCTGATTTTCAATCGATGATATGCAGCAGTATGTATCAATGATTATCAATGAGAAGCCTTTCAAGATTTGATCCACCATAAGATGTTTCTGATGTAGATGAGATGAATAACAAGTAACAACTCGCCTTTCATGATTGGCTACGAAACAGAGCTTACCAAGAATATAAAATTAGATAATGAACTCATATATTACACAACATACCAACAAACAAAAAAATCGTCAACAAAAATCAAAATAATAGTCTCATAAAATAAATAGATAGATTAGATCAAACAGCACAGACAAATTCATTATGGTGAGAAACTCTCCAATGTGGTTGCCCATACCTGCTCAATACAAACGAATCGTACCGACCAAAAAAAAAAAAAATCTTAGCAAGAATCTTGCATTATATCCTTAGATGCTAAATGCAGAGCCAAAAATAAGAGCTGTGACAGCAGCAACACCAGCTGAAACAAACGACGGGAAGATCACACCGGATCCAGATGTAGGACTAGGCGCCGGAGATTCACCAGACTGAGCAGAGACGATGGTAACAGCTAATGAAAATAGAACAACCATTAGAGGAACAAAGGAAGATTTGGAAATCGACATTTTCAGGTGTACTGATTATTCAAATTTGCTTAGAAGTTAAAAATGAAATGTTATGTTTTGGAGTAGATGAAGTAGAGGTGAAGTATATAAAGAAGTCGGGCAGATGATAAGATGGTTTGGGCACACTGCCCGTATTTTTCCAGCCTGGGAAATAAGCAATTACAGCTGCTGCTTCGGTTGGGTGGGTCATACTAGTTGTGTTAATCGACGGTTGATGTTGTCCCACGTGTTTACGAGGATCTATAATGGTTCATTTGTCGCCCAACCATCGTTACGGCGCCGTTTTGGGTGAAGGAGCGACGGTCGGTGACCGGCTGATATAAAAAAGTCTTGAACTGCCAAACGTGTAAACTTCTACTCGTTGTAAGTGGGACCACACTTATACAACAAAAAGAATTAACCGTGAAAATAATAATAATAATAATGCGTCACTATGGACTTAACTGGTGACACATAAAAACAAATTCAGCTGAATTCTACTAGATTTAATAATTCAGCTATTACCATTTGTTATTTAATTAAATTTCATCAGATTCAGAAAGTAAAAAAAAACTATATATATTTATTATTATTTTTACTATAATAAACAAACTAAACATGAGCATATTTAAAATTCGGTTTTGATTTTTGGATTTTTCGTTTAGAGTTTTGGGTTCAGAGGTATAAGATACATTCAGATCTTTATAAATT
Source organism: Cardamine occulta (assembly GCA_028015245.1). Classification (NCBI taxonomy): domain Eukaryota; kingdom Viridiplantae; phylum Streptophyta; class Magnoliopsida; order Brassicales; family Brassicaceae; genus Cardamine; species Cardamine occulta. The sequence goes on from CM051383.1 coordinate 9,560,830, forward strand.
TTGGTTCATATTCAGTTTCATTCATCCAAGTTTGGATCAGATTCAAATATCCAAAATATCATAAAAACAAAAAAATAATTGGTAAAATTTTTACAAATATAACTAAATAATTGATATATTCAGCTTTATAGTTGTAATTTTTGAATTTAGTTATATCAAGTGTAAATATAGCTAATATTTTGTATATATAATTATATTTTGGATATCCATTAGGTTATTTGTTTGGTTTGGATTCTGTTTTAATTCTTTGAATATAGGAGTTTATAACCATTTCTGGTATTTTATCCATGCCTAATACACACTTTTTCTCAACATACATCAACTCATAGATATAAAATATATGCAATTTAAAAATTTGTGTATTTTAACGAAAAATAAAATAATTCATATACTTTTTGGATATGAAAAAAGTTTATGTATTTTAATAAAATTATTTAAAATATCAAATTAAAATTTTTAATATTTACTATTTTATTTAATCAATCTTGATGAAAATTAAAATTGTTTAATTAAATTTTTTAAATTTTTATTTAATTAATTAATTTTTAAAAACTTATGTCAAATTCCACCAGATTCAGCTATTACCATTTGAATTCTACGTTGTTCCGCTAGATTCTACAAAAAATACCAAAAATCCAAAAAAAAATCTATAATTCCGTCAGATTCAACCAGATTCCACGGTTACCTTTTAGGCTCTATATTTTTTTCCGATTATTAACAACTAAACCAATTCTATGGTTTTTAGTCAAACAGTTAAAAGTCAATTTTATGGTTTTTCCATTGGAGTTCAACTTTAGTAGATAGCGTTTTCCGCAAGATAGAAGTAGACTATGGATCCAAATAATGTAAAAGAAAAAAAAGAAAAAAAAGTAAGTCAGAGTTTACCATAAAGTTTTTTAGTTATGTGTGTTACCAATAAAACTTTATGGCAGTTGCAGATTGCAAATTCAGTTGTCGTTCTTGATAATTATATGTGTTAGCTATTTAGCTACTTGGCCTAATAATAAGGATTTTGTATCATTTTACAGTTAAACCTCTATAAATTAATATTCGATTCATTAATATCTTACTAAATTAATATTTTTTTCTGGTTCCAAACTGCTATTTTAACCCAAATATCACATTTATAAATTAATAATCTCGATAATTAATAAAATATTATAAAAATACGTTGGTCCCAATATTATTAATTTATAGAAGTTTTACTGTATTTCTTATGCATTAAATATAAAATCTTTTATAAAAAATAAAACAAAACAAAACTTTGTGGCTTAGTTGAGTAAACAAATATTCAAAGGTTTTGGTAATACAAATGAGAAACGATTAAGCGTGCATAAACAACTTCGTGGAGATTAATGGTCTCTCCTCTCCCTCATCACAATAAGTAATAACTCAAAAAAACTTACTTTTAATCTCACCTTAATATCTCTAATTATCCCCAATTCCACATACATTTCTTCATATCTATGTTAACTTCATTATATATATTTTAGTGACATATTTCTTATAAACTCAAAATCTTTGGAGCAATGTTGATCAAATGCTCCAAAGCACTAGGAGAAAACTTTCTAGCAAATAGAGAACACATGGACGTGTAGCGACCATTGTAAGTGCAATTATCACCTTTGATAATCCTTGTAAAGAACTCTTCACTGATATCTTGATCTCCAAATGTAGCTGGGTGAGCACCACCTCTTGACCAGTCGACCCAAGTCAAGCTTCGGTTAGCCAAGGCGGCTGGTTTCTCAATAGTCAACATTGTTGGGAAGTAATGTTCGTCCACATAACAAGCAGGTGTACAAAACTCTTTGAATTTAGGGTAATACAAGGTATCTTTGATAATGGAAACCGCAAGCTCACGGTTAACCTCAAACCATTGAGACCCTTTTCTCCATTGGTCTATGGAAACTTCAGGGGCCATGTTGGGATGGTAGCGGCCTCGGCCATAAGCACTAGGATCATCAAATGAACCCATAAAGCTGTGCTTTGATTTGCTTATGTATTGGTAGATAGTTGTGAAGTTGAAGAGAGGAATGCATGACTCGGAAAGGAGAATAAACCATTCATTTGAGATATCGAGTAGCGCATTCGCAAGAAGCCGCCTCTCTGCATCACACATTGTCATTCTTCCCCATTCTGCAACCTGCCCAATGATGAAAATAATCCAATTCACATTGCTTCTTGATTAAGGTTAATACAATTTACCACCTAGTCATTCAATCACAAGTTTGTGTACAAATGAAACCGTTAAGGTGCATTCATGAAACAAAACAAAATCTTGCAAAGTAGATTAAGAGCTAGTACCTGACTTGGTATATGCCTACGGTAGAAAACCGAGGAAGGTGGAAAATTGGCTGAAGAAGACACTTGTGAATGGATGTAAATTGAGTAATGTTCTTCATGACCTTTGAGTAACCTCTCCCAAAGCGGTGAAAGCGGCAAAGGACCCATCGTCAAGAACAAAAACGCGATTTTTGGGACCCGATTAAACGGATATGCTTTTCTCTTAGGTATGAAAGACGTCCGCCAAAGAAGTTCTTCATCGCTCATATTATGCATGAGAACCACAGGAGGTTTTATCCATTTATCAAGATCATTTGGTTTCTCGTGACAAGGCACAAAACTAGAAGTGACTGAGGTCACTACACTATTTATTCCATAAAACTTGATGGTGGATACAATAATGAAGAAGAAAGCAAAAGAAAAAGCTACAAACAAACTAAAGAGAAGAAACAATTTAAATGGAAACGCCTTATTTAGCCCTGTCCGGCCATTTGTAAATACAACCTCTGTACCTTCTTTCAACTGAACAACCCTACTCAACATCCTTACACTAGAAATTCATAAATAGGCGTCTCAATATATCGCGTAACTGTTCTGCTTCTGTACCAAAAACATCAAATTAGCCTCACAACTAAAATTTTGATAGCAATGTACACACTCTGGATCACTAGAACTAGAATATCACAATTCCTTAATAATTCTGTAAATCCCAAGTCAATGATTTCTTCTTTTCTTGCAAAAACATAAAACTAGAACTCAAGAATCATTAACTATGTACAATCAAACTCTTATTCCACCACCTTAACATAGAAAAAAACCAAATATCCACAACGCTACAGAATTGGCTAGCTAGTTATTGCAATCCCTTGTAATCTCCGACCAAAATTTATAACCGTCAAAATTCATAAAATATACCAAATAAAGCAAGAGCTAGTTCAAGAAACTAACAGAACACTAGAAGAGAAGATAGCAAAAACAAAACAAAAAAGACTTACAGAAATTAAACACTTCTGAATCGTGGGAAGATGAGATCACAGTGGTCTGAAGAGCTTACGAATCTGTTTATGTGGAGAAGATGGGTTTAAAAAGTGAAGCTTTCGTGTAGAGCGTTGACCATGTTCAGTAAATTCAACTTTGAAGTTTTCAAAAAGCGATGACTTCATAAGTCAGAGAAGGTTAGGTTTTAAACCCGTCCTACAACATACTCTAAGCCAACTAGAGTCTTTCATTTATAAGATGTTCGGTTCGGACCACTAGACTTGAGGCTTTTGATTCCTAACATTAGTTAGAGTGTTGTTAATGGTTGGCTTTGTAGTTATTAATTAACATAAGAAATATTATTATCATGATTTTCTTTTGTCGTTTATTATCATGATTTTAGTTTTGTATTTTTGTTATACTCTGCAAAGTATATTATCAAATAGAAACACTTATTCAAACAAATTAACACATAACGTACGTTTTGTTTTGTGTGCTATAATTTTTATAATTTCTTTAACTACAACTAATGGGATACTACTATGACCACTTTATTTTTATCAAAAAATATGACCACTTTAAATCTCTCAACAAGAAAAAATATTATCCTACACTTCCTAGTATTAAAAAGATCTGTTTTTACATATATATATATATATATATATATACATACTAATCTTCTTAAATATATCTATTCAAAATAGAATCTACAGTATTCAAATTATAATCGTGCAAACCAAATATGCAGAGTATTCAAAATTGTAAATGGAATATTTACTTAATGATTTATCTTTTGTTTACATATCGGATGTCTTATTACCTGGATCCGGAGGAGGAAAAAAGTCGGTGAGGCTTCCTCTAAAAATTGAAGATGATAGTGAATAGGAATCTGAAAATAAATAAAAAAGTCGAAATCGATATCTGGTGATGGAAAAGGTAAGATAGAGGATGTTTGCAAAAAATACCAGGAGAAAAGGAATGACGAAAAACTTTAGCGCGTGAAAGTGCAAGAGGCAAAAGATATTCGCTTGGCAACCAAGATAAGATCTGAACCAAAAAAGAAATGTGGATCTGGAAACGGGAGGAAAACGGGTGGGGCTTCTGCTAGAAATTAAAGATGAAGGTGGATGGGAATCCCAAGACGAAAAAGAAAGAAAGCAGAAAAAGCAAGCATCCTCTGCACAAATAAAGCAAGAAATAAAAATAAAAAATAGAGAGATGATGATGGACGGGATGAGTTAGAGGATGTTGTCAGAAAGCATTAGAAGAATAAGAATATCGAAATACTTTGGCGAGTGAATATTCAAAATGGAAAACATATTCGGTTGGAAATCGATATAATACATGAACCAGAGGAAATTAGAGGGACAATGAAGATCTTGCAGGAAAAATATCTCGCCCAGATATAAGTGAAAATATAGTCAACGGTCACCATATTTATTTTTCATATCTCACACGGTGATTGAAAAACAAACGACAATATAAAAGCAAAATCATGAATTCTTTTCTTTAATAGAGTGAGAATATAGTCACCGGTCACCATATCTATTTTTTATATCTCACATCCAATAGATTTTACTTTTATTTAATATAAATTCAAATTTATTTAGTATTGTAGAAACCAAACTTGCTTACATAACTTTTTTCTTTACATCATATATATTTCTCTTCTCTAATAAAATATATTTTCTTCATCTTTTCCTAAAAAATTTTAAAATACATCATTAACAACAAAACTTTAACTTAATATTAATGCGTAAATATAATTTATTGTACAATTTAAAAACCCGTCTGATTTTAAATTGGCTGACAAGCCGGAAATATGATAAACAGCCAATGGCCCATGATAGGTCATTCTATGAACGGGAGAGATGTGCCATGTTTTTGTTGCATATGCTTGAGTTTCGTGCTATAATTAGAAGCACGGGAGATTGTTTGTTATGTCATTTCACCTAGTTAGAAAATTAATTGTTAAGTGTTTGACAAGTTTGAATGTGGTGAAAGATTGTGTGAGCAGGCAGGATCGCTCCGTAACTCGTTGACTCACATCCGCCGTTCTTGGATGCAGGTAAGAGTAGGAAGTTGGGTTTGATTTCCCACGGAGGAAGGGAACCTAGGAGGATTAAGAATACTTTGTTTATTTACATCATTCATGAACTATTTTCATTTCAAAGGCGCATCTCTCAATATTTTTGAGCTTTTGTTTTAAAACTCTTGGATTTCCGTAATAACTCGGTTGTCATATCACGTTGACTTTGATCCCAAAAAGTTGGGATTAGACCTGTCAATTTGAATCATAATCTGCGGATCTCGGCCCGTTAATTCGACCGCGGGCGGGTACCGGTCAAATTTTTTTTCTCAAATCGCGGGTGCAGATGCGGGTTGAAACTTTTTTTGGCAGGACGGGTGCGAATCGTCATATTTTGTAAAGCGGGTATGAGGGTCCTGCATTAAAAAAAAAATTCTAGTATTTTATAAATTTTAGTAGTTAAATTTTAAAAATATAATTAAATATATATATATTTATCCAAAATTTTTAATTTTTTTAAAATAGGAATTTATGTTTTTTTAGTATTAAAATTTTATTAATAATTATTATTTTATTTAAATTATGAAAAAATTATTTATTTTATTATTATTTAAATTTTTTTGGGTTACCCGCGGGTACCCAAAAATTTAAGCGGGACGGTTGCGGATCAAAAATTAGTATAACCCTCAGGATGGGTCACGGATCGCAGGTTTGACCCGTTTGACAGAGCTACTTGGGATGTCATAATAATTTTGATTATATATAAATAGAATTATATCTATAATACCAAAATCATGAAAAATATTAATTAGTTTTTAATGATTTTATTTCACCTCTCATCTAACAAATAAGATATAGATTTTAATAAAACAATTAGTAGTAAAATTTATATTTTACATACCTAAAACATTATAAATTTTTAAATATTCTACTTTGATAAAAAAAAATTTTAATTTTAACTAGATTAAAAAAATATTTTGATAAATAAATATTTAAGAGCTCGGAGATCAAATGGTGGGACTGGTTAGAATGAATATTAGTCCGATCTAGGATAAAATTAAATGGAATTGTTAATCTCTTTTGACATCTCTAAATGTTTAATGGCAATACTAAGTTACTAAATTACACATGTACCACATGTTAAATCTTTTAATTTTTTTAATTATATAATTTTAATACTAAATTAAATTATTATGTTAATTTTTATAATTACTATTTTTTTTAGTAATACCATTCTTGAAATACCAATTTTCAGAAATACTACTATTTCTAGCCATTTTTAATAATATCATTCTTCCATGTAATATTGACTAATTTGCACTTGCTTGATTTAAAGCAATTTTAACTGAAAAATAAAAAAAAATGAAAAAACAAATTTTCACAAGGCATAGAGTTTTTCTTTTGTTTTGCGAAATTGCATATTTCTATTTTGTGGAAAGACGCAATCAAGTTTTTACCAGAAAAATTAAAAAAAAAAAATTTGACAGAAAATTATGGACTTATACTTTGACTGAAAATTATGGACTTATATTTTGTTAGGAATATTACGGAATCAAGTTTTGGCAGAAAAATTACATATATACTTTTGGCGATGAAATTGTGAATTTCTCATTTTGGCAAAAATTACAAATTTGCATTTTTTTTGTTTTTGGAAAACTTATGGAAACGAAATTCTTTTGGCAAGAAATGGATCTGATTTTGGCAGAAAATTTACTTTATAAAGCCCTATAAAAATATTTTATAAGACCCTATAAAAATGTTTATAAACCCTTATAAAAATATTTTTATAAAACTTTTTTATATGTTTTATAATGTTTCTTATAAAATCTTATAAAATTTTATGAAACTTTATAAGAATGTTTTGATACTGTTTTATTTGGTTTTTGAGCAGGTGTCGCACTGGACTTTTGGTGGCCCTCTTGTCATTGGCCTCTACCTTACAATGGTCACTCAAAAGTCTTATGTACTTCAGAATATATTTGGCAACCACGTGCCACAATACTCTGGTCAGTTGGGTCTAAGACTGGAACCACATCCTTTATCCAAGCTAGCTTAAAGACTGTATTCTTCCTGATGTCTCAGGCTAGCTGCTGCCGCAGTGAAAAAATATGCCTTGGCTCAGCAGAAGCAGACTCATTTCCAACAGTCTCTGAAGATCCACTGGTTTGTCATAACAAGCACATTATGTAAAGTTGATGGTTTTGAGAACCTAATATGGAAAATCCAAACCAAATTTCACCTATGAGCAAAATCATATTACTTAAGAGACATCACGTCTCGTAGAGCCACAGTAAAACAATCTTCATTCTTGCATTCAGTGATCAATTCATTTTTAGGGTCCATAAGAGCTTCAACCAGAAGAATCAAGGGAGTAAGAGCTTGAGCAGGGGCTTCTATACAACTATTGATTTCCTGTATAACACGATCAACAAGTTTAGTAAGAGGGAATAAAATTGACATTAGGCAAAGAAGTTGTGCAAGAATAACGATTTTCCATCATACCCTCAGAGAATTAGCAAGTTGAGAGTTTCCAGCAAAAAAAACAGTTGATGGGCTATGTTTTTGTGTGCTCCTCAATTTCATTCTGGAAGGATGAGTTCACTTGATTCAAATGGCCTTGCATGACCTCTCAAAGGAAGAAATCATAAAGTTTTCCTAAAGTTTATAAATTTCAACAGTAAAATAAATTAAAAAAAATAAATGACAACAATGATGTAGCTGGGATTGTATGCCAAGAGTTCTATATACGTTTAGAAAGCATCGTTAAACTAGGTTACACTCGAAAGTTTACTTGTATGGCTTGATTGCAAGAGGTCTGATGTTCCAGTTGAGTGAATGCTTGCTCATTAATTCCTATATGTATAAATGTGAAAACAGTTTTATTTTTCAAAAATGGGCATTCTCATGATCTTCAAAATCATAGAATATTCCAGCTGAGTGAATGCTTTCTCACTAATTCCTTTTATGTATAATAGAAAAAAAAAACAATTTTCTTTTTCAAAAATGGATAACCTCATAAATCAGCTAGACATTTCTCATAAATTACTAACTGGATGAACTCTTTGAGTGCAGACGAAAAAGTTTTTTTTTGTATAAATGGAGCATTTGCAACAACTTCCTTTGAATAAAAAAGGGCCACAAGACGTTTTCTAGTTTTTTAATTTATTTTCTAATAAAGAATATTCAATTTTTTTCATCAGCGATGTAGAAACATATATAATGCAATCAAATTCCACCTAAAAAGGTCACAAATAATGCTTAAAACTAAAGTCTTACCCATAAATAACTGTCTATAAACAAACTTTTGTCACTAAAATGTGTGTTCTATGCCTCTTTAGATTGCACACTTAAATCTTACTCACTACGTAGAAAGTGTGTTCCGATGTTTTATATTTTTTGATATAAAAAAAAAACTGAATTTCATGTCAATCGTATTGAAATGTGTAGTCAATTTTTACGTATTGAAATGTCATTTTATGAAGTTAATATCCAAAAAATTACGTATTGAAGACTACAATAGTGGATATTAACTTCATTTTTTTTTCTACAATAGTGTGTTCCCATCATGAATTTCATGTCAATCGTATTGAAATGTGTAGCTAGTAGACAATCGTATTTCTATAACTTCATTGTTTTATATTTCATGTCAATCGTATTGAAATGTGTAATCAAGTTTTTCTTGTTGGTCTGTGAAGGATGAACCTTAATTATCCCTAATCAAAAGAAAGCATTAACAAAGAATAACTGAACTAAAAGGATGAAATAGACGACAAAAAAACTAAAAACTAAAAGGATGAAATATAAACCGTTTCAAAAGATAGTCAAAGTAGAATCCATATTTTGCACCGACTTAAAAGGAAAAAAATAAATGGATTAATAATTACTGGACCTGGAGCATTCATATTTGTTAAGTTAATCTGAGTTTCATATTACAAAGAATTGACCAAACGTTTGCCAAATCTGCAGATGATTTTTAACCTTTATACATGAGATTTCCGTTTTCTCAAATTTTGTTTGATTGTATAATATTAATTGCAAAAGATCACAAAAAGAAGAAGCCCATTTTGGTTTTGTAAACGCTATAAATGTGAAGGTTCAAGATTCAAAGCATAGAGACCCTAAAACCTTTTCTTTCAATCTAGGAAAACAAGAAAAAAAAAGAAGTCGCAATATGAGATTGTTCTTACTGTTTTTGATTCTGTGTGGCTTTTACAATATAGCCTATGGTAAAGTTTCTTTAGATATTGATATGAAATTGAAGGCTCTTAATAAGCCTGCGTTGAAGACCATCAAGGTGTGAACTATGAACTAAATATAAATGAAAAGATATAACACCTTGTGTATATTCATCCTTTTGGTTTCTAAGTTCCCAAAATCAATTATAATTTATTTGTAGAGTGAAGATGGAGATATAATAGATTGTATAGATATCTATAAACAACATGCTTTTGATCATCCCGCTTTAAAAAATCACAAGATTCAGGTAAACAAATTCTACACAAGCCTATTTGGTTTTTAATATTCTCAAATTACTTGCAAATTATTATTTATGATTTATTCTTTACCTAGTCTACATTTATGTATGCAGATGAAACCGAGTGTGGAATTTGGTACAAAGAAGACAACTACTAAAAAAGACGGTTCTTCTGAACCAATTACGTCTCAGATTTGGTCAAAATCTGGAAACTGTCCCATAGGGACAATACCGGTTCGTAGAGTTAGTAGAGAAGACATAAGGAGAGCCTCTTCACCGTCTCAGTTTGGGAGAAAAACTCCTCACAGATATAGCTTTCTCGACAAGGCACTTCAACACAAGGGTAATTTCAATATAACAGCTAATCAACCAAAACATGGCCGCTTACAGAACCGATCGGTACGTACAGTTTAAGGTCTTGAATGTAGAAAGTTTTTCTTTATTTTGTTATTTTCTTTTTGTTTCTCTAACCGGGAATAAAGGTTTTGGAACCGCTTACTACGCTGATCTATATCGATGGCTTCATGTTCAGTCATCTGAAAATTTTAGTTTTAAAATTTCTCTTTATTTTATTTTATTTTATCATAAACTATATATTACTCATCGATTTTTTGTTACACTTTAAAATAATATTTCCAACTTTTACAAAAGAATTTAAAATTCAAAAAACTTGAATTGATCACAATTAAGTTTGGGAAAGTCCTTTTAGTTAAAGTCTTAAACCGTTCATTTTTACAGTCTTTCCCATCGGAGTTTGATTGCGTTATCCGCGTAATAGAAATTGCGTTATATATAGGATGAATGGTATCTATCCAAATGATGTTAAAAAAAAATCACTTTTAAGTTTCTGAGTACTAAAATAGAAAACATAAATATTTCAGTTCAAAGTCTAAATCATAGACTATTGTTAAATTAGAATCACTTATTTTTTTGTTGATGATATGTAGGAGGCGGTTCTTATCGCCCTAGGGTACAATTTTGTTGGTGCTCAGTCCGATATAAACGTATGGAACCCTCCAAGGGTTCAAGCTAGTGACTACAGCTCTTCTCAAATCTGGCTACTTGCTGGCCTCTCGGCTGATTTTGAGAGCATAGAAGCTGGTTGGGTGGTACGTTTTCCAATCCCTAGAAGTCCTATTATATACCTTGCGTTAAAAGTAAATCGTAAACTGCTCACCATACACCTATCATAGGTGAATCCAAGCGTTTTCGGAGACTCTCGCACACGTCTCTTCACCTATTGGACTGTAAGTAAGCACTATATTACACAACTACTGATCAGTTTGGAACATCTCAATTCACTTCCATGAGTTTATAATCTTTTCTATTTGGATTTGTAGAAAGATTCATACACTAAAACAGGGTGTATCAACCTCTTATGCGCTGGTTTTGTGCAAACAAGTACTAAATTAGCCTTGGGTGCAGCCGTAGAACCCGTTTCGAGTACCTCGCGGGACCAATATTCCGATTAAATCCCAGCTTTGGACCAAATCTGCTAGATGTCCCGTAGGGACAGTACCGATTCGTAGAGTTAGAAGAGAAGACATAAGCAGAGCTTCTTCACCATCTCAGTTTGGAAGAAAAACTCCTCACGTTTACAATTTTCTTGACAAAGCACATCAACACAAGGCTAATATCAATTTAACTGCAGAAAATTTACCCCGTCCCTCAAACCGATCGGTATGTAAATTACATATGAAGTCATAAATGCTTTTTCTTTTTTTTGGTAGTTTTCGAGATTTGGATCTTGAATTTTGTTGGTTTTCAATTGTTAAAGACAAAAATCATATGTATATTGCTTGTGGTCTTACTATGATTTGATTCACACACTACAAAAAAATGCTATGTTTAGTGTAATTTTTTTCTTTCAAATATAGCATCACTTAAAAAAGTGATGATAGAATTATGGGGTCATTTCTAAAAGAAAATGATGATCAATCGAGTGAAGCTAAATATTTTTTATATATTTATGTAAATTAAATTTTAGTATCATTTAGGTAAATGATGTTATTCATAAATCTAATGTATCACCTTTTTTTTTGTCGGCAATCTAATATCACTTTTCAATTGACAAAAATTGTTAATTTAACATCATTTTTAAAATTTATTTATTACTGAACCCGAGATAAGTCGTGCTTCAAAACATGGCTTGTCTTCTCTGTTGGGTGAAATGAGTCCCAAAATACATATTTGCTTGCATCAGAAGATGTGACAATGGGAGCATTTTATAAACTTTAATAGATGACACAATGAGATTTTTTTTTTAACTTCTATTTATCAAAATCCACCTCCATACAAGGCCTAAATCTTACTCTTAATTAGATTTACATATGTTATAACTAGAAACCCATCTTCTTTGTTGATGGTATAGGAAGCATTTCTTCTCGCGGTAGGGTTTAATAATATCCGCGCTCAGTCCGATATAAATGTTTGGAACCCTCCAGGAATTAAGCATTGCGAGTACAGCTCCGGAAAAATTTGGATGCTTGCTGGTCAAACAAGTATATTTGAGAGCATAGAAGCTGGTTGGGTGGTAAAACAATTAATCCCTAGAAATATTATACCTTGCTCAAGAAGTAAATCGTTAACCAGTTTTCGTAAATCGGTTGGCATATACTATTTAAGGTTGATCCAAGCGTTTTTTGAATGCCATGAGATTTCGAGTCGAAACCCGTAATCCCTTCAGACCCGAAACCACAATATGTAATATTAGTTTCGTCCCAAGCGTCATTCGAACTGGCGATATCTAAGCTTCGCCTAGGATCTTTACCAGTTGAGCTAACGACACTTGGTAAATCCAAGCGTTTTCGGAGACACACGCACAAGGCTCTTCACCTACTGGACTGTAAGTAACATCATGACATGATTGTAAGGACTTTAGTACCTCAAAGGTGTCGACTTTCCTTGAGTAAAGACCAAACAAACTCAGAACAGAGAGTTGTTGAGACAAATCTTGTAGTGTTTCAGAAAAACAGTGGAAAGACAGAGATTTTAGAGAAGAATATGAGTTTGTAGTAAGAAGAAAGTAAAGCAAGAGCACATACGCAAATTTAACGAGTTCACACCCGTTAACTAGGGTCGCTAAGTCTCGCCGAGTCACTTCTCGGAATCCACTAGTGTTCAAGAACAGAGATTACAACACGAACTATAACTGATCCACTTTAATGCCCTTCACTAGCAACTTAAATCTCACTCTATCAATTCTTAATTATGTCTAGAAAGAAAAAAAAAACAAGAACAACTTAGGTTATTACAAGTTTTTTTCTCTCATTTCTCTCTCTTAGCTTAATACCGTAACTCTCTCAATTGCTTCATGTATCCCATTTATAGTGAGACACAACACCCTTGTACCTTGACCTAACGCAGACGCCCTCCCCTTTTAAGTCACCAAGATCAGCTCCTTAAATCACATTTGCATCTTAGCCAGTCATGCCTTAACATTTGAAAACACTAGAGGATAACGTGTAAGGCTTCATAGCTGTCAATGTATCTGTTTCCTCCAATTGTGGTCCCAAAAGCATATTTAACTATAGTTTAATATACATCAACCAGAGTTAAATGTGAGTTGCAGACAGAGCATGACTGGCTTGTTGTCTTAACTTGGTCATCACGGTTTCATCTTCACAAATCTCCACCTGAAATCATGATGACAAAATCAAATTCCTGTACAAATTAGTTGAGAGAGTACCTTTGAACACCAATTGCAAGATTCCTGACTCGGATTCCCTGAGTTTTACTACTCAGACTTGACTTGAAGCAAGTTCAATGTAGCTTAAAACTTGCTCACAGCCAAGGTCTTTGTGAATATATCAGCCGGATTCTTCTCGGTAGATATCTTCATCACATCAATGTCACCACGTGCTATCACTTCTATGATATAGTGACATTTAATATCAATGTGTTTTGTCCTTTCGTGATGCACATTGTTCTTGGAGAGTGCGATCGCACTTTGTGAATCACAAAAGATCTCCACACTCTTCTGCTCATAACGAAATTCTTTCAACAAACCTTCAGCCACACTGCTTCTTTGACAGCTTCTGTCAATGACATATACGCTGATTATGTGGTTGAAAGAGCAACAACTTGCTGCAGACTAGACTTCCAACTAATGGTGTTGCCACCAAGTGTGAATACCAAACCAGTAATTGATCGTCCTTTGTCTTGATCAGCAGCATAATCAGTATCGTAATAACCCACTATCTTCAAAGCATTACTCTTCTTGTAAAACAGTTTAGTAGTAAGGGTGCCTTTGATATACCTTAGCACCCACTTGACTCCAAGCCAATGATCTTTGATAAGTTGGCTCATGAAACGACTGATGATACCAAAAGGATATGCAAGGTCAGGATGAGTGCTAATCATAGCATACATGATGCTCCCTAAGGCATTGGAGTAAGGCATAGCCTTCATAAATTCTTCGTCTCTGGCCAGCTTCTCTTCAGTTGCTGCACGCATCTTCAAATGAACTCCTAGTGGAGTCATTACATGCTTAGCTTCTTCATGTTGTATGTTTCCGGAATTTTATTCAAATAATATTCTTGTGAAAGCCAAAGAACGCCAGCAGCTCTGTCTCTAATAATTTCCATACAAAATATCTTTTTAGCAACTCCTAGATCCTTCATTTCGAATTTCAAACTGAGTTCCTGCTTCAGCTGAGAAATGGCTTCTTTGTTCTTAGTTGCAACAAGCATATCATCTACATAGATAAGTAGATACATCATAGAACCCTCAAGCAATACCTTAACGTAGGTGCAACTGTCATATTCGCTTCTTACCAACCCAATTTCAGACATATACATGTCAAATTTTTCATTCCATTGTCTTGGGGCTTGCTTGAGACCATACAGTGACTTGTTCAAAAGACAAACTTCATCCTCTTGAAACATGGATTCATACCCTTCAGAAGGAGTCATGTAGATCTTCTCTTTTAATTCTCCATGGAGGAAAGCTGTTTTAACATCAAGTTGCTCTAATTCAAGGTCTTTTTAAGCAACAATTGAGAGCAATATTCTTATAGAGACATGCATGACAACTGGGGGAAATATCTCATGATAATCAACACCTTCTCTTTGAGCATACCCTTTAGCAACAAGTTTTGCTTTGAACCTTGGTTCTTCAACTCCAGGAATTCCAAGTTTATACTTAAAAATCCATCGGCTGACAATAATTCTCTGATTTAATGGCCTCTTGACTACTGTCCAAGTATGATTTTTAGTTTGAGAATCCATTTCTTCATCCATAGCAAGCTTCCAGTTTTCCCAGTTTGTGTCTCTCTTAGCTTCATTGTAATCAACAGGTTTTATTTCTTTACCGTCTTCTGTAGTATACAGAGCTTATGGATGAAAGTGAACCAACATCACCTCAACATACCAGTGGAACGATATGGACTGAAGTCCAGTCACGGTATTTTTTTTGTTGTTGTCACGGTAAATATATATATGATGATTGTCACATCTGTTCATTCATAGTGACAGTATCCGTAACCCAGCATTTTTATATTTTGCATTTTGTAAATTTTCAATGGCTTGTTCTTACATTTTCTCGTTACAGTGTGAAGGGTACATATAAAGAAGATTCTTCAACCCATTTAGGAGAGAGTCTGCGCCACAGCCCAACTCACAGTATGACCGACGGTCCTACAACGCTGAGAAGGAATTATGGAGAGATTATTACCCTTGATAGCTTACAGAGTTTGAAAGAGAAGAGATACATATTCGTCTTTCTCTCGTTCATAGTTCATAATATTAAACATGTCGGCCACCAGGTATCTCCTCAAAGAAGACCCCTTTTGTTACTATAACTCAATCTTCATCAGAGAAGACAGTTGCGGAAGAATCGAATTTCCTGTTATGCAATGTGTTAAAATTAAGAAACTCTATTTTGGGAATACTAAAAATACCTTAAGAGCAAATGTGATGTGTGCCTTCATTCATCTACTAAACTCTAAGGCTCACTCTTTTTAGCTTATAGTCCCGAGCTTGACTGAGTTTTAAAATCCAAAATGAATTTTCAATCAACCAAACACCACATGAGTTACTCTAACGTGTATAATCAATCTTCCAGAAGATGAGTATTCTTAAAGGAATTAGTACTGTACACATGTTAGTGACTCTGTAATTCCAGCTGGAGTGATAAATCATCGAAGATTTACAGATTTCCAAGTATAGCTTATTTAACTACATCGAAGTGTGGAAACAGAGATGAATATTATGTACAATGTCTACTTTATGAAGCTGTGTTTATGTATTTGTTCATTCATTCAATGAAGATTTACTACCTCTATCCTTTTCGCTTCCTCTAAAGGCCTTTGCAGCTGAACAGACTATGATCTCTAATTTTTCAATAGAAGCATGTGATTTCTTAAAACTCAATATTTGCATAATTCTGTGTAAGTCTTAAAGAGTATTCACCTGCAAACACATAGAGCCTTTCTCATGTCTCTTGATGCAGCTGATACAATGCAAAACTATGAATATCAATATCAATAAATAATGTCAACATGAAAACAAGGTTCACTGGACTTGGAGAGGAAAATTTGTTGTTGACCAAAAAAAAAAAAAAAAATATATATATATATATATATATATATGATCAAACGCAAATCGTGCCGTCTTCAAAAAAAAAAAAAATGCAAACCGTGCCGTCTTCAAACAAACAAAAAAACACAAAAGCAAATCGCGACCCGTATCTCTCTCTGTGTCTCTCCTGAAAATTGAAAGATCGTCAAATGAAAAACCAGTCAGAAATGGGTAACCGGAGGCAGCAGAATCTCCTTCGTCATAGCTTCTCCGGACGAGATTGATAAGATCAAGCGAGCCGAATCTTCCAGTCAAGGTTTCTTCTTCTTTTTCATCTCTTTCTCCGTCTCTAACTTTTTCTGAAACTTCTCTTAAATTGATTTTATGTATATTTTTAAATGATTCTACAGCCGGAGCTATTGCCGGAGCTAAAGCAGCCGCTGTCGCCGCCGTCGCTAGTGCGATTCCCACGGTAATCTTTCTCACCTTCTTCCTAAGGTCGTCGTTCGATCACAGAAAATAATTTGAAACATTGTTCGAAAATGAGTTGATTTCAGTTTATCTTTATGTTCTTTATTGATCAAGATTTTTCAATATCTCAATTTAAATTCTGATTCCTATTCATAACAATTTTGTAAATTTATGTAGTCAAAGTTATTAAAACTCAACCTAGTAGAGAGTCACATTATTTGATAATGTGTGTATAATATATGAAAAATTGAAATTTTTCCTAATAGGTAGCTGCGGTTCGTGTGTTTCCATGGGCTAAAGCAAACCTAAACTACACTGCTCAAGCACTCATTGTATCTGCAGGTTAGCTTCTTTCTCCTTAGATCATAACTCTGTGATGTTCTTCCTAGAACTAAGTAGAACATTGTTGTACAAGTCTCGATTAAAACTTGGAACCTTTTGAGAAATGGCACCAAATCTATGTTGTGTTAGGGGAAGCTAAAAAGCATTAATGAGTGTGAATCTTTTGAATTTATGACTCACAAAAGATTCAATCTTGTGAATTTGTGATTATTGAAACAGCATCTATCGCTGCGTTCTTCATAACCGCGGATAAAACGATTCTAGAAGGAGCAAGGAGAAACACTGAGGCTCAGTTAAAGAAAGCTCAACAAGACTCTAAATAAATTTCTTCTTATTGTGTAACTCAACTCAATCACAATCTTTCTCTGTTTCTGTATGCATATTTTTGCATTGATTCGAAATAAGAGTGTTATTACAACAACTTACAAGGAATATCAAAATTTAGAAAGACCATTTTCATTCAGTAATCATTCTAAAAGGGTTTTGCTTAGTTTACACAACATATATAAGTGAAAAAAACTTAAGAGGCTTCTAAATACATTTTGTACATTCTTTATCTCAAACAAAACAAAAAAAAAACAACCTCAAAGTTGTGGTTATTTGATTATACAAAACCTAAATCTTCATCTTCTACCCTTTTACTTGTCCTTCGACCCGATAAACTAACGAGTAGAGGTGTCTCATATGCCTCTGTTGCAGTCTTTTTAGTCGCCTCGATTCCTTGTTGACGAAGAACATACAAGATCTCTTTCATAGAAGGTCTGTGACTAGGCAATGTGTTAGTACACATGAGACCTAGCTTGAACACTGTTGTCATCTCCTCGGTATTGGAAGCTTCTTTGATGTCCTCATCAAACGCTTCCTCTGTTGGTTTTCCACATTGGTAATGTCTCCATGACCAATCTGCTAAGTTTGTATGTTCATCTCCGTGGTTTCCTTCTCTTCCAGTCACCAGCTCTAACAAAACTACCCCGAAGCTGTACACATCGATCTTTTCATCCACCTTCGATGTATATGCATATTCTGCAACACAAAAATGTCACAAATGATTAGTATCATGGACATGAGTCACTCCACTCATTATCAATAGGTTTTGAGGACTTTATTTTTACCTGGAGCAATGTAACCGAAGGATCCAGCAACAGCTGACATAGTATGTGGTTGCTGGTTTTGCTTAATCAATATTTTTGCCAACCCAAAATCTGCAATCTTCGCGTTGAACTCAGAATCCAGTAAGATGTTACTTGACTTGACATCTCTATGTATGATCGCGGGAGTACAATCATGATGCATATAGCAAAGTCCTTGCGCTGCTCCAACCGCAATATTCAACCTCTGAGACCAACTCAAGTTATCAGTCTCTCCAATACCTCTCTTCTTCTTGCCATGTAGCCACTGATCAAGACTACGTTTCTCGAGATACTCATACACCAGAAGCTTTGAATCCTCCCTCGAGATACAACACAGTAGTTTCACGATATTCGCGTGCCTAATAGTTCCCAGAATCTCAACTTCAGCAATGAACTCCTTCTCCACGTTCTTGTCAAGTTTCTTCTTGTCCCATATCCTCTTCACCGCAACGCATTCTCCCGAGGATTCAACGAATATCTTGTAGACTTTGCCCGATCCGCCACTCCCGATCACTTTGTCTTCCATCAGATTCGACAAAATGTCGGATTCCGCAAACTCTACTCGATGAAAAGAAGTTAGTTTCCACGTCTCTAAACCTCTTCTCCTTTGTTTCCTTGTGTAATCTCGAATCACAAAGAAAGTTACAAACAGAGAAATGGTGAGAAGTAGAACAGTGATGACTAGAATCATGGCTAGGATTTTCCCCGGCAAGCCTTTTGATCTCCCGAGCACTTTCCGACAATCCGGTAAGTTGAGAACCGGTTTGTCTGCACAGAGATTAGAGTTGTTCAAGAAACTTCTCTCGTAAGCAAGATTATCAAGTTGCTCTGGCATTTCTCCGGTGAGTCTATTAGATGACAAATCAAGTGTTGTAAGCTTCAGATTCCCGATCTCCGGTGGGATTACGCCGGTGAATTGATTCTCCGATAGATCAAGATTCAGCAAACGTGGCAACGATCCTAAAGCTCTCGGAATTTTCCCGGAGAGCTTGTTCTTAGATAGGCTTAACGTTATCAAAGACTTCCATGAGATGATCTCTTCTGGTAACTCACCGGAGAGATTATTCGAATCGAGAAAAATTGATATGAGATTTGGTAGAGAAGTTAATTCCTTTGGAATCTCACCGGAGAATCGATTGTTTCCGGCTTTCAACTCTGCTAGAGAAGACCAAGTACCGATTTTCCGAGGAATCTCACCGGAAAATTTGTTGTTATCGATCTCAATCCTCTGAAGATTCCGAGCAATATTCTCCGGTAATTCTCCGGTGAAGAAGTTGTTACTCACCTGTACACTATACATACTTGAAGCAGTCCAGATCCGGGAAGGAAACTCGCCGGAGAAGCTATTGTTCTGTAACTGAACTGTGAGGAGAGTCCCACAATCTCCGAGCGATTCTGGTATTTCTCCTGTGAGATTGTTTGTGTATACAACAACTCCTTGAAGCTTACCTCCTTTGCACAAATTTTCCGGTAATTTCCCGGTTAACTGATTCACAGAAACTTCGAACCGCTCCAGCTTTGAATTAAAGCCAATATCCGCCGGTATTTCTCCGGTTAACTTGTTGCTGAAGAGTTTCAGCTCCTTCAATTCCGGTAATTTCCCGATACCCGGCGGGATTTCTCCGGTAAATTCGTTGTAGAAGAGGTTTAAAATCTGTAATTTCGTAAGATTTCCGATTGATACCGGGATCGAACCGGTTAAATTGTTAGCGGAGAGATCAAACTCTACCATGTTCGTCGATGAAATAGATTTGGGGATTTCTCCGGTTAGGTCATTAGCGTAGAGATAGAGCTCGGTGAGATTCTTCAACTCGAATAAAACTTCTGGGATCCGACCCGTTAAATTGTTGACCGACAAGTCAACGTGCTTAAGATCCGTCAAATTTTCGAAAAGAACGGTTGGGATTTCTCCGATCAGATTCATCTGCTTTAACCACAGATACTTCAGTTTCTTCAATTTCCCAAACTCCGTCGGAATCTTCGCCGGCGAAAACTTATCGTTATCTGCCAAACGAAGTTCTTCGAGCTCCGATAAGTCTCCGATCTCCGACGGAAACGTACCGTTGTATTCGCTCGTGTAGAGATTCAGAACCTTGAGCTTCGAAATCCGTCCGATATTTTTAGGGATATCGCCGGAGAAGCTGTTAGCCCCGAGGTCGAGATACTCGAGTTCGTTTGAGAGACGGTTGATGTCGTTGGGAAGTGTGCCATTGAATAAGTTCTCTGAGAGATCGAGATACTGAAGCTTCGTGCAGTTGTAAAGAACCGTCGGAAACTCGCCGGGGAAGAAATTATACGACAAATCGAGAGAAACAAGATTCGGCAAATCGCAAATCGTCGTCGCAACTGCCGCAGTGAAGTTCTGGTTCCGGAAATTTATCTCGGTGACGTTTCCGGCGGTGCAGTTGATCATTGGCCAATCGCACGGAGAAGATGAGTTGCTCCATAGCCGGAGAGCCGGTGGATCTCCGAGCTCGCGTTTCAAGTGAAGAAGCGTTGACCGGTCATTGAGCTGTGAAATGACAGAAAAGGGTAATGAAAAGAGAAAGAAGAAGCAGAAGGGTAAGGGTAAAAGGGCCATTCTAAAATATTGTTAGTTGAGGTTTTGCCGGGAAATTTCGGCAGCCGAGTTTGACTGTGAGATGTGGACACACATCGCAGAAGTGGCAGTTTATAGGGGTGAAGACTATGGATATGTACTATTTATCAGAAAAAAAATGATATTTGAATTTTGTGCACTCTTCACGTCAGTCTCTTTTTATCATTATTAGGCGTGTAATTGGATTAAGTGGATATTAACCAACTAATTTGATGAGTGTTGAGTTTGATTATTTGGTTTATTTTCTGATTTTAGTTTTGTTAAGTAAAAAGTTTTGAACCCAAACTCATTTATCTCTCCATGTTTTCAAGTTTTTTGAAATGCACTTGTGTAAAACAAACTATTGTTATTTAAAATCCATTAGATAAGATTACATTTGAATGTATGATATATATGTAGTATGTACATGCATATATGTAAAGTTACAAATAGGCATTTATGTAAAACAAAAACAATAACTGTAACATTCAATTTGGCAAAATCTAAGTAGCATTAAGCACGGAAACTTCATCCGAGATTCGTTTCTTGTTTCATAAACGTTTTAGAAACGCGATGAAAACGCTTATTTCCATTTTGGAAAAGTAATAAAATTTTTTTTTTAAATGTAATAAATAATAGTTTTAAAACTTACAAAATATCCTAATTTTTTTTAAGGATATAAACTATCTCATCATTTTAAAATAATAAAATATAAATATTTTAAGAATGTGAATGAAAATGTTGATTTAAATCTTTGACTTTTGATAATTATATACGTTTAGTATTTAGTTAAACTACCTAATACTTATGTGTTAGATATGTGTGTGTGTGTTTCCAATATCCATTTCCTAATAAACAAAATTTCACATTTTTACATGTTTTGGTTTTTTGTATCTGTTTCCGTTTCAATGTTATCTAGAACAAAACATATAGGGTTTTTTGTGAAGCATACATTAGTCATAGTCATATGAGATTCGGTACTTCTAGGAAATTGGGCACGAGAACATGAAAGTGTGCTAATTATACAAATCTAGGGGAGCCCAATTCAAACACGCCAGTATTATAAAATGTCAAGAGTAATTAATAGACCACCCATTTCTCTGAAAAATATGCCATTGAAAAGTCAGAACTCATAAGTAAAGTCAAAGTTTATGTAATTAAGAATATGGTTCCGTAGATCTGTTTTAATTTGTTTTCACACTGATTCTGTAATTTTAATAGATTATTCTTTTCTTTTCATAAAAAGTATTGTTCTAACATCTTTTACATTAATACATTACGATTATATTTTTCTCTAATTAGTAAACTGAATTAATAGAGACACAATTAAATTTTATTTTTAACGATATGCATTGAAAATAGAAAACAACATTTTTTTGAAATAAAAATAAAAATTTCTAAATACACTTTTGTGAACTGGAAGAAATATGATTCTATAATTCTAATAAATTTATTTTGCATATGTAAAAATTGCTCACCAATTCTCTCTTGGGGTTTTGTCATATTGTAGTCTTGAAATGATGAAATTTTTTTTTTAACAACTTTTAAAATATACTTATCATCTGAACTACTAATCCAGTTTGGTGAAATCGTGTAGTTTTTTTGTTATAAAAACTCCAAAGGTATTAGAATTTTTTTTTTTTTTTTCTCGATCCCTTTTGTATAACAACAGATTTTGGTACAGAAAAGTGAAAAGGAACGAATCCAAAGATACGAAATTTCGCAGAAAGCACAAATTGAGCTTATAAACAAAGTTACAAACATATAAGTATTACACATAATAGATAGAGAGGCATATTTTAACCTGCATCGGAATATATTTGTAGAATACGTTGACCAAAAAAGAAAAAATCAGAAGTCTTTTATTTTACTTTACCAGAAATATATTCCAACTTGCTAATGATCTTAGCGGTAATTATTTGTTAATTTGACCAAAATAAAATCGATAATGCCTTACCAAATCCTAGCACTATCTTATTGTGGGCTTTGCGAGACTGTGTGATCGCACTAGCGTAGACTTGTAAAGTTGTACTAGTAGTAGAACAGGGGAAACCAATACGAAGTTTCCCGCGTTTTCATAACCAAGACCATTTCATCTACTGAAAAACAAACTAATTCGGTATATGTGTTTGTCCCTATCGTTAACAAACAAATTTTCGATGTCTTTTTGGCTTCTATAATCGTGTTAAATTGTAAAATAAATGTTGAATGTTATAAACTTATTTTGGTCTAAACCTCTCAACATCGCAATCATTTGGATGAACATGTTTATATCATTTTAATGAGTAAAATATGTTGAACTGTTAAAGTAACACTGTTTGTATAACTGATGGAGTATGAAACAAGGTCTGTTATCAATATCAGACACATGCAACTACAACCACCAACAAGTGTAATGGAAGGAATCACCAATCAAACCTTTCTATACCAAAAATTAGTTTTTTTTTTAGTTTATAAAATAGCTGCATTATTTCGCGAGCACAAAAAAAATTGTACCAATTACATCATTCCAAAAAAAAAAACAAAAAACATGATTTTTTTCAATTAGAACGCTCTCTAATGTTAATAACAAATTGTCACTCTCTAATTTTGTTTATAAGTTTAATCATTCTTGTATTTTATTCCATTTTTTTCTATGGTTTTGCCACTCTACAGTGGTACGATTCGGTAGCATATATTCATCACCAAAAGGAATTTGATAGCAGAATAGATTATGAAGCAAATATAGAGAAACGATTATTATATGGGCTTGAATGGAATACCCTATCAAAAAATAATAATTCAATGGGGTATGTTAGAAGATCTCGCCATGATTAATTAATTCTCCACTTAATCTCGTGATTATGTTTGTTATATTTTTTATTATTTAAACACGTTGTCTAGTTTTGAACGTTGACTCTTCAATTCAACAGTCTGAATTTTCAGAAGAGGTGAAATGCGGACCCCCTTGATATTAGGTGTCTTCGATGTGTCAATGTCTAGACTATGGAGTTTTGTATTATTCGTAAAGCTATCAAATATTGTATTGTTTGTGAAATTCTGTTTTGTGGTTACGAGTAATCGGACAAAACTATACCTTTTAGTGTATAGTGTATGATGTTTGTAATATGTTATAAATAAATAGATAAAATACTAGAAAAATTTTGAAATTGATTCGTTTTTTATTTGTATTTTGTCGACCAGAGAATGCAATCTAGCTTTCGAATAATTTCCAATATAAACTTTTGGAAGTATACTTTTGGACTTTTACATAATAGTATAATATGGTTGGACAAAAGCATTTCAATAACACATTATGTTTGACGATATGAAACGGTAAAAAAAATTATCGAAAAAACCTGAAATAATTGTGTAATTATTAGAAAAAATAACGATTGAAAAAAAAATACTTCATCCGTTTCAAAAAAGAGTTATTCTATTTATTTCAAATAAATTTTAAAATCTTTTAAATTTAAATTTTATATTTTATTAATACACCAAGCAAGTTTCTGTCTAATTAATTAATAAAAATATATAAATAAAATTGAAATTTAGTTTTAAATCTGCACTAAAATTACAAAACAACACTCTTCATAAAAAAAATCCTTATAAACTATATTTTTTTATGTAACGGAAGTAGTACTCAAAACCACATTTGATACGATTTTTCTTCTTGCTTTTTACTTTTTTAGGATTGATTAATCAAATTGTGGACAAAAAAATCATCAAAATATAACCAGTGACATTTCTACTTTTTGTATGGCTCTCAGGTTTTGAATGGTGGCTACGGATGCAGGGGATATAACCATCATCGGTTCAAACTATTTTATTTTCGGGGCCATATACAGTACGATGCGGTCTTAGTTTATTTCTAGACCGTAATTGATCTACAGTAAACTTTTTTTGTTTTTTTCTGTCCACACCATTGTGGACTGTAACTTGTAACTTATGAATGGTAAAAAAAAATGGTTTAATCCGCAAATAGTTTTGACCGTTAAATCCGATGCATCCATTCAAAACCTCACTGAATCTTCTCTTCCTACACATTCATTCATTATCAACAAAGCCTTGTCAGTTGTCACTTACCAACCAAAACAAGCCATATGACACAAAAATAACATTTTAGGTTGTATATAACAAACATCTAGAATCATTCATAACAAAAGAAAAATAGATAAGTCCTAACCAAAAGGGTAAAATAACATTCTGACAGAACAATTCATTTAACAGACAAAAGCAAAACTAAGTAATGAAAGAAGAGATTTGTCTCGTCTCTTAAGAACGCCTTGGATTGATAATAGCCATTAGAGGATAAAGCTTCTGAGATGTCAAACCATAAG
Source organism: Cardamine occulta (assembly GCA_028015245.1). Lineage (NCBI taxonomy): Eukaryota > Viridiplantae > Streptophyta > Magnoliopsida > Brassicales > Brassicaceae > Cardamine > Cardamine occulta. Next base: position 9,585,952 of record CM051383.1, read on the forward strand.
TATCCACATTCTCTTCTTCTCCATCTATAAGCCTCCATTCAAATTCTTGAACTAATCTCCCAATAGCAATACCAGCCATAAGAGATGCTTGAAGTGCACCAGCACAAACCCTTTTCCCTGCTCCAAACGCCATTGTTTTGTGAAGATCTGATAATTCGTATTTGCCATCTTCCATAAACCTCTCTGGCCACCATTCCTCTGGTCTCTCCCACCGCTTCATATCCATGTTGCATCCATAGATGTTTATTGCTATCTACACATCAAAATTTTCAACTGTAACTGAACTTCAAAATGTGAAATGAGTTGTTTTTTTGGTTTAGTGAACGTGGATTTTACCTCACTTCCTGCAGGGATATGAAAGCCACCGATTTGAGTATCTTCGTGGGCGTAGCGAATTGGAATTAGAGGAGCTGGACTGTATTTCCTAAGAGTTTCATGGAAGAGTGCATTGAGATAAGGAAGGCGAGGCAGTTGCTCTTCTTTAATCTTTTCTCCTTCGCAGACGCTTTGAATTTCTTTAAACAGACGATCTTGAACATTTTGATGCTTGGCGAGTTCATAAATCGCCCATTCAGTTGTGACCAAAGTAGTGTCAGATGTTTCGATAATCGTCTCCCAAACCAAGATTGCAATTTGCTCCATGGTTAGTGTTTTCGCTTCCGCCATCAAGAAGTTGAGATAGCAATCATCACCCTGTTTCTAAAGTAGAGAGATCAGATAAGTAGCGTAAAGGCAAATGAAACGAAGAAAATTGAACAAAACATACCGATTCTGAATTGTTCTGCTTATCTTGAATCAAAGCATTCATCACCGCGAGTCTACGTTTATGCTTTTGCTGGATTCTTGATTCAAAACTTTTATTTGGAATCCATTTCAAGTATGGGAAGAAGTCTCTCCAATCAACATCAATCGCACCTTCCATCATATCATGTACTAAAACCTTGAAGATCTCGTCTCTCGACAAAGTCTCACCGAGTTCCTTGACATAAATGGATTCTACATCTTTCCCAAAGGCCTATCACAAAAAAAAAAAAAATCATTTTCTTACTTTCTCTTGACAAACAAATAGCAGTAAACTGTGTTTCCTGAAGTTATAAGGTAATCAAAATACTCACTTGTTTCAAGGCAACTCCAAAAAGCTCATTCTCAAATATAGCCCTGAAGTTTACAGGTTCTTGCGGATGGTCCCTTGTGTGAGCATGTAACTTTGAAGATACATTTTCAATGAGAGCATCTCTGTAGTGTCGTTTTCGTTTCTGAAAAAATTCCCACATAACACAAATATTGATTCAGTTTGCCACGAGAGTATATCAAGGAGAAGCTGCGGGACAAATGAACTGTGCATTCACCTGTGCATTAGCACCCAAAAGACCATTCAAGAGACACCGTTTCACGAGCTTATGGAAATCATCATAATCACTAGTAGCAACCATAGCTTTGTTGCAAGTGAGGACTGTCAAAGCATTTGAAAGCTTTCTTGTTGAAATGGATGTAAACCGAGTTACCATAGCCTGAAAACAAACACATAAAAGAGCACCTTATCATTCAACTCTTCCAACGATCAAAGAGTGCATCAACTCCAAATCACACATAAGCAAATCAGTTTCAGATTAGTGTCATATAAATAAGAACTAAGAGATCTCCAAAATCTCCCAAAGCCTTACACATAAGCAAATCAGTCCAGTTAAGAGATCTCTTCAACTAATCTCCAGAATGGGTTGTGTTCTTGATTGTAATCGACATATTCAAGATCGATAAAGGAATTTTTTCATACTTTTTATGAAGAATCAGGTTCCAAATCCATCAGACAACCATTGAACTTCTAAGAAGTTATGAAATTTTACTGAAACAAATCACACAGGACAGAAGGGAGAAATGAAAAAGCTAACCTCTTTAGCTGTCTCTGTTGAATTGAGGACAATAAGTGAGGAAGAACCCATCTTTATAGAGTAAATAGGACCATAAAGCTCTGACCATTTAGTGAAAGTCTTATGTGGTTTCTTCTCTTTTAGCTCTAGCAAATTCCCAATAACTGGAAACCCTGGCACCACTGCATCAAAACCAACTTCAAAATTCTCAAAGATCCAAACTTTACAAGTGATCTGTTTAATCTAGCTCACTAGTCTAGCTACTCTAAATCACTAAAATCAAAAAAAGTCTCAAACTTGGAAACAGAAGCAGTGATCAAAACCCAGAAACCAAACAAGTAATCGAAGAATCAGGGTTCCGAGGATCGAGAAAACAAACCTGGGACAGAGGGGAGAGTAGAAAATTCGGACATGCTGTTTCTAGGGAATAATAGTTTCTTGAAGAAGACGATGAAGAGGAAGGAGGAGATAACAAAGCCAAGGAGAATAGAGATCATGGAGAAGAAGGTCGTGGAGGAAGTGTAATTGTTGATGAGTGAAAATGAAGAAGAGAAATGAAAGTTTTGAATTTTCCTCTTATTGGCATTTGGGAAATTGTTTTTGATTTTGGATATTTGGATTTTACCAATTTCGGATTTCAATGAGAGACATGCATGATGATATGTCTGCAGTGGCACTATTTTCCTTATTATCTTCTAATTAAAATATGGATTTGTGACACGACATATGTTTTTATATAAACTGACCGGTTCATCTTTCTATGAAATTTGTGATGTAACAAAATTGGAAATGATTACAAAATTGGAAAAACCACTTTTTGTTTTTTTTTTTTATTAAAATTTGGTAACGTTATACATTATTCAATAATCAAATAACAATAGTAGATTTACAGGTATTAGCAAAATATAAAACAGTCAAGGAATGATATATTCTAAATAAATAATTAAAGGTTAAGATGACAAAAAAAAAACACATGATAACAACAACAAAAACACGTAAATAAAGAATTCTCAATCGGAGTTTAGACAAGTATTTTTTTTTTTTAAACATATAAAATGGTCTGAAATAGTGAAATGTCTCAAGACAACCCCCAGCTAAGCTCACTCATCCAAATGTGGTTTCAAGCTAGAGGTTTCTGATACTAGATTCTGGCTTCGTTTTATTTTTCCAAACTTTGTACTTAACTCTTTTTTTGTTGATCATTAAATTTAACATTTCAACCAAAAAAAAAATGTCTCAAGAATATAAATGAATGGATATATTCTTACATCAAAAATACATGTAGTTTATCCAGTATTTTTCACTAATATCAAATCTAGCCCTATGTCATTTATTCGATTTTTAGTTAGTTATATTTTGTTCAGTCAAACTGATTTATTTATTTTTAAAAAAATTTTTTAATAATTTAGGGATATATCTCAAGCTTATAGAAAAGGTTTAGACTAATTTTCTGAAGAGGTGCAACCTATGGATAAGCCTTTTCTCCGAATATTCAGATGGTTTGGAAGCAAAAACTCATATCCAGTGTTTAAGCAAATTGACTAATAATTCTGCATTTGGTGGAAATTGATCTATCGCTTTGACCAGCAGGACGATTCTTCGTCAATTAAACTGAAATTTTTATTAAATTAAGATAAAAAGGACAAAATCTCCAATATATAAAAGAGTCTTAGAAATGATTATACGAAAAGCATAACTTAAGTACCGATTTAGTATAACCATCATTTCAAAGGCAGACTCCATCACTACGATGGCCTTTTGTTTTACGGAGATTTTATCTCTTTTACCTTAATTTAATAAAGAATCGGTTTGACAAAAAAAATATCTAAACTAGGAGTATATAAAATAAAAATCTAAGCCATTTGATATCATCGCAAACACAAAAGAGCGAATTAAACTTTGTAGCATAACCATCGATTGAAAATCACCTTGAGGTTGAGAATCTACTATTCTTATCTTCACCGCATAGGGAAAAATTGCTTTAAAGGCCCAAGCATTGGCTGCTAGAGGCCCAGAGCAGTGTGTAGCTGTCTATAGTGTTTATAGTATTTGCTCAATGTAGAGTTTGTTCACCTCTCGTTTAATGACCAGGAGCCGATATAAGCATATGCAAGATGTACTTGTTCTTCTATTTTGTTCGGTGAAAGCTAGCCAACTTCAGCTATACAAAATTTCTTCCTTTTATTTTTACTCTAAACCATGACAACCAATCAAACCCGTAATTAACATAGGTAAAAATATATCTGAATCAATATATTTTAGTTGTTGTATAACTTGTATTGATACAAATATTTTCCAAAATACTTATGTTTACAAATATTTTTTTAGTGCATTCAAGTGTCACACCAGCCAAGCCATGGTGCATTTTCTTTAACTCCAAGCGCTTTCCCGCGTACATTATTCAATTTTTCCTTATGTTTTATATGTCCGCAACATCTACTCTTGTTCCATCAACAAAGCTGCTGTTGCTTTCATCAGTTGTCAAAGTATTTTCAAAATAAATTGTTTCATTAATTTCTTCTCTTTTAGTTCGGTTCGATTTTAGTTTTGATTATTGCATACATAAAAAATAGATAAGAATATGGTTTGACATTACAAGGATGAAGTGAATCAGTTTGATTGACCTAACTACACTCTTTTCCTTTAACTACTAAAAACGATAAGGAGTCATATATATCATGCACGATAATCAGCTTATGTGCTTACACTATTTTTATAGACACGATAAAATACATAATAATACCACCCCGATTACTTCAACGAAAACCATAATTACAACAAAAAGAAACCGGCATGCAATAGACTGCAAAAACCTTAAACAAAAGTTGGAAAAAAAAATTCTAAATAACAAAAACAAAACTCAGTAAATCAAGCCAAATCCCATTAGTTTCCATCAAATTACATTTTAAAACAAATCACAGATTTTGGCGAACCTCACTCTATTCTTTGCCATGTTTTCTAGCTGGAAACAAAAAAAACAAACAAAAATATACATAGATTTTAATTTCAACTTTAGTATAGTGACCCTGAAATTTCGTAAAAAAGACAATCTTACGTGAGAGCGAGGAGATGTGGGAGGTCTTTAAAACGTGCAATCTCTTCACAGTCAATACAAACATCCTGAGAAATAATCCAAACTATATCATTAATTTTTCCAATGAGGAAATTATTATTATCAGATAAAAAAAACCCAAGAATATGACCTCTTCAAAAAAAATCTTATGATGAAAAATGACCAAACTCTTTTTAGGAACTCATATTAAGAATTTATGTTAAATTATAAAACAAAAATAGATAGATAAAATTTTTTATTTTAAAAAGAAAGGTCATAGTCAGTGCAAATGAAAATAAGTCCAAACTTGAATTAAACTTACTCCCAAGGAACATCTCCGACCAGAACTTTATCTCCTTCAGTGTCTTCGTAGACCAAAGTGTATTGTCTGTTTAGATCAGAAGAATCTTTCTTAGAGAAGAGTTGGTCAACGGCATGGGAAAGCTGTTGGTAGTTGTTAAAAGCGGAGAGGTTGACTTTTCTTCCTATGAGAACTCCTTCCATGTTGATCTTAACGTACAACTCTTTCTCTTCATCACTCTCTCTTTTCTTCATCTCCTCCTTTAGCTGTGCCGCTAGGTTTCTCCGGGATGATCTCACCGGCGGCCATCCCACCACCGGAGCTGTAGCCTCAACCCTGTTTTAGCCATATGAGACACGAGTTTTTTATTATATAACTAGAGAATCGGAGGCCAGAACTCAAACTAATTAATCTCTAGGGACTATGGGAGAATCTAGTTTTTTTTACCATTTAAAACATTCACATAGACAATAATGATTCAAATCGATTGATAAACAAGTTACCATTGAATAGATTGTGAGAAAGAATTAAGAGAACCTGTCTTTGGTCGAAGTTCTTTGTTTAGATCCATTGTTGTTGTTGGTGGAAGTGAAGTGGTGACAGGGAGGAGCCAGCCTTAGCTCCAATCTCTTCTCTTCTTCCATTTTCTAAGTTTGCGTTGTGTGTTTTGGTGTTGGGGAGTATTATTATATGGGTGGTTGGCAAGGAATAACTACAATCTCAATCTTTATAAAAGTAGCCTTTTATATTCTAATAAAAGGAGATTTTATTTTGTACATATAATCACCTAACAGATCCTACTTGTATGGATTCAAAATGTCAAAATACTTTACATACGTGTATGAATGTGATGGTTATATCGATACATACATATATTTATAACGATTACTATATATATTGAGTTGTGTATACTATGAGTCTATGATGATTGAAAAATCCAATATAAGGATTTTGAGGTTATATAATATGTCTAACAGAATACAAAATATAAAATATTTTAATATAGAAATCAACGAACTCTCATAGTTAAGAATTAAATAGAAACACTACTTGTTAAAAGAAACTATTAAATTTTACGAGATACAAATATATTAAAAGGAATTTTCTTTTGTCAACCACTCAAATAAAATAAAATATTTGAATTGGTTGTTTAGTCGGAGGAGAAAGTCTACATCAATATATATTCGACACCTTATATTTGGAATTTATATTTGACACCCAATAGGTTCTTAATCTTTTACTAATTATAAACATTCATAGTTTAGAAAATTTATGTTTGACACTTAAGGTTTGAAATTTTATCACTTTGTATATAAACATGTATGTAACTATGTTTACATGTCATGACTAGTGAGACAAAGAATCGTATCATGCATGGTTGTATCATCATGTGTATCATCAAGATAGTCATCCATCATCTACATCCCCATTTTTAAAGCTTTTTGTGCACATAAGAAATTTGGAGAGTGGAGGCCGACATAGAAAAGAAAAGAAAAAAAGAGGAAAGAGATTCCTAGGCATGCTTAAATGAGTACCTACCAATAAAAATAATAAAGTAGTGGCCTTTGTTTCGTCTTCTCTTACAAACCTTCTTCCTTGTTTTTTTGGGATGAAAACGAACTTTATTTGTTATATATTCCATAAACTAATTGTATGTATACTTAGAATTCCACTACTAAGTCTTTTTTCAATAAAATTCCACCACTAACTTATAGTTTCTTTTGTGCTGCAATTTGGCCTTCTTAATGTTTGTCTCTTTTTCAAGTTACATAATTGATTGGTTTAGGGAAATTATTAACCAATGAAAAATTATCTTAAAGTTCATTACCCATACGATAATTAAGTATACCTTTAGAAATATATCGAGACGGTTTAAGGATCTTTCATTTCAATCTTAGAGAAATTAATAGCTATGACATATAATCAAACAAGCTGTAATTTGATGGGTGATAAAATTAACTAAAATGGGTTAGTTAGGCTATTACAAGTGTCATCTGCTATCTGCTAGAGTAAACATTTGTAACCATGCATGGAACTTACAAAAGAAAACTATTAAATTTGAACTCATCAAAGAAGAAGCAATTTGAACTTTAGCCAATCAGTCGGGGAAGGGTGGAAACGATATGTGATTTAAAATGATCTGTTTGATCAAGTATAATATATTTCGAGAAGTTTGGGTAGAAATGATGTATATCATATCAATATTACGAAAACTCCAATTAGTAAGAGTTAACAAAATTCATAAATCTTATTGGCCTTTTTTCAGGAAGAAAATTGATTAGGTAAGAGTTTATTCAAAGTCTAAAATCTAATTATTTCTAACATTTTATAAATAATAATAATTTATAATATACGAGTAAGTCCATATATTTTCACTTGACACCGAAGGAGGTAAAAAAATAGAAATAAAGACTTAAACCAAAAGAAATGAAGAGGAAAGAAGGAAAATAATGTGTTCCAATGAAGAAGTTATGATGACCATCTTGATACCAATGCTCGATACACATTTAAGCATGCCTATAATTTTTTATAAAGAAAATTATCAGGACCAAAAAAAGTGAAGAACAATTATAGATGTTCAATGAATGTATAAACCATTCTAGCGAAAAAATAAATAAAATCAATGCCATCATCATTAGCATAAATAACAATGCTACTAATGGAGGGCCACCACTTGTATATTTACTTTTTATCTTTCCCTTTATATTATTTTTATCTTTTCTTGACTTTTAAGATATGATGGATGGGATCATTGATTGAATTTGCAATGATTATAAATTTAGGCCCAATATCACTTCATATTGTAACAGTATTCTCTTTTAACACTCCTTTTCGCTTTATTCTTTTCTCTTTTAGGAAAAATCGCATTCTACAACAATAAGATGGTGGTGTTTAGTAAAGTATAAAATTAAGTTGTCATACTTAGGACTACAATTAGTGACATGAAATATGTGGTGCGGTGAAATTTAACCGTGATAGTATTCAATCACAAATCTTAATTTTAATTGTAGCAATAAGAAGTATACCACTTAAATGATTACTAATCATATAAACGAGAAAATCCAACATGAAAAAAAAATTATAGTAACACTATCTTTTATCCAATAGATCATTAGTGCTTTATTCTGCAACTACATAATGATGAAATGCGATGTTACAAACAAAAATAAATGGTGAAATACGGTTTAAGTGCGATGCAGCATTGGTTATAATTTGTTATCTACCAGCTTAATATTATAATTTATTAATGTATTAGTCATTGTTTATAAGATACAATCAGGGCTTGTAGTTTAGGCAGAATAAAAAAATCATTATTACTATTCATGAAAAAAAGTAGTATTATATTTCATTAGTTAAAGTTAAAATAGAAGAAGTTAAAACAGGAGACAAATTGTCCTATATAGAAAGCACCAATACTGAAAAGCAAAAGGAAAAAAAAAAAAAAAAAAAAAAACAAAAGTTGCAAAAGAATCTTTAACGGAAGTTTCTGTAGACAGGGCTGTACATGCAACTCTCTGCCATCTTTACAAGGTCCTTAGGACGAGGCAGGTTTGATGCCAGTCCTGCCACGACAACAACAATTTGAGATCACATTTTCCAGATAAATTTTTTTGACATCAAATCATCATAATATATATATTGACATGTCACATGAGGAATTATATAAGAAGCTAACCGAGTTGGTAGGTTTTGGCTCCCACACTAGCTGCAATGTTAGCAGAGATCTTTCTGATGTTTGCAAAAGGCGGATAGATCAGTCCGTTCGAGAAATTCTCTTCCGTCACTTGCGAGGCCAATGCTTCCGCTGGATAAAACAAATAGAAAACACAGTTTACAAAAGATGAACCAAATGGTCAAAGATCATTTATCTTGATTTTTTTTGTGGGATTTCTATTGACTAATCAGCAAAATGGAAAAATGATGAGGCATTAAAAAACTATTTAGTGGAAAAACTAAAATTTATTTGGCAAAGTAATTAATAAGCAGAATATTTAAAAACCTTATGAAAAAAGAGATTTGTTTTATCTCTTTTGTTTTTTGTTAATGCCATTTAGCGCCAAAGTGTGACAAAAATGCATCAGTTTCTTGTGTACTTACAAGCTGCTAGAAGCATGTCATCACGAACACGAATAGCACCAGACATGATCAAACCAAGACCGAGACCCGGGAAAATGTAGCAGTTGTTTGCCTGAAAAGGCAGTGTTATCAAAAGGAACATAAGCCATGGATTATCGATTAAAATGTTACAATAAACCAAAAAAAACAAACCTGGCCAGGCAAGAATGTTTTGCCATCATACTCAACAGGGTCGAATGGGCTTCCACTAGCAAAGATTGCACGACCCTATAATCGAACACAAATCCTTTTTTAGTCTCATCAAATGTAAATTTACTTGTGTAAGCTTTAGATAGTTACATTGGTCCATGTGTAAGCTTCTTCTGCTGTGCACTCGGCTTGAGAAGTTGGGTTTGACAGAGCAAGAATCAAAGGTTTCTATAACCCACCACATAAAGATGAGAATGAGAAACAAGAGCATAGATACCGAGAAAGAATATCAAAAAAAAGAAGGAAAACAAAAACCTCGTTGAAGTTGGCCATGGCCTCCACTACTTCTTTTGTGAAAGTTTTACCAACACCAGAGGTTCCAATGAGCACTGTTGGCTTGATTGCCTGAATTTAAGACAAGAATTGAAAAATTCTTAGAAATATTTTTCATCTCCTCATGAAGAGAGCTTAAGATGTGTTTTCCTTGTTTTAAAGTACATTAACAGCTCCTAAAAGCTCCTTGACAGGCTCGTGGTCATGTGCCCATGGCTGCTTAAAATGCTGAAGCGATTCTTTGCGTGAACTAACAATCAGTCCCTACAAGATAATCCAAAGGGTCTTGAGTAAATGAACAAGAAAGTGATAGCTAAAAGATGATGTAATCAAACAATACCTTGGAGTCCACTAGCCAAATCTTCTTCCTGGTCTCATCAATTGGTATTCCAGTCTACAAAACAATACAATCACAGATTCTTGACAAGAACGAGCAAAGTTATTAAAGAGATATCAACAAGGCAAAATATTATCTTACCTCTTTTGAAATCTTAAGAGCAATTAGCTCAGCGATTCCGGTTCCAGCCTTCAAAGAAATAAGAATCTTTAGCAACAAAACAAACACTTGACAAGAAAGCTTATTTGGTATATTTTTTTTGGTCTCTCACCTCTCCAGCACCGAAGAATAAAAAGGTATGGTCAGATAGGCTTTTACCAAGTACCTTCTGAGCCGCAATTAGCCCAGCAAGCACCACAGAGGTAGTACCCTGAAATTTAACACAGACAAAAACAAGTTCTTGCTATTAACCTTACATTCAAACTCAAAAACAAAAAGAATAACTCTTATGATAGCAAAGATCTTACTTGGATATCATCATTAAAAACGAGATGACTAGAGCAATACTTGGAGAGAAGCTCAAAGGCATGGTGGTTTGCAAAATCTTCAAACTAAAACCAAGAGTACTTGTAATGTTATCTCAACACAATATTGAAAAAAATACCAAATCATATGATGTTTTTTTTACCTGCACCAACACTTTTTCTCCATAGTTCTGTTTAACAGCACACATGAACTCGTGTAAAAACTCTGCATATTCCTAAACAACAAAAGGAACAAAACTTCTCAGTTTCTGAAAACATAAATATCATTCAAGACAACGCCACAAGCCAAAGGTAATAGCAAAAACCTCGCCAGTTGCTCTCTTCTGTTTAAGGCCAATGTAAAACTCATCATTCAAAAGCTTCTCATTGTTTGTACCCACATCAATGGTGATTGGAAGACACTACATGTAGAATATAGAATGTACATTAAAATCAAACATAACCACCAATTCTTAGATAAACATTCATCAGCTTTTTGTTTCGATACTTACAGCCGATGGACGGATTCCTCCTAAAGCTGTGTAAAGAGAAAGCTTCCCAACAGGGATTCCCATTCCCTACAAAAATTTTCCCCAACATTCAAAACCAAATCACAAGAGAGATTAAGTTTTCGAGTGTTTATAAACTCATTTTACCTGACAACCAAGATCACCAAGACCCAATATACGCTCACCATCGGTAACAACAATAACTTGAATCCCTCTTTGTGGCCAGTTCTTTAATACTTCAAGAATCTTTCCCCTTCATAAATTGGCCACATTTGTACTTAGAAAATGCAAATAACCAAATGGAGATGATATTGTTATACAAATATTAAGTCATAGTATACTTCTCTTTCAAGCTGATGTAAAGACCTTGTGGCCTTCTATAAATACTCCCATACTTTTGACAAGCTTCACCAACCGTAGGTGTGTAGACAACAGGAAGCAATTCTTCAACATTATCAATCAAAAGCTTATAAAACAATCTCTCATTCCTTTCCTAAAAGATTTCATCAGATTCATCAGCTCCCATGTTACAACACAGTTAAAAACTAAACCAAAACAGAACATAAACCTGAAGATCCATGAGAGCCATGTAACGCTGTAGAGGAACCGTGTACTGACGAAGATTATGCATCACCTTCTTCTCCTATTAACCCACAAACTAAAATCAACACAACCTCCACAAAAATGAAGAGTTTTACACAAATCAAAATCCTAATCACCTGAACATCTTGAGATAAAACAACAGGAGGAAGAAGACCAGTTAAGTAATGAGCATCTCTCTCTTGATCAGTAAAAGCAAGTCCTTTATTGTAACGAGGATCACGCATCAATGTATTGCCACTGTAAAAAAAAAAAATCACAAGTACATGTAAAGTAAAATTTGTCACAGATCAAACTGGTTCTTGCTTCCACAACAAGTAAACAAAAAGGTAAATTTCTTGATTGGCAAGTTAGGTTAATAATTCAGACAGAAGAAGAATCCAAATGAAACAATTCTGAAAATTTTGGATCTATATGGGTTTGACCTAGCGACGGAGGTAACCCAAGGAGTGACGAGTTGATCCAATGTGGCACTATCTTCACCGTATACATCTGAAATACCACCGCCGACGCCGGAACTGTTGTCGGAGACATATTTGTCGGAGTTCTGATTGGTGCTCATTTTTTCACGTTTTCCGATCTAACTAATTCACAAGGCAGAGAAATGGTGAAAGAAGCAAAAGCTTTTAGGAGAAAAGTGAGAGATAAAAGTGGATCAAACACAGAAGAAGAAGACAATGAGATTAGTTAATCGCCGATTTTGTAGGCGCAGAAAATGACTTATGGTCTGAAATGTTCTTTCTCTCTTTTGTCGAAGATAAAGGAAATAATAAGCCGAGTAAATTTACCTAGATTCACACTAATAATATTTCATGCCTACAATTTAACTAACACGACACTAATTTTTGGGGTAATGAAAAAGTTAGCCCTTTAAAAATTAATTATTTACGCAATGACAAATTTTTTTATAGACCCTAGAAGAACCCACGTATTTTTGTTTTTGTTAGGTTTGGAAGTGATAAGTTTCGGTTTGGTTTATGGTGTGATATTGAAATTACTAGTGTTGACTGGATCCGAAATTTTGGTTTTTACATTTTTTGTAACAAAGCGTTTCGTCTTTAATAAATTTTTGGATTTCTATAAATATGGTACATTCGGGTAATTAGGCTATTTTGCAGTAAAAGTTAATTCTCTTCTTCTTAATTCCTCTTCTTCAAAGAGAGTATGTGATAAAAACCTCATGAAGAAAATGCTCTGTTGCTTTACTCATCATTCATCCGCCTGTGTTACTTTTTACAAATCTACAAGTAGACAAGGACTAAACATGAACCTCGTGGGATAAGCTAGAACACAAGCACGAGTTAACATACATGTTCCAACATCAAACTCAACCAAGTAAGAAATTTTGAATGGTCTTTCCAATCCAACTAACATGTTAACAACATATTAAAAATTAACTATGACAAAAAAGACTTCTCTAAATATAAGTTTCATTTAAACACAAACTGACATGAATCTAAATTTTTTTAAAAATACTCATTCACCGTTTACAGTCTACAAATGGATGTTATAACTTTAACCAATGATCATAAAAGTACTCATTCTACTAATAATAATCTTAAAGACTACATATTCTCCTGATTTCCACTAAACTAAATAGGATCAGTGTTAATATGAAGGATATGCAGATCAATCGGGCTAACTTGTTTTTACTTGGCTAGTTGGCCCCAAATCTGCAAAATCTATAGTGTAAATCTAGCCATTAATAAATAAAATAAGAAAAAGTTTTTTTTCATAAAACTTTTCTGAAACTTTCAGCAATTTATTGATCTAGATTATATCTCTTCGTTTTTCTAATAGTAAGACGAAGTTTATAGATAAAAACGTAAAATCATTAAGCCTTCATCAGGGGCATGGCCATGGGCACCTGGTAAATAATATAAATATTTGATGTTATACACTAAAAAACTCAAAATGGTAAGTCATGCACCCACTGATCCATGAGGTCATAGGTTCAAATCTCCATTTTGTAATATTTTGCACCCTCTTAAAGATTTGGTTGGCTCCGCCACTGGCCTTCATAGGTGTAAAGTTGGCAGCGACGACAACGATCGACGACCAAAAAAGAAAAGTTCATCTTGCCTTTATCTCTTCTTCATTTATGTTCCTCTCTGTCACTGCGACTCTAATCTGCTGATTTTGGAGACGTTGGTAGTAACAACAACACGACATACAACTTTTTATTGAATAGTTGGGCTCTCTTCAACCTTATAATTTAATGAGTTACGGTTTTATATTTTTGTGTCGCCGTTGCAGTCACTGCGATTGTAAAAGCAACACGACCAAACTCAAAAGTTTACATAATGCAAATTAAGCAATTAAAATTTTAAAACTACCCTATTCCGAATTAAACTTTTAAAACTGTCTAGTTTGCTAGAAATAATACTATTTAGTTTAAACATTTTAAACAATGAAAACGAAATGAAAATTTTTTTAAATGATTTAACCAATTTCTTGTCAATAAATTTCATATTTCCCGTTAACAAGAGGGGAAACTTTTTATTAGCTTTACCGTGTTGTTCAAGATATACATGTGAAGTGGAACCTTTTTTAGGTCATTAAATTAAAGCAAAATCATTCATGCTTTTATTGGTAAGACAGAAAACAAAAGTAACTAAAGAAACAGAACCCTCGAGATTATTCACTTAAACACTATAAATACGCATCATGATAACTTATAGGCATCGATACAAGTGACTGCTACACATATATTAATATACAACAAACACAAGAAAAACACCAATCATTCCCATGGCCCCTCTTCAACGTACCATCTCGGATATCTCACCTCAAGTATCCATAGACAAAACTCTAACAAAAGAACCATCTCCAACCGCAACCGCAACAACTTTGTTGTCTTTATCAGCGATATTAGAAGTGGAAGATGCAAAGTGCGAGTGTTGTGGCATGTCTGAAGAGTGCACGCCGGAGTATATACAACGTGTGCGTTCAAAATTCTCAGGGAAGCTGATTTGCGGGTTATGCGAAAAAGCGGTGGAGGAAGAGATGGAGAAGATGAACAAGAACGAAATGGTAATGGAGAAGCGGAGAGAGGAAGCAGTGAAGGCACACATGAGCGCATGTGCCAAGTTCAACAAGCTAGGCAGGAGTTATCCGGCTTTGTACCAAGCAGACGCGGTTAAGGAAATGCTAAAGAAGAGGTGTAAGAAGATTGTTAAAGCCACCAATTCTGAAAAAGGTGGCCTCGCTAGGAGCTCTAGCTGCATGCCGGCTTTGGCTAAAGAGTTTAAAGATCGTGCCTTGGTTAATTAGTTTATTTGTATTGTATACTCACGTTTAATTACTCATATGTTTACTATATATGTGTTCATACATAATTAAATTCAAAGTTATAAGTTAGTTGTTGTAGTGGAAAACTGATGGAATATTCACGTGTATTGTATAATTTTTTCCCCGTGTAATGTATAATCAAGTGTCCTTTTCTCATTGTTATATATTTTTGGATTAAAATTTCCCTTGTAATGTATATATTTTATGCTTAAATAGGAGTTGAGAAAGGCTTGAATCCTCAAATTCATTACAAAAGAAATATGTGAGAGATATTTCAATAGTCCCTTCCACTATAATCCTAATAATGGTCTACAAACCAAATTATACGAAATTTTGAAGTTCACCAACAATTATCTTAGTACAAAGCTAAATGAAACCAAATCCAACGTCACGTTGTTTTTTACACTTTAGAAACGGCACGCGATTCTCTAGAGCCAGAAGCTTTTGGGCTTTGCTTAAACTCTCAAGAAAGCATCTTACCTGAGCCATGAGTAGGCTCGTTTCACGCCCAGTTCGTAGCCTGATTTTAAGTATTAGACCACGTGTCTTTCCACTTTTGGCATGTGAGGAGCACTCTTAGGCATTTTTTTGGCCACTCTTACGCATTTCTCACGATCCGTTATCATTGTTCGAACTAGATGTATAAAGATAATATAAATTATTTATTATTCTATTACATGATATTTGGGTGATGTAATTTTCAAACGCAAGGGTCTGGTTCAAGCGAATCACTCAATAATAATACTAGATGTATGTTGAAAACATATAATGAAACGTATCCATTATTTCGAAGGACGTTCTGGGTTGGCGTAAGATTAAAAGCTGGGTCTCACGTAACTAGGGTCTTATCGAGACACGTGTCTGAAATAAGCAGACAATCATGTGAAGCTAGTACTGAATCTTTAGTGAATCACTTCTCTCGAAAGAAATAAAAGTGAATGAATCCTAGGAATTGTAAGGATATGGAAAATATAAGTATAAGAAAAAAAAAAGAGAACTAATGGAATAGAGATAGTGTATTGATAGTATCGAGGAGACAATTTGATTTCATTCTTCGTTTTCTTATATATATGCATTAATGCATATAAACAGAAATTTACAGATAAAGCAACGAGAAAGTTAGTTGAGGTGAAAAAAGTTAAACAATGAGAAAGGTACTTTGAGATGAAAAAGTTAATCTCTCTGTTTCTAATTGATCATATTTATAGGCAAAATTTTGTTTTAAAAAATATAATTTTTAGGTTTTTTTGTAATTTTGATTAGTCATTAACAATAGATTATAAAAATTAAAAAAATAATTAAATACTATTAGTTTCGAGTGGTAGAAAACTGTTAATCACACAAAATAATGCATTTATAATTTTTTTAATATATTTTATTAATGTGTAAAAATGGTAGAAATAAAATCAGTTAGGAACAAAAAGAGTATAGTAGTGAACGGAATATTAAGAAGTACTATAATCGATAATCACTTACTTTTAAATAATTCGTCTAAGTATCCTTCATTTTTAACATTTGATATGTAATGTGTTTTGTATTTTAAAAATAAATCATTTTTTAAATAATTCGTCTAAGTATCCTTCATTTTTAACATTTGATATGTAATGTGTTTTGTATTTTAAAAATAAATCATTTTTGAATAGGAAAAAAAACAATGATGAGAAATAATGCAATCTCTTTCGGATAAATGAGAGTCTTCATGGATTTTGTAAGATGATGAATCTTGCTTAGGTAAACATGTTTTCTTCAAATAAATGAGTTTCCTTCTCTTCGTGGAGTTTTTAAGATGCTGAATTTTGATTACTCAAGAAAAAAAAAATGTTTTGTTAAAGATAAAATCGTATATATTTATTTAGCATAAAATAAATTGTTTTTTTTCCAACGCATAAAATAAATTGTTAATGCGCAGTTAGTGATCAGTAGATGCGATCACTAAGTGAAAATATATTCCTTTAAACTATGCTAAGTTGAAATATCTTCTTCTTTTTCTTATTTTTGATGTGCTCGATCGAGTTCATAAACTTATATTCGTACTAATTTTAGGACTTATTATGAAGGGTCTTGTGGATTGACCAAATATATATATATCGAGCTTCACTGACAAGACCGACCCATTATTTATTTGTTTTCCAACACCATCCCATTAATCAACCATTGTTTTTTCATCTATTAAATCTTACCATTGCTGTTAGAAAATTTTACTCATTGTACAGGTTTTCGTTCAAGTACTCATCTTCTTTCTTCATGTATATATGGGAAATTCTTTAGATTAATATGGTTTTGGAGTTGTAGTTAGCTATAATTATTCTAATAGTAATTCTCATTTCATTTTATTTGAAAAACTATGCACCACTCAATTTTGAAGTGGTTGCGTACAGTGTCTAATTTTCAGGATACGGATTTGGATTCTAGTTGGTGACTGTGGCATTTGTAATTTTGTACTCCCTTTGTTCCTAAATTTTTTTAATATTTTCACAAATTTTAAAAAATATTTTAAAATTACAATTTTAACCTTGTAATAATTAGTTTTAGTATTGATTTCACATAAAACTCAGCATTAAAATATAAAATATTGATAAAAATGAAAAGAATTAAATAAAGATATAATAAGATATATAAATGTAATTATGCATAAAAATAGAGAAATATAATCATTTTGAAATAATTTTTTTTCCTAGAAATAAGATAATTTAGAAACGGAGGGAATAGTATACTAATAGGGGTTTTTTTTAAGGTTAATACGATTTAAAATGAGGGTTAAAAGGAAAATAGAGTTTAAGACCGGTCATACTATTTCTGATTGCGTGAGCTGGAAATTGTCGTGCTTAAAAGTGGAATCCAAAAGGAATAAAGAGATTTAACATGGGATTAGGAACAAGGATTAACGTGTCGATAAAATAACAATAGTTACAGATTTTTTTTAACTCTTAAAATATTCTTAAACAAGTCCCGAGGAATTTTGTTCGATGTGGTATGTAGATAATCGAATCGGCTAATAGAAATATAGAATTAGAATGTCTTGATATTAAGAATTAAGTCGTTTTGGATTATTATTTGTCATTATTATTTTTTCCCTCGCCCACTTAGGTTATTCTTGAAGGCTAATTGAATCCTAAGGGGTTATATATAACTTATAACTTTTCAAGTAACGCGAAAGACCCTAATACGATCCCTAATCTTTTTGCATTACCTATAATTTGAAAAACAAATTACAGAAAAGGTTTAAATTCTATTTGGGTTGCCTGAAACTATACGCGAAGCAAAAACAATTTTATTAATCAATAATGTAAACACATCAAAACGTAAACACATATTCAAGTTCGAGATTCACTAAAAGACAATTAACATGAAATTTTTATCAAAAAGAAAAACACGTTCTGAGGTTCTAATGAACTTCTCAAAATAAAATTTATGTATTATACAAAATGCTGACTACTGCATACGCATATATACCATGATAAAAGTAGTTTCCAAAAACAAATATCGCATTTCACGCATATTTATTTTCGTTTAGCATATAGATAGAATGATTCTAGGACATAAATTCGTGCTAAATAGTCGAAAAACACCATAATTCATATAAAAAGACATCTACTCATGAGACCATTGGACTAGACCCGATTGGTTGAGTTGTGGCAGCTGGTGTGAAGAAGATAGGTCATTATGCACCACAAAATTATAACAGTACGATAAGAAATAGCAATTTTTTGTTTTTGTTTCGGGTATGAATGTTAAGTAATAGAGCAATATTTAGTAGTAACTAATCCACGTTTTTAGTGACATTTGTTAGTTTGTGTGATTTCTTTTTTGTTAAAGATTGTTACTTTGTGTGATTGATAGACAATCTTAGAAACGATATAATTTTGTATTATACAGTATGATATTACTAATCATATCTAGTAAAATTATCTTTGCCATCAAACAAAGAGCAAGCAAATGTCATTAGACAGATTTCTCAAAATGTACTTTGAAGATGCCCTCGAACGTACATGATTTGATAACTTCATCATTTAGATATTACCAAACCCGATTACTAAATTCGGTTTTTGGATACATTTAGATAATGTGGACAAACCCGGACCGGTTTTCACTTTCTCGAAATGGTGTCGACGTTTATTCGAGTGTTGTTGATATAATCAACGGAGTGATCATCAACCACCACATGCACGTGAGTGGTACTTTCTGTAATTTGAAGCAACCTTATGACCCTTTTAGTAAAAATTGTCCCCACCACTATTCCATAATTGCACATGTTTCATTCATTAATCCTTTAATGAAGTCAAAAATATTTCTCACCTTTCTGTTTGTCAACTAAAGCAATTTCTACTTTTCCTCCAAATTTATGCATTAATTTACCTTCTCATAACTCTCAAGAGTTTGAAACCAAAATTGTAAATATTTTCCTATTTAATATATTTAGTGTTGGGTTAAGTAGAGTTAGAAATAAAAATAGAGTTCTTTGTAAATACTAAATAGTAATTTTTATAAAAACACTTATTTGAAAAAGAAAAGAAAAACGTGGATACTCATGTGTTTTGTACAAGTTTGTAAACAAAATACATGTTGACAAAATCAGTTAAAAAATATCACTAACAATAAAAATTAAAATTTACAAAGATTAAAACAAACTAAAATAGGAAAATTAACTAACGTAAAAAAAAGCAATATAATTTTCCCATAAAATCTCCTTTGTCTTCGTCAAACCTTCCATTTTAGATGACTCTCTTGTCCCCTTCAAGCGCAATAAAAATGAAATAAAATAACAATAAAAGTTTATACATTTACAAACCAAAAAAAAAACCCATAATTTTCTCTAACTTTACTCCTTTTTTAAACTCACATTTCCCCTCACTTCACTCTCTCCTCCTCCTCTCTCGCTTTCTTAAATACTTCCGACGAGACTTTACCGGAGAAAAATAAACAAACCCTTTAATTAAGGGAACTCATGGAAGAAGAAGAAGCCCATGAAGAATTCTTCCACACCACCGATCATTTCGCCGTCGATGATCTCTTGGTCGATTTCTCTAACGATAATGACGACGAAAACGATGTTCTTGCTGATTCCACCACAACCACAACTACCACCGTCACCGACAGCTCTAACTTCTCCGCCACCGATCTCCCCAATATCCACGGTGATGTTCAAGACGGTACTAGCTTCTCCGGCGAGCTTTGCGTACCGGTATGTTAAATTAACTTGGTAATTCTTGAATCAAAATGTTATGTTTTTTATAATTCTTGAAATTTTAGGAAAGGAAAATAAAAATGATTTGGTTTTGTTTGGTTTAGTGTGATGACGTGGCTGAGTTAGAGTGGCTGTCGCATTTCGTTGAAGATTCATTCTCGCCTGAAGATGTACACAAGCTCCAGTTAATATCCGGTTTCAAGACCCGACCCGACTCGAAATCCGAATCCGGAAACTCGGAAAACTCGAATAGCAACAGTCCTATTTTCACCACCGACGTTTCTGTGCCGGCCAAAGCTAGGAGCAAACGTTCACGCGCCGCCGCGTGTAATTGGGCCTCACGTGGGCTTCTCATGGAAACGGTTTATGACAACCCTTTCACCGGAGAAACCATTCTCACCAGCAACCACTTGTCTCCACCGACTTCACCACCGCCGTTTTTGGCTCTTCCCGGGAAAAAGCAAGTCACCGAAGGAATCCGACGGAAGAAAGATGTTTCTTCTCTGGAATCAGGTGGCGCAGAAGAGAGACGGTGTCTCCACTGCGCCACAGATAAAACACCGCAGTGGCGGACAGGCCCAATGGGCCCGAAGACACTATGCAACGCTTGTGGAGTTAGGTACAAATCAGGACGTCTGGTGCCGGAGTACCGGCCGGCGGCTAGTCCTACGTTTGTGTTGACTAAGCATTCCAACTCTCATCGGAAAGTGATGGAGCTCCGGCGACAGAAGGAGATGACTAGAGCCCATCATGAGTTCATACATCACCATCATGTTACGGACACTGCCATGAATTTCGACGTTTCATCGGACGGTGATGATTACTTAATCCACCACAACATTGGCCCAGATTTCAGACAGCTTATTTGATTTTATCCCTTTTTATTATTTTTCTAATAATTAATTAGGGATATCTTCTTTAGATCAAATTTTGCTAATCTTAATTTTGATGATGACAATTTACTTTTTCTTCTTTTTTATTTTCTTGTTGTTTTGGAATTTGCTAGAGAACTTTTGTTGCATTCCTCATGACATGAAATGAACTTTTAGTTTTGTTTTGCTTTTGTTAAAACTAGCTTTTGTATTGATCTCTTATTCTCTTTATCATCTAGTATTAATTAATGTTAGATCTACAAAATGTTTATTCATGCTTTCACAGTCTTACAAAAGATAATTAGGGATAACTTGTCGGGAAAAAAATTACATATACCATACTAAGCTAGACACTATTATAATTTACACTAATCGTAGTGATTATATTTCCAATTAGACTATATTTTTATAATAAATATATACTATACAAGATAGAGGTGAAAACTCATAATGATGAAATATTGTTGAGAGAGTGTCTCAGTGTTGGTAATATGTCACCTCAAAGATCAAGGTCCCTCTACTATTTTGTACCATAATTATTTCAAAGTTTCTGCTTTGCAAAAATATTGTAATTGAATTGTTACTAAATTAACAACCATCCGAATTTTTTATATTTTAATAAAAGAGATAGAAAGGTATTTGTAAGCTAATTTGTTAGCTTCTTCTAAATGATGATTTCGAGAGTACTAGTATTTTGTTTAATGCAATTCTTTTAATAGATGTATCATAGCATGGTTAAAGTTAAAACTACTATATTCCTATGTTCCTAACAACAATATAAACGACAATAGGAAAAGAGTTTCAAGTTAATTAATAAACATCTCGATATAAAATTATTAAAATTTTCTGCTCTCACGATCCGACGCAGCACTAATCCATAGGATTTTGTTATAATGGTCTTTTGTTTTCGTTTACTGATTCATCAATTTAGAGGTACTTTCTTGGATTATATATATACTAAATTATTATGTTTTTAAAAGTTGGAGACAGAAAGATATTCCATTTGTTTTTTGGCAAATAGAAATTTTGCAAGCTAAGTGTCAAAGATTTAATTTATTTTCTTGTAGACACTGCCAAAACAATAACATGAAGTAATTTTGTAACCAAGTGTTGTTTGGACTATTTACGAAATTATGATATAAAATATAAAAATATCAGTTGAGGCTTAATTTGCGGTGGTCACATGCCTCTCATGCACATAGAGAGAGATAGTCATTTTCATGAACGTTCATGTATCTCTTAAGCACATGTCTCCGACAGCAACAAAAATACATTTACTTGTCAAATTCTCTATATTCATACTTTCATTTCTAAAATTTAGCTACAATTCTATCATTCAACATCTGAATGTTGTTCATTTCTTAAACTAGTTTTGCATCCAAAAACTTCATTTTAAGGTAAAGCTTTTTCGTATCTCAAAATGACATATTTATATACTACAATGAAAAAAAAAAACTAATTTTTTTTTATATATATAACTTAGGGGTAGATCTCAGGTTTATGTGGGGGCTCAGAATAATCTCATGAAAGAGGTGCAGTCTATAGATAGATCTTCTTTTCAGGTATTCAAATGGATCGAAAGCAAAAGTTCATATTCATGTGGCCAACTAGAGTGATTTAGAGAGTTCCGCGGTTGAGAGGAATTGATCTCTGACCTATACCAAACATGATAACTACTTCTCAAGTGGGAACAATTAGATCACCACCACTAGGTTAAAACTAAAAATTAAGTTGACAATATTTATCAAATTAAGTTGTATAATGAATAATCACAGACTTAAATTCCTAGTAGGAAAATAAATCTCAATTGTATATATAGGAGATGGGAAGCTAACGTAGGAATGCCAAAGAAATGGGTTGCCATGCGCATATAAAAATTTGTGGCACGTTAAATCGTGAAAAGATGGATCATTCATGTCTCCTGACATTTTAACTTTTTTCTATACACACTAACGTTTTTATTATTATTCTATAATTATCCACAAGTCACATCATCGATCGTGATCATAGTTTTTTTAGCTGACCTAACAAAGTAGCTAATGATTCTCCTCTTCCAAATCATGTGATCGAGTAGAGAAAACCAAAGCAAACCGAGGTAAGATGTTAAACCAATGAAGTTTTGGTTTTGGTATAGCAATTCAATGATACTACAAGGACCCTTTGAGCTAAGCAACGACACAACAATTCTGATTCATTCCAACAACAAATTTCATTTGGTTTTGATCCGTGTCAAACAGGTGAATTGAATTTGAGAATTACAAAAAGGAAGACTAGAATCAGAGCAGTTATGAAATCTCATTCAAAAATCAAATTCCTTTTCGAATGATTCTGGTCTTTTATCGAGGTACACTGAGGCCAAGCTCTGCAAGAGAATCATAATAATACAAACCATCAATATCAAATCTTAGCTTATTATGGCATCAAAAAAGCAAAGCGTACTCATTAAACATGCATCCATCAAATATCAAATCTTGTCTCGATAATTAAAAGATGGAAGCTTTCTTTTTCTCAGAAGCTACCGATAAGATTGGAACAAGTAAAAAATTTTCAATTCACTAAAGAACTACACCATATAAGAGACTTGATCAATGAGACGCATCTCTAAAATCTTCAACTAGTTCATAAACCAAGACACTAGAGAAATCCAGAATGCTTCAACTCCTTCACATCCCTCTCCTTTAAACCTTCAGCTATCAACTAAGATAAGGTATATTTCTGAGACGTGTAAAAACTACAAGAACTAGGCTTAGACACAAATCGTACTGCACTACAAGAGAGAACAAATTCCTAATCAGCTACTACGTCTCTTGTGTTCCAATTTCCATTCTAAATCACAACAATGTGGCTCGAATCATAACAAATAAGAAGATGACAAGAACCACACCAACTAAAAGACTTGATCAACGAGAGGTATCACGTAACTTTCAACCAATTCCTAAACCAAGACATTAGAGAAAATCCAGAATGCTTCAACTTATTCACCTCCCTCTTCTTTAAAAGCCTTGAGCTCTCAACTAACCAACATAAGGTCTAATTCCTGAGCTGACAAAGCTACAAGAACTAGGCTAGTTACAATGATCCTTATCAGCTAAACTATGTATCAGTTTCACCAAATGACATAGTTTGAGAAAACTCTAATCTTTGACAATGTGGTTCGAAAGATACCAAATTTCATAAAACCAAGCAAGAGCCCAATCATCAAAAATAAAAGTAAAATCATTAGCAAAAAGATAAAAGTTGCTTACAGATACTTAAACACTCACAAAAACATTCAAACCCCTGGATTCGCATTGAGCATACCCTGAGACAACGACCTTGAGTTGATTGAGTCAATACCAAGGCACGAAGTCAATCTAGCTGAAGAGACCGCACTGTGAAGTGGAAGCAGAGACTGAAGAGAACCCAGTTGAGCAATTGGCCTGTTTGAATCAATAGAAACATTGAATCGATGAAATCGAATCAAGCGGAAACTAAATTTCATCAGGAGAATTGGGGGAAAAAAGGATGCTTTTTTAACCTCGTAGGTCTAAGTGAAGGACGGAGACCGATAAATGATGAAGCTGATTTGGGTTTGTTCATAGCGGATTTGAACATGGACATTGCTGGTTTCGAGAAAGATCGACATCGAGAAGCCATTTTTGCCGGAGAACGAAACAGAGAAGTTCGGATTCCAATAGGTTTGTTAGAGGTTTTTCACTAAACGACGATGATTTATTCAGCAGGTTGATTAAACGACGTCGTAACGAATCAAAACGATTCGTGGGGTTTATTTAAACGACGACGTCTCGCAATAGTCTTAAAGTATTTTATTTTGTTAAGTTTTTCAACAAATCGTGAAAAGCTTTGGATATTTTAAAATATTCTTGTTGGGTTGCTTGAGAGACCAAAACTCCTTTTTATTTATTTAAAGAATTATTCCTTATGTTTTTAAACCCCCATTTATAGATAACAAAATTTCTATTTTAAAGGTTTAAAGTAAAAGTTGTAAACCTTCAAAGTTTAAAGTGAAAATGATAACCACTTTAGAGGTTTTTTATGGGATTTTTTCTTTAAAAAAAAAAGAATTAGAGCTTTCTTTGAGAATACAATAAAATTTGATGTTACAAGAATAGTTTTAGGCAGACTAATTTAATGTTCTGCGAGTATTCACTACTGGTCGAACCGTAATTCGTTCCATAAAAATCTAACGTAAATCCAAAGACCCATTGATTTTATTTCAAAGTTAAATTTTGTAAAAAATTTACTTCACTACCCTGATTTTGTTTTGTCCCGGACTAACTAATCAATTACAATTATCGTATCTCGAAAAAATAGTTTGATTGCCGCAACGTGTAAGCAACCTTACTGCCATTACATTTGTCCCTTGCTAAGGTTATTTAATATAATGGCAACTATTTCAATGCATGTGTGTCATTCTCGATTATAGTACGATAATGTGAACTTGTGAAGGATACTTCTCTGTCTGTAAAAGATGTACATTCCAATAAGAATTATAAATACACTTCTCTGTTTATTGGTACGACTCACGATATAAAAAGTAAAAACAGAGCATTGAAAATATTTTGTATTTTTTTGGTTGGGGTTGAGTTTAAGGTTCAGTCAAAAGAACTAAACCGAGTCACTCAAAACTACATTAATTTGATTCAGTTTTTCAATGTAACAAAATTTGTGTTAAGAGTATTTGAAAAGTATAATATTATTATCATCGGCGTACAAAGCAAAAGAACTTATAAGTTTATTTGTGAAATTGTTGTTATATAATAGTTATAGACTATGCACCACGGATTTGAATTTTTGAATTGTTTTAATTAATTTTTAATTGTTGAAAAATAGAAAATTAAATATAATTATATAACTGATAAAAAAGTATAACATATGTTTTTAACACATTGTAATGATCAAACATTTCACCGATTTTATATATTCAAATTTGCGATATTTTGATAATAATAATAATATTTTCAATAGTAAAATATTTTTAAAATTTTCAATATTATTTTTGTTAATTTAATAAAAATAATGGATTGCATTAGAATATTCAAAATTCTTATAGAGAAATATTTAAATTAATTAAAATATCATGCATATTTTCTATATATAAAATTAACATTCAAATAATATTTAAAATGTAAAAATATAAGTTAATATATATATATAAGATATAAAGAAAATTTTCAAGATTTAGTGATAAATGTCAATGGTTTGTAAAATGTAAATTTTTAATATATAATGCATCTTCTAAAATATTTAAAATGATATAAAGAAAATACTTAATAATTTAGTGATAAATGTCAATGGCATAATATGCAACTGTTTATAAATTAAAAAAAAAAAATGTTCTTAATTTTTACTTCTCCGTAGATTCCTAGGAATCGTTTCATAACGCCTGAAAAAGCCAGCAGACATGACTCAGACTCAGACTCAGACAAAAGTAAAAGAGAAGGAGAAGAATCTTTTGTGAAAGAAGAAGCAGAAGCAAAGCGTGGGGGCTCAAAACTCAAATTCCGAAATTACCCTCTCTCTCTATTTTTTTCTAATACCCTAACAAAGGTTCTTGATTCCAAACTCCAAAAGAGTCCGTTGGGTTTATCGTAATTCGTAAACAGCAACAAAATCGCTGTAGAAGACAAAACCATTTTTTATAATCTCTTGCGTCTCTTTGTTTCTGGGGTCTATTGTTTGTTGGTGAGTCTCGATAAGCCGATCAATTTCAAGATGCCTCTTTTGATCTTTGTTTGACTACTCGATCAAATTATCAACTTGTAAGCTTTCTCAATTTCTCTTTCTCTCTGTGTCTCTGTTCTTGGTGATCATATAAAATATATTTACGGTACTTTATTCTCTTTTAACATTATATTCCATGCAATGAATATTTTTCTAAAGAAGATGAAAAGTCAAAGTAATGATTCGGATGATAATTAGGAGAAATGATTACAGTTTTAGTTTTTGCTGGGGAAAAAAACTGAAAAAAGTCTTTGATCACTCGTGTTCTTGCGTCATTTGTGTTCTGATATTTACAACTTTTTATTTTTCTTTAATCGCATTCGCTAAATGGGTTTAGGCGTTGACTATATCAGATTCAAGAATCATATTGAAATGGTGATTATTGTTCTTAAAGATTGATACTTTGAGCTCGAATTCTTAGAATTTGCTCTGTAAACTACTTCAACTTAGCTCTGTTATTCACAAACTTTCTGATGTTTTTAATCGAATTTGGATCAAAATGCGTTCAGACGTTGACCATATTAGATTATAGAATCATACTGAATTATGATTATTGTTCTTAAAGATTGATACTTTTGAGTAACAACACTCAAGTTCCTAGCATTTGCTCTGTAATTTTCTTGAAGTTGGTTCTTGAATTCACAATCTTTTCAAGCATTGACCATATCAAGACTCCAGAATCAGATTGATTCGTATGATTAAATTTGATATTTTTGAGTGTGACAGGTAATTGCAGGGCTTGAAGATGAGGCGTGAGCTTCCATGGCTATGGAAAGTACTAGAAAGCAGAAGGCTTCTATGGCTATTGGGACTCACATTTGCTCTCATCGTCACTTTTCAATACATCGAGCTACCATACGCTATCTCCTCCATCTTCTCTTACACCAAGATTCCAACTTCAAGAAACTCAACTTCACTTATAGGTAACTCTACTTCAGCTATGGCGCCAAGCTTTTCCCAATCCGAGAATGATCCTGGGGGAGATGAGGAAGAAGTTGAGGTTGATCAGATATTCGATAAGAGCGGAAATGCCACTTCCCCTGCTATTTCGCCTACTACCGCTACATTACCGTCTTCGTTACCTACTTTAAAGGAAAATGCAACCGCGCCTACAGCTAGCGCAGATGCGCCAGCTGCATTACGCGGTTTTAACTCGTCTACGGTAAAGGAAAACGCAACCGCGCCTGCCGCTAGTGCAGACGCGCCTGCTTCATTACCTGGTTTTAACTCTTCGGTAAAGGAAAACGCAACCGTGCCTGTCGCTAGTGCTAATACCCCGGCTGCATTACCCGGTTTTAACCCGTCTCCGATTAAGGAAAATGTAACAGCACCTGTGGCTAATGCAAAAGCGCCGGCTGCATTACCTGTTTTAAACCCGCCTCGGGTAAAGGAAAACGTAACAATGCCTTTCGCTAGCCACGTACCGGAGAGAAGTTCAACTAAAACAGATGTTGTTCCTAGTGTGAGGTTTGTTCCTGCCGTAAAGGAGAACTCGAAAATGCCTGATTTCGGAGTGATGTCAATATCCGAGATGAGCAAGAAGTTGCAGCAAAACCGTATTACTCATAATCATAGAGCAAAGGTCTTTTTGCTCATTATGATCTTGATATGATACATTCTTATTCAAGAAGTAGCAATAGTGTTAACATGCTTTACTCTTGTTGTGTTTTTTTTTTTTGCAGAAACCAAAATGGGTTACTAAACCTGACCTGGAACTTTTACAAGCAAAATATGAGATTGAGATTGCACCAATCGATGACAAAGACCCTCTCCTCTACGCTCCTCTTTATCGCAATGTTTCCATGTTCAAACGGTGAGTTGTTTTTTTTCTTCCCCTTGAAACTGTATCAAAGCTCATAGTCTGATGATTCTTATATGAGTTTGATATTGAATTCCTCAGGAGCTATGAGTTAATGGAGAAGATGTTCAAAGTTTATGTTTACAAAGAAGGATCTAGACCTATAATGCACAGTCCAATACTCAGAGGGATTTATGCATCAGAAGGATGGTTTATGAAACTTATTGAAACCAGCAACAACAAATTTGTCACAAAAGATCCTGCGAAAGCTCATCTTTTCTACTTACCTTTTAGTTCACGGATGCTTGAGGTGACTCTATACGTTCAGGACTCTCATAGTCACCGCAATCTTATTCAGTATCTTAAAGATTATATCGACTTCATTGCCGCTAAATACCCGTTTTGGAATCGAACTTCTGGTGCTGATCATTTCCTTGCTGCCTGCCATGATTGGGTAATGTCCTCTTATCTTTGCCATGAGAAACGTTTCTCTATGAAGATATCTTTTGTGACAATTCTCTATGAGGTTATAAGGATGTGATCTTTGAGAACATTGTCTGATAAATGTTTGTGCATTTTTTCAGGCTCCATCAGAGACAAGAAAGCATATGGCAAAGAGTATAAGAGCGTTGTGCAACTCGGATGTCAAAGAAGGCTTTGTCTTTGGAAAGGACACATCTTTACCAGAAACATTCGTTAGAGATCCCAAAAAACCTCTAAGTAACATCGGTGGCAAATCCGCGTCCCAAAGACCGATACTAGCTTTCTTTGCTGGAAAGCCTGACCATGGATATCTCAGGCCAATCCTCCTCTCCTACTGGGGTAACAACAAAGATCCTGACTTGAAAATATTCGGGAAACTTCCGCGTACTAAAGGAAATAAGAACTATCTTCAGTTCATGAAGACGAGCAAGTATTGCATTTGCGCAAAAGGGTTTGAAGTGAACAGTCCGAGAGTGGTAGAGGCTATTTTCTATGATTGTGTTCCGGTCATCGTATCCGATAACTTTGTCCCGCCCTTTTTCGAGGTTTTGAACTGGGAATCGTTTGCGATTTTTATACCGGAGAAAGATATACCGGATTTGAAGAAGATACTGATGTCGATACCGGAACGCCGGTACAAGCAAATGCAGATGAGGGTGAAGAAAGTGCAGAAGCATTTTCTGTGGCATGTGAATCCACAGAAGTATGATATGTTTCATATGATTCTTCATTCTGTTTGGTTTAACAGAGTTTTTCAAATTTCTGTTTAGAAGTTTGGTTCAACGATTCAATGTACATTTTTTACAAATAAAATTTCTGAGTAAGTTGAATTTACATAAACCATATCACAAAACAAAAGGCCTCACTTTAACCTCTTATGCAAACTTAAATTGGTATATATCTGTAGTGCAGTAGACTAGTAGTAGTAGATAAATTCATTAATTTACATTGACATGTGATTCCCGGTTTGACCGGCTATGATCGAGTAAATTGAACCGGTATGGATATAAAGTGAGTGTGTGGTATATTTGAGTCAGGTCAGGAGTGAAGCAGAGGCATGTGAGAAACAAGGAGCAGAACTGAAACTGCCATGTTCAGAAAACCAATCTCGGTCTCTAGAATTTTTCTGGAATTATCTTTAGTATATTCTTCTTCTTTTTATTTATGAGTTACTATGACCTTCTTGGAAAAAACTTTAAACACCGAAGAGGACAATAAATGGAGATGATGATGTTTGACGTAACTGGAGACAAGTTTTTTCTTTTGTCTATCAACCTTATCATTTCCAGCTTTTCATTATTTTTTAACTTTTCACCAAACATATATATTATTTTTGTATATACAATACAAAATAGAATGCGTGTATGTGTTTGACCAAAAAAGGAAAAAAAAGAATGCGTGTGTTGAACGAGTGAATCTAAAGGAAATAGAAACGAATGTTTAAAATTGAATGATCGGTGCGACCATGCGAGTGTAATTGTTAACTTAGCTAATTTTTTTCTAATACTTTTTGTGTTTGACTTAACTTTTTTGGGGGTAAAATAATTATTGTTATAATTTTCTTCCAAAATTATTATTTTTATTAAAATTATATGAATTAAGTTTGAACTTGAACCGTATTTAAATCAATGGAGATGTATGGGACAACCGTAAAAAATGTAATAGAATTCTAATAACAACAAAAACTTATACATAATTTTGTACCTACCCATATATTCATAGATATTTGTTTGTTATTATTAAAACCGTCTGCGCATTATGCGGAATGATCACTATCTGGAACCTGAATGATATCACTATCTGAGACGTCGAGAGATTTTTCACAAAATGTCACCAAAAGATAAAATTAATCAACTGTAAAAAAAAAAAGAGTTAAAACCCTACAGCAAACATACACTTGTTTTTAATAAATAATGGTAAAAGGTACAGACTCAACATTTTCTTTTCTATTTTATTTTTATTTTGGGGACTGTAACATTACTACTCTACAATCCATTATGTCTTATCATTCACAACCGGAATCTTACATAACCTTAAAATTAGCAAGGTAAATGAATATAATTGGCTAAATGGCTAGTCAAGCTCGTCCATTAACCGTCCATCCGTTTCGTATTAATGGATAAAATTGTTTTAATATTTGATGTTTGTTTTATAATAAGTACAGTTTTGTAATCAATCAAGGAGTGGTTTTTTTTTTTTTTTTTTTGTGACAGCGTATAATGACTCTCTTTGTATTTATCTCTTATTAATACATTACATAATTTTATCTTTTTAGTTAATTTATTTGAATGTTAATGTTAAAACAGAAAAAATTGTCTTAAATAATATATATAAAAATTAAAAAAATATTTCATTTAAAGAATAAAATCAGAAAACTATACTTGCTCTAAAACGAAGAGAGTAGTAAAAGATGATGAGATAAAAGAGAATGACAAAACTAAATTCCATTTGGCGACGATCATGGTCATTTTTTTGTTTTTTGTTTTTGTTTTATTAATATCAATGGTCATGTTGTGTTTTCGTTTTCCCATTTATGTTTGTGTCTTCCATATTTTGAAGGTTCCAGTTATATGTTTGGCGATGATCAATGGTCATGTTGTGTTTTACCAACCTTCAATCAATTTTGACGGACCATATGAAATTCAGTGTTTAAAGTTTAAGAAGAAGGTGACAAGTTCCAGCTGATTTCTTATTAGTTATTACACATAAATATCTAGACGTACCGGAATAATTTGGCAACAGTAAAAATGAAGATGACAAGTTCCAGCTGCTTTATCTTTTTGTATATGTAAAAAATAGAATCTCAAACTAGCCTGAAATAACATTTTATGGAGTGATTTTAACTCGACAACATGTAAAACCAATTGTATGATATCATAATCCTATACTCAACATTACTGAATCGAAGCCCTCTTTCTCTTCTCTTGAAATGAAACTCTCTTCCGTAATTGAAACCCTAAATATTCTCCTAGTTTCCTTCTTCGAAACTGTTTTTCATTTCAGTCATTTGGTTGATCTCTAATTAACTCTAACTAGGATTAGGTTGACCTTTCAATTTTTGGGTTATGGTTTTGGATTTAATGCGGTTAAATTTTAAATATTTTAGGTTACAGTTTCATAGTAATCTGATATAATTTTTAGGTTAATTTAAACTGAAATTGTTAAAATTTGAACTGAATTTTCATACTTTATATGTGGTTGCAAATTTACTTGTGAGTGAAATCTTAGAAAGTCAAGCCTTTGTGTAGTATGAACTTAGATTGTTAAATTTGGTGGGATTTTTTGTCGATCGATATCCCAATATAACTTTGATGGTTCATTCCAATATTTTGTTAATTGAACAATTTTTGGGTGAATCTCTCTTATTCACCCTCTCTTAGTTAACCAATCAGAGTTTATCATGTAATATTATTTAAACAAAACAATTAGATTAAATCATTAATCACTTTTTCTAAATTTAATCAGTAAGTATATGCTACCTAAAATTATATTTAAACAGAAATAATAAATTAAAATTACAATTAAACAAATTAAATAATAAAATAAAAAAAAAAAAAAAAAATAAATTAAGAAATTAAATTTACTAGTATCACAAGATCACAACTTAACCTAAACCAGTTTATGTTTTATTTTGCCAACTCGTTTTGATGTTTCCTTTGGGTTCGCTGAGTTGTATCATTAGAGTATATTTTCATGAAAAATATATTACGAAAATAGTTATGAAAGACATCTAAAAATATACCCTAAGGGATACAACTCAGCGAATCCAAGAAAAACAGTTAAAATGAGTAGCTGAAACATAACATAAAATGGTTTAGATTATTATTGATTTTGAGATATTAGTAAATTTAATTTGTTTAATTTTTCTTAATTTGTTTTATTTATTTTATTTGTTTAATTGTAATTTTAATTTATTATTTATATTGGTTAGATTTAGAGGGATGATAAATGATTTAATCTAATTTTTTATTTAGATAATATTACATGGTAAATTCTGATTTGTTAATTAAGAGGAGGTTAATAAGAGAAGTTCACCTCTAAGGATGAACCCAAAAACTGTTCTTGTTAATTATCGTATGGATCCTGAAAGTTGAATTCTAAAAGATATCAATCATGACATACAAGAACTATAAATGGTAAAACAAAAATTTCATTGCAGACTGAATTTTTAATACTACTTTAGACGTTACAATCAATATGTAAGAGGTGATGTTCAGTCGTTATCGCTTATTTCTACAATCAACCATAGAGACATCATTTCCACATAGACATCCCACTTATTTTAGTTTTGATTTTTGAAAACCAATACAATTCTACGCCATTTAGACATTTGGTGGTCCAATTTTGAATAATTTCGAAGAAACATAAATGAGACTGCTCATTGATTATAACTCAAATTAATGGTCGAAAATTAGTTCTTTTTGTGTGTGTGTTCCGCGCGTCTAAATGTAAATATTATTGTAATTGTTAAATTCTTGTACATGCTTATAAATCAATAAGCAGGAAGTGACTAAAAAATGTAATGCATAATCAAAAAGAATAACGAGTAATTGCAATTTTTAAAATGAAAAAGAGTCATTGCACTAAATAACCATATTTTGCTTCTTCTGTATTTTTATTTTTATATTTGTAAAATCGGTGGATGATATTTTCGTAAATAAGTTATATATCTTATCGCGAATGAATTTTAAAATAACCATGTTATTTCACCCCTAGATAGTAGATACAATAGTTTACATAATATCATATTTTTTTAAAAAAAGTTGTGAAATGCTGCACCATTTATTTACAAAAATATCGCGGTATGTTTTGTTGCATATCACCCCCATATAAGTCCATCGACTAAAATTATTATGACTTTAATTGTAACATAATTTTGTTGGTTCACATTAATAAAATTATTATTTGTCGTAAAAAAAAAAAGTCCATCGACTTAAATTATATAACAAATATTGCCTACAAAAAGAAATTCACTCAGTTAATCTACACACGTCCACATTTTTTATTTTTTTATTTTAAACACACACAATAACAATATTGATGAATGATATCCAAAGAAATTAATTACTAACTTAAAAAGAAAAAAATAAAATTGTTGCTACAAATCCCGATATCTCGATTTTGGAGATTTTAATCATGAAAACATAGATTATGTTTAATCAAAAACGACATCAACACCATCATTGTTATCGTTTATGTTCTTTCAACCCAATCGTATGTATATTTGGAAATTGTTGAAAACGAGTCCGTATGAACAATAAAACGGTATTGCCTTGTCTAGACGACATCATATTACTTTACAAGCATTTTCATGGATATTGGATATTGGCAGATTTTAGTATCAAAGACAAAGTCTCAAAAATACTGCTTTCGAATGCAATATTGTCAAATGCATTTTGATGTTGTTTTCATTCTTAAAAAGTTTTTGTCTAAAAATGCAAAACCAAAGTCTTCATGTAACTGCGATCAGTACTAATATATAACTAGATTTCATTGTTCATTAGTGATTTGAAGTCGTTAGTTGTTTTCTTCACATCGTTTCAACATGTTAAACTTAAAATCATATCTAAAAGTTTTCTTTTTCACTTGGATTTTTTTCTTTTTGTACCTGTTTCTTTTACGAGATTACAGTATAGTTCTGAAAATATTTGTTAACGAGAAATAATAATAAAAAAGTTATAGAAAAATACGTAAAAGACGAACAAAAAAGAAGGGAGAAAAAGGCATTTTTTGTGTCGACGGGAGAAAAAGACAGTTTTTGTGTCGACGGGGAAAAACATTGGAAAAGTGAACAA
Source organism: Cardamine occulta (assembly GCA_028015245.1). NCBI lineage: Eukaryota > Viridiplantae > Streptophyta > Magnoliopsida > Brassicales > Brassicaceae > Cardamine > Cardamine occulta. Next base: position 9,620,830 of record CM051383.1, read on the forward strand.
AAGATAAAATGATTTAAGTGAGAAAACACTACAGTGGTCCCAAAAAAAAAAAAAGACATCTGGAAATGTAAGACAATGCCCATAGGATTTTGATTTGGTAGTCAAAGAAACGCGCGTATGGTTGTCGTTTTGGACCCACTCATACAATTTACACGCAAATATATGTGTGTGTGTGTGTATGCATGTAACAGTGCAACTCAATAATTGTAAAGCGACAGTGTTAGTCGAAAATAGTATACAGAAATTCACCGACCCATGTTATTATTTGTCGATGATATAAATGGAAGAAAAAAAAATCATTCTTCTTCTTTTTTTTTTTTGTTCAACTTGTAAGTTATATAATTTAAATTAACCTAACGGTTTGGATATATGTCCAAACCGAAAAAAGACGAATCTACGTTCTGAAAATGGTCTGACAATACGAACTAGAGGCCATTCTACTGCAAATAATTAAACTATGTTTTATTTTTCTTCTTCTTTTTTTTTGGTTTTGTTAATGGGTATATGTTCTTCTTCTTTTCTGAACAAACAATTTTCCATTTTAAACTCGAATTCCAATATGTAAGCATTTAAACCAATTCAACTTTCCACCGTATATAATACTTTCGCTCTTTCATTTTATATGTAGTTTAACCATTTTGCACAATAAATAAGAAAATAATGAATTTGTCTCTTATATCCCTTATTAATATACTCTAGATTTGGTTTTATTGGTTATTAAATTAAAATAATAAGGGCAATAGTAGAAATTTTGCTAAAAGAATGTATTGAAAATATAACAAAACACTTCTATTAAAACAAATTTTAAACATTAAAACTACAAATAAAATGAAACAGAGGGAATATATGATATACCTTAGGTTAGGTATGACCATATTTCATATATGTTATTTCCTCCATTTCACAAAATATATATTATAATATGTTTTATACAACTTAAAAAATATGTAAAATCTCTTATATTTTTATTAATACATTAAATAAGTGTTTTCTTTAACTAATAAATTGATATAATTGGATAAAATTGATAAAATTTTATAATGATTATTTTGTGAAACAGAAGGAACATATTCTATAACACATACATTGCATAATTGGGGTTTCACCGTCAAAGTTATATATTAGTAGTAAACCTTTCATCATTACACACGAGCCTTTTCCTTTTTGGTGAAATGATAAATACATATTGTTTAATTAGTGACCATATTGCCTGATTGTGGTATATTATAAGATCCTCAGGAGGATATTTATTTTTGTTATTGGTGATTATTAAAATTTGTTAGACGGTCTACTTTTGGCCACAATCCGAAAATGAAATAATTGACGAAATACTTTAATTATTGTGCAATAAACCAAAATTAGTAAGAAAATAATACTCATTCAAACAAAGTGGGTGGAAAATAAACAAAATAATTGTCATAATTTAGCATTCAATAGTTTGTTCGTACCACTTCAGCGTATTTAATGAATCCGTACATGTGTCTTAATAATCACAGTAACGGTTCTATTACAATTGCCGTTAAAAATTCATCCTCAACCAATCAAATCTCTAGGTCAAATGATCCAGTTACTCAGTTCACCAATTAAATAACTAACCCACCTACTAATTATTCCTTTTAGTATTAATTAATCTTTTAACCTAACGATTAATCATATAACATCACTACTTATCTGTCTTAAAATTAATTGAACAAACAGTCAATTATGCAATCAAAATTTTTTTTCCTTGTTTCACAACAATAATGTTTATTTTTTTCTGGTAACCGAAGGGTTTTTTTTTTTTTTTTTTACTTTGATGAGAGACTAGATTTAAGTAAATTAGTCACTTTCTACCATTGGTAGAATTCAAACCCTTGATTTAATGATTTTAAATAGATGCAGCAGACAGGAGGGATAAAACTATTTGTGAACTAGATCGGTTTTATTTCCTTTACTATTCATATAAGTTTATAGTTTGTAATAATGACGTGGACATAAAAAAAGTAAAAAAAAATCTGCAAATCTGCTGCTGCGATTTGCTTTTACAGCGAAATAAACTAAAATCACATATAACTATGGATGACTCTAAAATAGATAGTTTAGTCTTTTACTCCAATCCGTTCACAACAACCATTCGAAGCCATAATCATAATCATTCTCAAGAACTCTCCAAAGTCAATCTGAACATTAATTAATAAAATCTGAACATTTATATCTCCTGTTTTTCCATCTAAACTAGCTTGTTCGTCGACCCCTAAATATCACTGCAAGACCATGCATTGTGATTTATGATCATATATATAAGATTCAACGATTTTATGTTATGTTTCTAAAGATATAATATAAAACCATCAAATACTATAAAGTATTAAAATCGACTAGTCATCGTTTAGTTGGCTTTAATCGCAAGTTGCACATCCAGCAAATAAGTAGCGACGGTCAATCTTTAATCTATAATAGAATATTAGTAACAATTTAGAATGCATGTATGCATATCGAACATGCGGTTAATGAACGCAAAACGTCGTTCATTGCCTACTTGAATTAGTATTTGATATACCAAATGTGTAACTAACTCTGTATTATTTATATTATCAATTGTTTAATTTATAGTAATTTATTTCGCTAGAATTTGTCTTTTAATTTGGATGTTTATGTCAGACTAGTTCCAATATATATATATATATATATATATCAATTATAATAAAATATAAAATATATAGAGATCTTTTAAATAAATAAAAACTATGAAAAAATCGAATAAGTTGTCACATTTGGAATTATTCACAAAACTAATCACTGCCAGAACAAAGTTTAGGAATTGATTTCACATGTGTAAAAGAGGGTTTATCGTTAACTATTTGATTTTGCGTTCCAACTTCCAAGTTCCAAGTCTAACCCTCCTGTTAGAAACAACTTGACAATTATTAATAACAAACAAAATTTTCGTGTGGGGATATTCTATAATTCAATATTATTTAAATTATTCTTAGTTATCCATTCTAAAAACTTGTTTAATTATACGCTAGGTGGCTAAAAACCGTCACAATTATTTCACAAACGTTTGAAATTAGTGCCATGAATGGTAGTAGTTTCTACTATGGTTTTTTGTTTTTGATTTTCCAAAACCCACTTAATGATCCAATCAAGATTATGTGAAAAATGGATTCTCTAAAAAATAGAAAATCTATTATAAGTTTTTGCAAATTTCTAAAAAAAACCAAAAACCATTTTTTTGGAGTTTTTGAGTTGGAGTGTAAGATTTTATTTTTCACATTTTCCATTTATTTCTATTTCATTTTTTTGCAAAATCCAAAAACCAAAATCTAAAAGCTACAATCTAAAAACCATAATCTATAATCTAAAAACCATTTAAAAATTTTTAAAAATTCATTTTTGTTATTAACCGGTTATTTACATTACTTTTTGTTTCGTCGATGATGTATTTCAATTTCTCATAACAGAAAGCTAAAATTTTAGTTTTAGATTCATAAATACATGGTTATTATAGTAGCATATTTTTAGAAATTGAAATTTCAATTTATTTTTATAATTTATAATATTTGAATTCTATAACTTAAAAATAATAATATTTCATATGTTAGACTATATATGTATATCTAATATATATTGTTTTATCTTAATCAGACATTTTTAATGTTATGCTTTGAATCTTGAACTGTAGTGATTTTATGTTATATACCCGGATCGACCGTAAAGATTATTAAAAATCAGAGATACTCAACGATTGATCACTACAACTAATTACATTAGCAAATATTTACAATTTTGTAACTAGATCATCACAATGCAATTTTTGTTTTCTCTATAGATTAATATATAAGTCACCCAGACCAACAGAATAAGAGATGCAAATATTTTGGATAAAAACATGCATTCGGAAATCCTTAGATAGATAAGACTTTGCAGCTTAACAATTTCGAATCTAACTTTTCAACTTAAATTTTATTTTAATTATATTTATTGTATACTTTCTCCGTTGATCAAAGAATGATGTTTTAAAGTTTTTTTTTCCTACGAATAATGTTGTTTGTATTTCTAATATGAATTTTTAATTTAAATTTTAATCGTATCCCTATTATTTCAACGTATTAATAAACATTCTTAGTGTATTAAAAAAGTTTTAAAAATTTACAGTGTTTTCTTAAACTTCGAATGAATGCGGCATATGAGATTTTTAACGAACTAAACTCTCTAAATTTTGAAGACAAATAATAATCTGTTCCAAATTTTAGATGGTCTATTCCGCAAATTTATTCGTCCTATCCACAGTATCTATTCAAAACCTTAATTTGTATATACAAAAGAGTTAGAATAACACTTTTTAAGAAACAAATGGAGTATTTGGAAGAGCATCATATAGTCATATACCTCTATATAAACACACATGCTAGACGCACAAAAAAACAAGTATTTGAATTTTATAGTTGACAAAAAAAGCATTTGAATTATATATATAATGTTTTCTGTAGTGACAAGCATGATGATGCATCGAGATCACGATAAGGGATAATTGAACAGTAAATTTGAGATGAAAACTTAAAATAACTAAAAACAGTTGACACACCATTTTCTCCGCGAAGAAGAAATTCATAAAAATCTCATCAAAAGTCACGATCATGTATTAAATTAAAAGATTATTATGTCGGCTCACCAAACAAAATAAATTATCTCTTTATATCGATGTTGTCTTGAATTCTAAATGGAACTTTTATTTATTTCTATATTAATATTTATTCTAAAGAGAACTTTAATATATAATTTGCTTTGGGGAAACAAAAGAGATCGCTAATTGCATCATGGATCCTAATCTTCTACACAATTGCATTAGCTCTGACCTTAAAATAGCTTCCCTTAATTTGGAAATCACAATCTCTTAAAATAAATTTTAGATTGATTTCATGAAATAGCAGAATTGTCTACCGATGACACAATTTAAACACTTTAAGTAAAATGATTTTTGATTAACCATAAAAGGCTCAAAATATGGTTTTAATAAATTAGTGACGTGTTTGACCCAACAAAATAGATTACTGACGTATGGTTTTCCTTAATATATATTTTACAAAATCATAACGTATATATAGCCATATAGGTGATGATGAGTGATGTATCAAACTTTTTACATCTCATGTTTTAAAAACTTATTTCTGCTATATTTCACTATTCATAACATTATAAAAAAATTTTAGTCTATTACATCATTATTATTAGAGATATATGATACAATTATAATATAATGATTATTCGACTATCTGCAGTATATGCGATTACGATGAACAACAATTCCACAACGCAAAATTTTTTTGATAGACGATTCTGCAAGTATGGCATCTCCATGATGGACATGTTCTCTCTGCAAAGATTCTGCATGTACGACATTCGTATGATGGATGAGCTCTCTCCGTAATTCATGAGATCAAGACGGACGACTCTATCTGCAATACTTTAAAAGTTTTGCATCATTTAATCTGGCAATAAATTGTGTTCTCTGAAAAGTTTTGCATCTTTTAATTTACAATAAACTGCATTCTCTGGGTTCGAACCCCAGACTTGGTGTAGAACCTTTTAAACCCTTAACCAATAGATCATGTTGCATGTTATTTAAAAAAAAAATTTGATTATGTTATACACTATAGACATATTAGAAATATAATCAACAAAACATTATTAATATAATAAAACTTTTTTAATAGCGTTTTAATATAGTTTTATGGATATTTTATCAAATGCGTTTTTTTCTGTTATTCGTCAAATTCTTAGGGAATAAAATTTGCCATAATGTAGAATCACTTACAGTAAACGTGAAACTTGTGGATTGTTTTTACAACAACTTATCATTTAGGCACAAACTTTAATTGTTCTCTCAATAGTAAATAAAAAATTCCAAGAAAACACACATCTCTCTCAATAGTAAACAAAAAAAAAGGGGAAAAAACCACAAACAAATATGGACTTATGTTGTTGTCATGATAGATAAAAAAATGTACGGGTCTTTTTAAGAGCATCAAAATCAAATTTTAGCCCGTGGGTCCTTTTTCCCTTTTACTTACTTAGAGACTTAAGTGCAATATTTGTCCCATATCTCCCTTTACCCCTACCACACCCCACCTCCACCCTCAAACTATTGTTGCATATAAATAAGGAAGTGATTGTGAAATGTTGAGACAAATACCCATCAAACTTTGTCTCTCACTTCCCTTCATTAACTTATTTCCCAAAATAATACATTTTTATCACACTCTCAAACATTTTTTCTATATCTCGAAATCCATCAACAAAAACAATGGTTTAGAGTGGCATTGGTGTGTTTTTCTTTTCTTTGGTATCTATAAACCTCTTCTTAAAGTAAGATCACACCAATGATAGCTTCAGAGAGTACTTCCATGAACTCGGAAACTAACTCAGTGAGTCAAGAAAGCAAAGGAGAGAATAAGAAACCGGTTAAAGATTCCGGTAAGCACACGGTTTACCGAGGAGTTCGAAAGAGGAACTGGGGAAAATGGGTTTCGGAGATACGTGAACCGAGGAAAAAATCTCGTATATGGCTTGGAACGTTTCCTTCAGCGGAGATGGCGGCGCGTGCACACGACGTAGCTGCTCTTAGTATCAAAGGAACCTCAGCTATACTCAACTTCCCTGACCTAGCTGGCTCTTGGCCACGACCTAGCTCACTTAGCCCTCGTGACATTCAAGCCGCAGCTCTCAAAGCTGCACACATGGAGATCATGACGACGACGACCTCACAATCTTCTTCCTCTTTAACGTTTTCGTCTTCACAGTCTTCTTCTTCGTTGGAGTCTCTTGTATCTTCTTCTGGGACTGGCTCAGAGGAGCTTGGAGAGATCGTAGAGCTACCGAGTTTGGGATCGAGTTACGATGGTTCGACTCAGCTAGGGAACGAGTTCATATTCTCAGACTCAGCAGACTTATGGGTTTATCCACCGCAATGGTCAGAAGGTGATTATGAAATGATTCCTGCATCATTATCACAAGATTGGGATCTTCAAGGACTGTATAATTATTAAGTAATAATCATAAAATATATACTAGTAATGCTATGTTTAATTACTTTTTAATGAACCCTTTATTTTGTGGGGTGAGTTTAATTAGGGTTATTTGTCTTTGATCCTTTTTTCTCAATTTGTGTGTGTGAAATAGCTAGCTCCATATATGAATACTTGTAAATAATTCTGATAACATGTTTTTGCTTTTTATTTTTCTTAAATCAATGTAGAAATTTGAAAATAAATATTATTGGCTTAGCTAGTAGCCAATGGAAGCCACATACCTTTCTATTTTGAATTGTAGGTTATTGATTTGAAATTATTGAATATTCTTTTTCTCCATTGCAAATCAAAACTTTCTTCTGATTAAGCATATATTAATCCTGACCAATTGTTGTTGTCACTACCGATATGCTTTTCTTTTTTTCCACTACCGGTTATTGGATTTTTATATTTGTTGATATATATTAAAATATTCAACACTTGAATAATTTTTGCCTTCGAGTCTTAATGTATTAATCAAACAATGTGACTTTTACTCATTACATATTCTTTTGCGACCCAATAGTAGTACAGAAGAATCTCTTCTTCGGTCTTTTGAGCACTAAGATCTAAATTGTGTAATATTGTAATACTAGTAGTTAGTTGGATTAGAATATGTTTAAATAGATTAATAACTGTAATGAATGGTTCAAAATGGATCCCATTCTCTTTTATTTTGGTCACATCTGACGTATCTTTTATTTTTCGTCGTTGAAAAAAAGGCTATAAACTTTAATGATTAACTGTAATTAGAATCCGTCACTATCCATTAATTGTTTTGAGTAGACATAGATTGAAAGAAGAATCTATTAAATGACTTCTCTATAATTCGGATTAACGTAATAAATGAATGCAATGTGCTGGCTCCAACGCATATACATGCATATATACATGTATTTATTATTATTATAATATACTCCATTATAGAAGAAAATATACTATTGATATTAAGAAGTTATAAAATTTTATCTATAGGATTTACCATATAAAATTATTACTTTATACATGCACATTTAGCACAATACCTCTCGTATATATATATATATATATATACACACAAATGAGTAACGACATTCATTGTATGATACTAGGTCACACATGGTGCCATACACGATTTAACGCATATATATATATATATACATTATACTTAGTAAATTCAAAAATAAACAATTAGATTTATTAATAAATTTTTCTGTTGAGCAAAAATTGTTTGCCATCTGAGCTCTACTTCTCATTGTTGTGTATAATTTGTTTCTTTGATTTGATCCACCCATAAGCCCAATAAACTAGCAAAACTAAAAACAAAAAATTGTAGAAGAAAATAGATCAATTCAACGTATTTTTTTATCTCATAACAGATTTCACCATTTATTCCACTATAAATTTTAGAATTGGTCTCGCCAGAAATAAAAGAATCAACTTCATCATGCCAGAAATCGGATATTAGTCTTACATTAAGTATAGGTTTCAATTTAATCAGATGATATATTACATCTTCGACTCTTAATTTCTGGAGGATTATGATAAAGGAAATAACCTATGAAAAGAAATAACAATAGAGAGAAAAACACGAAAAACGAGATTTAATCTATTTCTTGAGAACTATGAAAGTTAATTATTTGACTGATGGTATCTTGAATATTATCATGTTTATCCGAAAAAAGTCACATAGCACCAAAGAATCATGTAAAATGCAATTGAATAAGTCGGAATAAAATTAAGCATAACCTTTAAAAAGACAGAATTAACTTTTTGGATAAATTTTTCTATTTTTGTTGCTTGCTATTTCAAGGATGCTCTCAATAATTGCCTTTGTGAAAGATATTGGATAGTGGAGTCCGATATAGTAAGAAAAGTATATTCTATGTACAAAACCTTAATTTTATATGTTTTGTCCCGACATACAATAATAAAAAAAATTATAGCTTTATCAAAGAGGTTATAAAAAACTGACATTTTGATTGTTGGGAAATTTTGTAATCAACGTCCAGGTAATATAATTGATTAAAGGAATAACTTCCTTAGAATAGAATAATGCAGCCTTCAAAGCCGTTTCTTGGTATTGTTTGCTCAGAAGGTTTATTTTTCCCTTTTAATAAAATTTTTTTATGTAGATGTTCTAGAAAACTTAATATGATATATCAAGCTAGCATTCCACACATCTTTAATAAATGAGTCCATTTTATACGATTACTTATATAATACTAGCGGATTTGTACAATCATCAATATTATTGAACTTAAACGTGCATTAGAACTCAAATCCGAGATATGAATATATTTTGAATAGTAGTTAAACTTTCAAGTATATATAATATAGTATAATAGTATATCTCAGAGACATTCTTTATATATATGAACAAAATAAAAACTGACTTTAAATATTGAAAAAGATTATGTGCCAAAGTTCATACGATTTATTAAAAAAAAAAAATCAAACTGCAAAATTATTGTATGTTATTGCAATGTTGGTTAGTTGATATGATGGCACAGTCCCATCCGATTTTTTTTTGTCACCACACTTGTTATATTAATAGTCAGGATGTTAGCATTGAAGCAAAACAGTTTAACATTTCTAAATCTAGTTAAAATGACTCAATCTCTCATTCATTTTTTTTTTTGGTAAAAACTAGAACGAATTGGTCTCTAATATGTCAAATAGTCCATTTAAAAAATTAAATGACGTAGAATTGAAAAGAGCAAACAAATAAAACGATATGTAAAATTATTTATGTTAGGCCCATCATTAGCGAGTCCAATAAAATGTTTGTTTTCCTTTTCCTATATTTTTTTTTGTTTTCAACATGAAAATGTTTCTTTTTCTTTTATTCTAAAGTTTAAACTAATTAAATTTTTTTTTTGTTAATCAATGTAAAATAGTGTCCTGAAAGAAAATAAAATGGAGTTCACTTGATTTGCCAAAACCTTTTTCAAAAATAATTTGAGTAAGCAAGAAGAGCTTCATAAATCGTGAGAGATTAAAATATTAAAGGCACAAGTTTGAGTATGTTCCTTAGACCAATTCATAAATAATTAATTTTAGTTCAACAAAAAATTCATCTGGATGAATCTATTAGAGATTGAGTCATTTTTGTTATTTTTGAACAATCTATCATGTTCAAAATGTTGTAACACATACTCTAATATCACCCATTTTATAAAATATCTAAAACAAACTTTTGGGCCAATTCTATCTGTTGTTCAGTTTCATATTTGCAGTATTATGAAAACAAAACTGATTACTTTATACTTCCAATGTGCCAAGAAACAGTATAAAAAGTATGCTTAATGCTGTAAAAAACAAAATATGAGGTGGATTAAGAATGTGATATATATAGAATAAAAATATCAAATATTTTGACTGATCAAAATAACTTAAAACAGAATAATGTATCTGGCCGTATGGAAAATTAACCAAATATTTTAATCAAATCGTACGATAAATGATGGTGATAATTTAAAAGTTATAAAATTAATACTCTAAAACATAAATATGCCCGTCTAGAATATTGAAGTGTGTGTGTATATATTTTTTAACAAAAAAAACATTGAAATTAACTTTAAATCATAAACCTCATCTACAACTTTAAATAACATACGAGTTGTGCACTTTTAAAACTTTTCTCTCTACTCCAACTAGGCAACTATCACATCAGTCGGTTATATTTTGAAGAAAATATCATTAAAGTTAAACTGGTCATTTTTGTCCTCATAAAATAACCTTAAAAATTGCAATTTCACCACCATAAAAATTGCAATCTAAGGAAAGTTATTCATATAACAAAAATCGATTATAAACCCATATAATATGCTTGATTATTATGATATCAATATTGGACTAATTCGTATTCATATTTTACAAATATATACCTTATGTTAGCATCACATAACTTTTATAACTAACTATTTATTAAAATTAAATGTTATAAAAGCATTTTTAAAATTATGATTTGGTGCTTCTTATTTTACGGGTTATTATTTATACTATTTACTAATATATCACCAACGATTTTATTAGAACCCTTTTTAACATGGTAAATGGTCCAAAAGTCAAAAGCCAAAATTTTAGTCTTTTGACAAAATATTTGGATGATTTTAGTCTTTTGACAAAATTATTTGGATGAGTAGTAGTGTAGTACAACCAGTGGGCCATTAAGCTCTGCTGTGCTGTCTACTGATTATTGAATCATATATATTACCTTCTTCTATCCAACCGAAATGAAAATGTCCATAACTACTAACTGTTTAAATAAAATTATATAACTAAAATTTAACTATCACAGAATAATTAATGAAATATGAATTTAACTTTAAATTTCATAAAAAGATAAAATCATAACTTTTTTAAACGGATAGTTTTTAAAGCAAATTGCAAGAAACTGTCTAATTTAATTCATAACAAGAAAATGAATAGATGAACTTTTGCTGGAGATTGAACTTTGGAAAATAAGTCATCACGATTACGTGAGTGTGAAGAGAGCATAACGAAGTTGCAGCTTGCAACATTCTTTATGCTGTTATAATGCAAATTTTCATTATAAAATATACTCCTTAGTCATGAGTTATGTTCTACTCATATATGTGTATGATTAGAACAACAATCTATAAGATATCTTAGGTAACATGTAACTCTAGAAAATGCAACTTTATTTAAACCGTGATTTTTTTTGGATCATCTGATAATATAGATCGGTTGAGTTGCCGTTAAACCATATTCTAGACATAAAAAAACCTAGAAAACGAGAAAACAAAGCTAACTAAATTAGCTCACACAGCCTAAGGATATAAATATCATAAAAGAAATATACGGAGATTAGAAAGAAAGATTAATGCAAACGCTAAAATGGAAGTATGAAAAATTGAGGGAATCGCTTAATCAACTCACCAAACACTTCATAAGAAATGAACAAAGAAAGATGCAATCCGGTTATGATTGAGGGAATCACTGGTAAAAAAAAGGAGGAGGATGAAGCAAGATAAACACAAAAACAAAAGCCACATACCAAGAAATCTAAACCCGAAACAAAGAAATAGAGATGGCAAAATTCTATAACTGTCTCGCACATCCTAAAGGCACAAGAAACCACTAAAGTAGATCCTAGCTATTACTACCACTATGATCAAGCCAAATCAAAAGAGAGAGACAAATCTAAACAAATAAAGAGAGGAAGCAAAGAAGACAACGCCACAACTACTCGTCCAAGCTGGAAGATCCGCCATGAACAAAGATTAACGACAAACCCTTTGCCTTGAATAGCCATAGACCTTATTAACTAATTTCAACCTCACGCATTCCATATTAATCAATATAAACGTCAAAACAATTCCATACCAAAATTATACATATATGTAATTAGTTTTAAACAGAATATAAATGTCAAATTAATAAAATATTTTTAGTAAAATTCTTTTAAAAAGTCTAATTTTTCTATGTTTTGATTCTAATTTGCTTTCGATTTTTCTAATACAAAAGAATAAATTAATATAAACGATATTACAATATAGTTTGTTTTTGAAATTAAACTTTTCAGTTTGGTTCGGTTCAATCTATATTGGATTGGTTCATCTGGATTAAATGCCACTAACTTTGGTAGTGTTAGGTTCAATCTTTATCACTTAGCAGTATCCTTGTAATAAGGAATTTAAAATTTAATGGGCTTATGTCTTAAATTACTAACAATCCAAAAAAAAAAAAACCGAAAAAGAATTTTAAAATTTAAAGTTTATTTGGGAAATTTTTTAGGACGAAAAGGTTAAAACATAAAACCCTCAATTTGTCCGGCGGCGAAAAAAACCGGCGACCACGTTGTTACCCTGTGGCGGAATCGTTTCGTATCAACCTCTCGCTTAATTTCCCTAACAGCTATTCGCCGTCTCTAAAAATGTCGTCTTCGAAGCGAAAGCGCGACGCCGTAACCGCCGGAGAAGATAATCTAGATGGTGGAGAAAGTGGCGACGGTAGAGATAAGAGCAATACAGTAAACGGTTACTTCGATATATATGGACCTGAAGTAACACACTTTCTTCTGAAATTGTATGATTTGATTGATTGGTTCTCAATATGTCATGTAGATTCTTCTTCTTCTTGGCAGGCAAAAGCAGGACTCGATTTCAAAAACCCAGATATAACATTGAACTTACAAGTAAGTTTTGGATGCAAAGGAGACTCCTTTGATAACTTTTGTGATGACTGATGATAATGTAAGATTTTGTGTGTGTTTTGAATAGGATGTTAAGGGACTTGTGACATGGGTTCTTGGAGAAGGTTCTATGCCTTCGTGGGTAGTTGTCAAGGTATGAACAAGATTGAATTGAGAAGTTTAACTTGATTTGTTATCTTTAGTGATAATGGAGAATGAGACTTGGATATGGTTTTGCAGAACATACCTCTCATTCCAAAGGTTATAATGCTCTATCTTCCTGGATTGGATGCAGCTTTGTACTTATCACAGTCTAAAACACTTTTTAGTTTGAAATCTTGTTGTGGCAATCCTATTGCGCTTTTAGCTTTGAGGTTGGTGTAGGTTTTTGTGTGTTCTCTTTTCTTATATGGTTAATTGTTGGTAAAACTATCTTTTGATTTTGTTTTTATGTTAGCTGTGTAGTTGATGAGATGAAAACAATCGATACGATCCTTACTTGCAACAGTAAAAAACAGAAAAAGAAATCTGTTAATAGTTCAGTGGAACCACCTCCCCTAGTATCTAGCCCAGGTAGTGGACTTCACTCGATGATTCTTGATATTTGTTAGTTATTAATTGCGAAGTTTCGATTTTACCAGTTATAACAGCCATGTTTTTGAAAAGACTAACTAGATAACATCTTTGCGCTTGTAGAAGCATGTAATGTGTTGGGAAAATCGTTCATTGAGCTCACGAAAGATATACCATTCCCTGTTGCATACTATACTCTAAGTCAAAAGGAAATGGAACAAAATGGATATACTTTTGAGAACTCCGGTACGAGCTCCATCTATTTAAGATTAACAGTTTAGTCCTGATTAAGCTGTTAACTTTTTTTGTCTTACTGTCATATCCTTTGATATTGCAGAGTTTACCTCTACACTTCCTGCACCATCAGGATCATGTCCTCATGAAATAGTGGCTCTTGATTGCGAGATGGTAAACAACTATGTTCTCTAGCTTTCAAGTTGATATTATTTTGTCAAAACGTGTCAACAGACAAAATAATTTATAGAGGTTTACTTCTTTCCTTTTTGTTTCAACCTTAGTGTATTACAAAGGAGGGTTTCGAGTTGACACGAGTGACGCTGGTGGATATCCAAGGACAGGTATTGTCTTCCTTACATCTTTCACTATGCTTATACTTTTTCATTTATGTTATCAAGTTGCCATATGATCTTTGCAGGTTCTATTAGATAAATTAGTCAAGCCAACAAATCCTATTACTGATTACAACACAAGGTAAGCCATTCTGATATTTTTGGTTCAGTATATATATCACATACAGATTTTATTATAGTACATCTTAAAAGGTATATGCCTAAAAAACACGGTATTGGTATCGGTTTGCAGGTATAGTGGAATAACAGCTGTGATGATGGAGGGAGTTACAACAACTCTTAAAGATATTCAGGTTTCATGAGATCCTTTAACTTTTATTATATACGGATTATGATGTTTGAATTGAATACTTGTAATGGTCTAATATAATTAAAGCTGTTTGCTATGTTCAGGAAGAGTTCTTAAAGCTGGTTTACAAAGAAACAATATTAGTCGGACACTCGTTGGAAAATGACTTGCTTTCTTTGAAGATCTCTCATAATCTGGTGATTGACACTTCAGTACTATACAAGCAAACAAATGGTAGATCGTTTAAAATTAAACTTCAAATCCTAGCCAAAAAGTTTCTTGCTAGAGAGATACAGTTGTCTGAATCCGGACATGACAGTGTCGAGGATGCAAAAGCAGCCATGGATTTGGCACTATTGAAGATAAAATATGGTAAGAAATTTCCTATTCTTCACCTCACTGTTTAAATCTTGTTCTTTTTGTTCTCTGTATCGTTTTAAGTATTTTTTTTTTGTTCTCTATTCTTCACTTCACTGTTTAAATCTTGTTCTTTTTGTTCACTAGGACCTGATTTTGGTTCACCACCGGAAGTGGTAAGAAAAAGGCTCCTCACCGTTTTAAATGAGAGCGGGAAAACCACTTCCATCATCGACAATATCAACATCGTGAAGCGATATGCTTCTGATTCATCAAATTCGATTCCGGTTTCTTCTGATGACGAAGCACTTTCAAAGGCCATTAAGGAGGTAAAAACAACTTCTGAATCCATCTATAGATTTTGTATTTCTCACCATGTGTCTAAACGTTTGATACATGTGTGTTTTTAGGTAAAGAAGAAGCGATCACAATTTGTTTGGACACAGTTCTCAGAACTGAATACACATTTCCAAAGCAGAGCGGATGATTCACAGAAACTAAATTCCAGACTAGCCGAGATGATCTCATTGCTTACATGTAAAAACAACCCCGACGTCAAGAAAAGCAAAGTTTCTCTTGAAACTAAAGAAATCTTAAAGAAAATGAACGATAGAGTCCAATCTCTTTACGCTGCATTACCAACGAATGCAATGTTTATAGTTTGCACCGGACATGGAGACACATCCATTGTACACAGGTTTGTAGCACTCTATTCAAATCTTGGTAAGTGTTTTAGACTAACAGCTACAGAATCTCTTCGAAATTCGCATTCTGATTGGATTTGGTTCTGTTTATTTCTTGGTGGTGGATATGAAGAGTGCGGAAAATGCTTAAAGATAAGAATGAAATCGAGTTTGATCGAGAGAAAGTTGTGAAGGTTCTTGAAGAGCTTCAAGCACAAGCTGAAGTAGCTCTCTGTTTTGTTTGTATCAAGCAATGAAGCTTACACAGACGCCAAAAAGTTTCCTTGTATACGTTATTAGCAAGTTAACAAGAAACTCTTTAGCTTCAGTTTTCAGTATTTTTATTTCTTAACATTATTATAGTTCTTAAAATTATTGGTTTGTAACATTTATTGGTCTATTTATGGCCATTTTAATAGTTGACATTTTGTGGCCAAAGAAATTTTACTTGCAGCTATTTTTACCAAATTTAGTCTCAAATAGGGTTTAATAACCGGTCGGTTAACTTAAACCAAAAATATCACATACTACTACCGCACGTGTAAAAAAAAAACACACTCGGGTCTCCTTTTAGCGCCAAAGTCAGCTCGTATCCTCTAAAAACCTAGATCGATCTTAATCAAACGATCTAAACCGTTAATAAATCCCTTTTCATCTCAGCCGTTAGATTTATTGATCAAAATCCATCAAAATTCAATTTTTTTGATTTTTCAAAAGATCCCAAAGAGACGAAGAACAAGAAGAACGAAGAACAAGAAGAGAGAGAGCTGTTCAAAGCTCAAAGCATCGATAAATCTCAGCTCCTTCTGGAAAAAAACTATGGAGAAACTCGGCAAGGATTTGAGTTCTAATCGAAATCTTTTACCGCGTCAATTGGATTCCTCCTCCATCCCGGAAACAACGACGACGACGAAGATAGATTCGTTTCAGAAGTCCCTGGAACCGCCGCCGTGTTCTTCTCCGGTGGCATCAAAGACGGAAGTCAGTATAAAAGATGTAACGCCGCCGCAAAAACCACCGCTTCACAGATTTGGTCACCAAGTTCAAAAGAATCAATCAGCGAAGTGTCGAGTGAGGTAAAAATGGTTTTTTTTTTTACAAACAATTTGATTTCAAATTTGGTTCAAAATCTTGATTTGTTTATGTAGCAATCAAGATCCATTGACGACGACACGAGGTCAGATTGAAGTTGAGTTAAATAAACAGAGACATTGTAACTGTAAAAACTCAAAGTGCTTGAAACTGTAAGTTTTATATGAATTCTTCATCTTTGTTCAGAAATTTCAGACATTTTTTTGTTTGTTTGATATATTTTTTTTTGTAAACTGTATAGGTATTGTGAATGCTTTGCGTCAGGATCTTATTGTAATGGTTGTAACTGTTTGAATTGTCACAACAATTTGGAGAATGAGACTTCAAGACAAGAAGCTATCAGAGTGATCTTGGAACGTAATCCAAATGCTTTCAAACCCAAGATTGCTGATACTTCTCATGGAAGTAAAGATTTACAGGTGTGTGATCTTGTTACTTAACTAATACTTTAAAAAAGAATGCAACTTGGAAGGAGTCTAATATGATAAGGTTTGAATAATGCTTTGGTGTTTCTGTTTCTGAAAAGTTGTTGCCTTGTTACAATTGTTGTTAGTTGAAAGTGACGTTTTGATAAATTCATGTGCTGGTGATATAGTTTTTATAACGACTTGTTAGGAGGATGTGCGCCAAATTCTGCTGGGGAAGCATAGCAAAGGATGTCACTGCAAGAAATCAGGATGTCTGAAGAAGTATTGTGAGTGTTACCAGGCGAATATCTTATGTTCAGAGAATTGTAAATGTCAAGATTGTAAGAACTTCGAAGGAAGCGAAGAGAGAAATGCCATTCTTCGTGGACCTCGGGAGTTAGAATCCTACTACGTTCGACAGACTGCAATTGAGGCTGTTAACCGCGTCATCAGTGTGTCTGATTCAAGAAAGAGAAAGAACATTGTTTCATCTGTCCACAATCATGCGGTAAATTTCGAATAATACAATCCTGTGTTAAATGTGATCTAATGCTCTTTCGCTCCACTTCTTGCATCGAAAACGTAATTCTTTGCTTCCTTTCTTGTTCCAACTAGGTAAGCCACGCTATAAGAAATGGTAACACTTCTCTATTTTCACTCCCTAACAACAAGGCGGTATCCAATCCTTACAGGTTGGAAAATATCAAATATCAAATCCTTCCATTGTATGATATTTACTCATTCGAAACTACTGTGATACCATGACTTTCTCTTTACTTCTATAGGTCTTCTATGTCAAATACTATCCAGCCGCATCATGTTAAAGAGCTATGTTCACTTTTGGTCTCAAAATCAGTGGACGTAGCAAATAAATTGTCAGGTACATATCAATGCAGTTAGATATGTTTCCTCGTATAAGAAGATCTTTGTTAAGAAAATGTTCTGATAACAGATAAAACGAAGAAACGTGGCAAAGACTCTTCACTTGATCCAGCCCAAAGAGATGCTAAGAAGATCAATGACTCTCCAGATTGTGTCCTTGATGCTAATAGAATGGACGAGAAGCCTTTATCTCCAGCAACTCGTGCATTGATGTGTGATGATGAACATATGGTCGTATCAGAGAAAGAGACATCGGCTAGAGTAAAAACAAGGCAAGAGAAAGAAGATGCAGATACAAGCTCGGCTGTTTACTTAGAACAAGAAAGACAGATCTTGTTAAGCTTCAGGGACTATCTCATTCAGTGCTCGAACCGTGGGAACATAAATGGTAAGCATGAGACTGTATCTTTTGTTCAGAAATTTAGAGGTAAGAGCATTTGCTGATTTAAGTCATTGATTAAACAGGAACCAATACAAATCAGAGTAGAAAGGAACTAGAAGAGGAAGAGCAAAGGCATCGAGACTCAAGTTTGGGGTAATGCTTTAGGAAATATTTTTAACATATGATCGATCATAGCACATTTTTTTAACATAGGAATATCAGACAGATTAACTAATTTTTGTGTGGGTCAATATAAGTTTTCTTTTAACTTGCACGGTAAACCTTTAGTTAAACCTTTAACTTCAAGAGAGCAAACATATGCCAAGCAGATAAAAAATCGTTAAAAAAAACAAAATTGTTTAATGAAGTTGTATAGGAAATTTGATTTGGTCTTAAGAATTTAATTGCCTTTCAGTTGATTTAATTTATTTTATTTGACTAGCCATAGTGGATATACGTATTAAACTATTAAGTAGTAGAAAGTATATATATGTAGATATTACGATCTTCGTTTATAAATAAGGAAAGTGAATTTAAGTTAACCAAACCATGTATGTGATTTTGGCTGAGTTTTGAGATAATTCGAACGATTAAGAATTTGAAAGTGGGAGTTGGTATCAGCCTAGCTGGTAATCAGTAATGGATAATGCCAATCTGACAATGAAAGTTTTAATTTTGTGTGTCAGTGGTTTTTGATTCACGAGTGTGTTTTTTTGTGTGTCAAACATGCTCTTCATTCATAATCGAAGTGGTTACATAATACGTGAGCGTAATGGGACAGAACCGACAAACAAACGCTAAAGCAAATTATATCATATTAAATATGTGACATGAAAAATACAAATGATAATGGTACTCTTAATTCCTACTTTGATACGGAGCATCATCTCCTTTCTGTTTTAGAACATGCCCCGTAATACTTTTAAAGGTTGGATGGTAGCAATTGACAGATGGAATCCCCAACCTTCTTACGCAAAATTCCCTTTTGGATCCCAATCCTCAAACTTCCTAATGTTTACACAAGGACGCATATTGTAAAAAGTATTGGATCTAATCTGGGTCAAGTTGAAACAGTTCAGATTAATCAGCCAACCACTACTAGGCCAGCTCAGGTTTGGGTCAAGGTCAATTTTGATGTGGATAGTCATATCACGCTTGCTCGTCAAGTACAAATCATGAAGATTGGAATTTCGTTATGAAGTGCTGGAAAAGTTCTGTACTACTTGTAGAAGTATTAAACATGCGGCAGATGAGTGTTCAAATCCTACACATCCAGCTGAGTCGGTGCCGCATTTGATGGAGCTCGGCCAGCCTTCAACTATTGATTATCCTTCATCAAATAAAGGAACAACTCCTGAGCTAACTCAAGACCAGATTTTCAAAGACATAGGAGAATTTTCTGAGTCTCACACTCAAATGATGGATATTCAACCACGTTCAGAAAACATTGGGGTCACCATTAGAGAAGCCTGAGTTACAGAAAATTGAGGATAACAACAATGATGCTCTGAAAGGGTTAGTGGCTACCCTAAAGCCACCGGAGGCCCAATGAAGCTAATGCATTGGAACTGTCAGGGTTTGAGGAACCCCCTAACAGTCCACCACCTACAGGAGATCAGACGCACACGCTCTCCTGATGTAATGTTCCTCATTGAAACTGTGAATAATGTACAATATGTACAGGAGATAGGAAATAGCTTAGGGTATCAATATCATTTTGGTTTACCGGCAGAAGGAAATAGAGGAGGTTTGGCAATTTTTTGGGATGGTCATGTACAGCTCCAGGAGGCTCACTCCTCACTAAATCTGACAGATGTGTATATAAGGGATGAAAGGTTAACTTTTTGTGTAACATATGTATGTGGTAGCCCAGATGTTAGATCTCGACAAGCGCTCTGGAGAAGACTGACTAATGAAGCAGAAACTGGTGCTTATTATCGAGTCCCTCGGGTTATGATAGGAGATATGAATGATATTAGATCAAATGAAGAAAAAGAAGGGGGACCTCCACGTGCCGAATCTTCGTTTGAAGTCTTTCGAACAATGATAAGTGCCAATGGTCTTCATGATATCAGGACAGTTGGAGAAAGATTCACTTCGGTAGGAAATAGACATTCATATACAGTGAGATCAAAGATAGACAGGGTTATTGCTAATGTTCACTGATCAGAAGTATTTCCAAGAGCTTATGTGCAATTACTAAGATGGATGGGATCTGATCATAGGCCGTTAATTTTGCATACAGAAGATGTCAAGTGGCAAGGGAAATTTTTTTTCAGGTATGATAACAGATGGAGAAATAACCCTGAGGTCATGCAAGTGGTCAAAGCAGCGTGGGATCAATCTACCAAAGACATCTCGCCCAGAAACTTCAGCCACATAATCATCCAATGTAGAGATGCTCTTGCACAATGGAAGAGGACGCAAACACTCAATGCACAGAAACAGCTACAAGAGCTACAACATCAATTACACAATGCGTATAACTCTTCCCCATTGGATTATCACATAATTGGATCTTTAAAATATAGACTAATGCAATTATACAGGCTTGAAGAAGAATATTGGAAGACAAAAAGTGGCATACATTAGCTGAAGGCAGGTGACAAGAGCACTCATTTCTTCCATGAAAAGACTAAGCAACGCAGGTCACTGAACCGGATCACATTGCTTGAAGATGATCAAGGAAGGGTACTCTCTGATTCAAACCAAATTCACAAGATGGTGATCCAATACTTTGAAGATCTTTATATTTCCAGCCGAAATTCTATCTATGCAGAATTATTGGAAGGTATTTCTCCATCAGTAACTCCTTGTATTAATAATGAACTAATTAAACCAGTTAACATGGAGGAAATTAGGATAGCCACATTTACCATAGACTCGGAAAATCTCCTGGACCGGATGGTATGAATGCAGGTTTTTATAGACAACATTGGGATATACTTAAGGAAGGACTGTATATATACAGTTATTTTTTCAAGAATCCTATTTAGAAGCAGAATTAAATCATACTCATATCTGCCTTATCCCAAAAAAAGAAGCTTCAACCTCTATTAGGGATTTTAGACCTATTAGTTTATCGAATGTAGCATATAAGATAATCTCTAAGATATTAGCTAATCTCGGAGAGAATTATCACCGACAATGTTCTGGTGGCGCCATGAAATGTTACATTCTCTTAATACTAAACAGCTTGCACAGGATTATATGGCTATAAAGCTGGACATATCCAAGGCTTTTGACAAGGTTGAATGGTCTTTTTTGCATTCAGTTATGGAGAAAATGGGTTTCCATCGGACTTGGAGAGGATGGATAATGAAATGTATCCAGTTGGTCTCATATTCAGTTTTGATTAATGGACAGCCAACATCAAAGTTCTCCCCAACAAGAGGTATACGACAAGGCGACCCTATTTCCCCTTACCTTTATCTTATTTGTATATCATCTCTTTTGCGCACCTATACACTGAAGAAAAAACACATTGGTTATAAAGCAGCAAAGAGATGTCCAATGATAACGCATCTGCTTTTTGCTGATGATTCACTTCTCTTTTCAAAGGCAACTGTGGCTGATGCACAGATGATAAAGGAAATTTTAGATCTTTATGCAAAAGCCTCAGGACAACAAGTGAACTATTCTAAGTCAGCTCTCACTTTTAGCAAAGGTACGCCTCAAGCTCTTAAAGATCAAATTCCTAGTACTATAGGTATCACTCAAAAAGGAGGTTTTGGCAAATATTTGGGGTTACCAGAGTCTATCGGTAGAAGTAAAGCAGATACCTTTGCTTACCTTAAACAGAGAATTACAAATAAGCTGGCTAGTTGGTATACTAAACTTTTATCACTAGCTGGAAAGGAGGTTTTATTGAAATCAGTGATCGCAGCTATACCTGCTTATACTATGAGCTGCTTTCTGTTGCCTATTAAATTAGTCAATCAAATTATGGCGCATATTCGAAAGTTTATGTGGTCAAATAATCCAGATAAAACTAAGATTACTTGGATATCCTGGAATCAGATTACTCAAGCAAAAAATGAGGGAGGCTTAAGTATTAGAGATTTTAGACCTTTTAACATTGCTCTTTTGGCAAAGCAAGGATGGAGATTACTACATCAGCCTAATTCACTTTTTGCTAGAGTATACAGAGGAAAATATTATCCTGGTAGAAATTTTCTGCAAGCCACTAGACGATATCAAACTAGTTATGCTTGGAAAAGTATCAAAGCAGCCCAGGAAATTTTAAAGAAAGGAGCTATATGGACAATAGGTTCCGGAAAGCAATTAAGAGTATGGTCAGATAATTGGATTCTGGATAACAAACCTCGACCTCCTAGGCAAGAGATGAACTACTTATGGACCCTTCCTTAATGGTATCTGATTTATTTTATGTAGGTACTAAAAGCTGGGATCCAAGCAAACTTGAGGCCTATATCCATCCACAAGATATTCCATTAATTACCATGATAAGACCGGCAAATGTTGAAGTAAAAGATACTATCTCTTGGATTTCATACAAAAACAGGTCTATATAATGTTAAAGTCTGGATACCACTTATACAATAAATGTATGCAGGAACAACAACCGACAAGATTACAACCACTCAATGACAGCCAAAAGAAAGTATTTGGAAGAGTTTGGCAACTTAATGTTCCTCTGAAGTTAAAAACTTTCTGGTGGAGAGTTGCTCATAACCGGCTTCCTGTTGCAACGCAGTTGAACCATCGAGGTATTCATCTGGACCCGACATGTTTGACGTATGGAGAAGACAAAGAATCAGTAAACCACTTGCTGTTTAAATGTAGAGTGGCCAAAGAAGTCTGGAAGTTATCACCTACCTCTATACCATCAGGTGATTCTCTTAATCAACCAGAATTGTTTCAAAATTTGCTAGTTTTATTTCAGCTCATTCCAAACAAGAAAGATGAGTTCTCTCTTATTCCTTTTCTTGGATGGAATCTATGAAAGGCTAGAAATACTCTGCTTTTTAATCATAAGAGAGAATATATCCCTTGTATTATTTCTAAAGCTCTGAATCAGTTGAATATGTGGAAGCAAGCACAAGTTGCAATAGAGATATAGAAATGGGACAATAGGCGATTTCCCTTAGTATCAACAAAACAGGAAGTGTATGATTCCTGTAATGGATTTGTCTGTTTTGTAGATGCCTCGTGGAGTTCTTCTACCTCTAATGCAGGAATCGCATGGTTTTTGCAGACGAAGAATGGAGACTCCATTATTAAAGGTGCATAATCTATTCCTCCTGTTTCCTCGCCCCTTGAGGCAGAAACAATTGCTTTAAAGATGGCAGTTCAAGAAATTAAAAACCTGCAATATATCAATGTACTCTTTGTTGGAGATTGCCAACTCTAAATGTCTCAATGCAGGAAATGGTAGGAAATAACAACAGATCCTGGTATCCGACTGTGATCAAAAGAGAAGTACAAGATATTTCTCTGTTATGCTCTAATAATACGTTCTATAAATTTATGTATGTATCTCGGACTTTGTTAGTAGAAATAGACGCTGAAGCTAAGTTAGCCAGGTTAAGAAATGATCCTTATATTGTAAAATATGTACAATATTTGTCTTCTTAATGAAATAGTTATGTTTGCCGAAAAAAAAACAAAAAAAGTTACGTATTTAATTTTGATTGGTCGATGATCTAATATATCTGAATTTATTAAAAACTGAATTTTCAGTTCCTGAAAAACAACATCCTATGTTTCAAGATATTTAATACTTCTTTTTTTCTCCTCCTACTACAGATCTCTCTACAAAATTCATTTTCTTTTGTCTAATCTTCTGTGTGTTTCTCCCACTCATCACCGGAGTTATGGAAACGCCGATTACCAAATCCCAAGAGTTTAGATCGGAGTTTATTCGTCAATTTAAATGATTTTTTCATCAATTTAAATGATTTTAGTATTATTGTTTATTGTTCTTTTAAATTATCCAAATCTCATAATGACAAATTTAATTATTATTATCATTTTCCTTAAAACTTTTCGATTTAATCTAAATCTCATTTCCAGTTCCATTAGTAGCAGATTCTTCGAAGCCAGTTCAAGATCCTCTGTTTGAAGCTGCTGTTCCATCTACAGAAGTCTGTTATTTAATTTTTTTTTTTTGTTTTTTTTTCTACAAATCTGTTTATAAAATTAATTTTTGATCTGTTTTTTTTTTTAGTTTTAATTACCAAAAACAGGCAATAGAGTCTTGTCCAAAGGAAAACAATGGTAACTTAAAAGAAATGCTTATAGAGGAAAATCTTCATTTGCATACTGAGGTAAATTTCATTCTAATCACTAAACCACCAAGATAATAATATATATATTTATTACACTTCTCTTTTTTATAAAAAATTTCTGATATTTTTGTATGTTTTAAATGGAATAAGGCTGGAGAGCAAGGAAAACACAGGGATGCATGCTTGGTTTGCTGCTGCAGCTGACACTTGCTATTCCGTGGTTGTCCCTTTAATCGGTGTTCAGGTTCAAAATCATCTTCTTAACCAAAATACCAATGAAACAACATAGCAACTACGAGGCTTATATTGGTTTGTAATGTTGGGCACGGATTTAAATGGGCAATAGACAATGATGAGTGGGAAGCAAGAGTCAATAGTATAAAGCCTTTATTTGAAGGTTACATTTTGAAAACATACACAAAATGCTTCCAGATTTTTCTTATATGAGGATATTTTTTTTTTAAATTCCTTTTGCTTTTCTCTTTATGGTTTCAGAAGCAATGATTGATGAGGGAAAGAAAGAGATCGACAAAGAACTAGTCGAGAAGGTAAAGAAGTCTGAAAGTGACTATGAATTTTGGGATTGGTAGACTCAAATGATTGGTTTTGTATCTATTGTAATCAACAGGTGTGGAACAGAATAGCTCCTGGCTTAGCTTCTCATTTTGATTCACCTTACTCATTACCAGTGATTGGTCCACGGCCTCTTTACATCCTTAACGGTGAGCACAATCTATATCTATGTTATGCTCATTATCTATCACACACACACACACACAAGTTTTGCTAGATTTTCATGTGCAGGCACGAAGGATCCTCGATGTCCTCTTGGTGGACTAGAAGATCCTTTAAAGAGAGCTGAGAAGGCGTATAAGGACACAGCTTGTCCTGGAAATTTCAAGGTAAATTCAAACTGATCCAAAATCTTATAGTTTCTATAGCAACCAGAGAGAGAAATTAACAAAGACTTTTCGGTGTTTCGAGAAAGCAGTTTGTAGCAGAAGATGGAGTTGGACATGAAGTGACAAGTTTCATGATCAAAGAATCATCAGATTGGTTTGACAAATTCCTTAAACAAAGTGGACATGTCCACATGTAACCATCAGTAAAAAAAAAATTGCAATAAAAAATCATCTTTGAATAAGAAGAAACATCTCTCTTTTGTAAACAAATCTTACACATTATGAAATCCAAATAAAATGTATTCATTCAAAGGAAAAAACAAGACGATCGATCATCCTTTCTTAGGCATCGCAGCGAGGCGTGTGTACATTCGTGCCATTGAATTGAACCCTCTCACATCACCAGATCTTAGTAAATTCCCTTTCAATAACAACAACACCCAAACAAAAGTGTCAAAATCAGATTTTAGCAATTGCATAGTATAAATAAAACACAAACTAGTTTGTGTACTACCTGAGTCACAGTTAAGAGGACTATCCGGTTCAGGATGAGCCATCAATGCTATAATGGCTCTACACACAGACTGAAGAGTCCAAGCAGGACTCCAAGCATTCTTCAATATATCAAGACATATTTCACCAGTCTACAAAATACAAAACAAATAGTATATATACAAAAAAAAAAAATTCTCTTCTTTTGCCTTATAGTAAACACAATTGTTTTTGATTATATAACATACCTTGAAATGGACATTAGGATGGAATATTTTAGTCAAGAAACGAACTTGAGGAGGTTGTAAAGGATAAGGTTCAGGAACAGCAAATGCAAGCTGAAAAACTCCACCTTCATAAGGAGTCTCCGATGGTCCCTGTGTTCAACAATTTTCATCAAATACAAAATACAAAAAGAAAATACAAACTATAACGAATGATGATTTTGGGTTTACGAACCTTGATTAGTGCAGTCCATTTGAAAATGTTGGTATCATCACATACTAATTGAATATCAGGATCAGCTACTTTCTCTCTTTGAACTTCTTTGTATTCCTTAAACAATCTTGCTCGTGATTGCTAATAACAACAAACATTCAGAAACCAGAACAAGCTTCTTTTTTTAATTACAAAACATTGAATTCTCGAAACTTTTAAGTATTGGAAATTTGGAATATAGTGAATTGGCAATACCTGCATCTTTGAATTGATTCAAAGTAAGACACACGATTGCTCAAGAACACGATCGTTAACTGCAAAGTTTAAACAAGGAGCTTAGATTGATCCCAGACCAATTTCTCCGCAAAACCCAACACGAAAGTTAGGGTTTTTAAATGAATTAGATCCGGAATCATTAAGGTAATTTCGCCTAACTTCAAGAACGGAGAAAATTAGGTTTTTATCAATTCGCTCTAATTTGAGATCGAAACAAAAGAGAGACAATTGTTGTAGAAGAAGGCAAAAGAACGATGCGAAATCAGAAATGATAATAGAAAAGTAAAGAATCAACGAAGCTTTTACCTGCAAGTATGCGAGAGAGATCAGAGAGACAGCGAGCGAACAACAACCGGTGATGAAACTTTATACGGCGTGACGATAATTTTTTTTTTTTTTTTTTGGTTATAAAACTTTGTTCTGCTTTTTGTTGAAAGAGAGAGTATAATCTCAATTAGTGAGTCAAATAGTACATAGGTAATTAAAAATTTATCGACGATATGCTTCTAAAAAAAAAAAAGGTTTCAGACAACAAGTGTTGGTAAAATTTAGATATGAATGATTTCAGGATGAGTTGGATAACTGAGCTATTTTAATGCCCAAAAACAAATATTTTAATAAAATTAATTAAAAAAAGTTTGATAATGAAATTTAAATTTCAAATTTTAAATATTTTGTTATGTCGCAAATTTTATTTTATGCGATTTAGAAAAAAAAAACAATGCGAGAGAAAATGAAAAATTGGTTCATTTTCTCTATGATCACACTAATTAATTTTAAAACGGTAAAAGAACCGGTTTTATCAAAAGAAAGAAAAGTCGGAGTTGGCCCAAGTTTGTAACCCGACCCGGAAACCAGGTTATCGATCCTCTTCTCTAAACCCTAGCTCCTTCGCGCCTCCCTTTCCGTTCTTCTGAAATCTTACATTTGATCGGAAAGAGTTGTTGAATTCTACTGTGAATCATGGCGGCGAACTACGAGTACGAGGAAGGTCCGGCGGCGAGCAACGAGGAGGCTCAGCGGGACAGCGGCGGCGGTGAGATAGGTTACGATCCTCAATATGTGCCGGATTCGGTGAAATCGTTCGTGGTTCATATGTACAGACACATAAGGGAGAAGAACGTTTACGAGATCCACCAGATGTGTGAGACATCGTTCCAGAGCTTATCGGAGAGGCTTTTCAAGGAGACGCCATGGCCAAGTGTAGAAGCTATTGCTCCTTACGTTGACAACGATCATGTCTTCTGCCTTCTATACCGTGAGATGTGGTTTCGTCATTTGTATGCGAGGTTGTCTCCTACGTTGAAGCAGAGGATTGATTCGTATGACAACTACTGCAGCTTATTTCAGGTGCCATTGATTGATTTCTCTGTGATTTGCTTCAATTAGAGAATGATTCTCATGGATTTGGTTCTGTGATTTGCTTCAATTAGGGATTGATACATATGGATTTGGTTCTGTGATTTTGGTTTAAAGATGCTCAATGTTGCTTGTGTGTGGGGTTTAAGATAGAGTAGAGTTAATAATCTCTTGATTGTGTTTAGGTTGTGTTGCAGGCGTAGTGAATATGCAGTTGCCGAATCAGTGGTTGTGGGATATGGTTGATGAGTTTGTGTATCAGTTCCAAAGCTTCTGTCAATTCAGAGCAAAGCTCAAGAACAAGACTGAGCAGGAACTTGCATTGCTTAGACAGCATGATAAGGTAATTTTGTTGGATTTAGTTTATGTTACTGCAGTCAAGTTATATTCTTGGATTCTCTTAGCTTACGTTTACTTTCAGGC
This sequence comes from Cardamine occulta, assembly GCA_028015245.1. Classification (NCBI taxonomy): domain Eukaryota; kingdom Viridiplantae; phylum Streptophyta; class Magnoliopsida; order Brassicales; family Brassicaceae; genus Cardamine; species Cardamine occulta. Next base: position 9,649,414 of record CM051383.1, read on the forward strand.
ATGGAATGTGTATGGTGTGCTCAACTTCTTGCAAGCTCTTGTGGAAAAGTCTTCAATCATTCAAATTCTGGAGCAAGACAAGCAAGGACTTGAACAGTTCACTGCCACTGATGGGTATGATTACAGTGGTGGAAGTAACGTGTTGAAGGTCCTTGGTTACTTCAGCATGGTCGGTCTGTTGCGTGTTCACTGCCTCCTTGGTGATTACCACACTGCTCTGAAATGGTTGCAGCCCATTGACATCAGTCAGCAAGGTGTTTACACCAGTGTCATTGGATGCCATATCGCCACTATTTATCATTATGGATTTGCCAACCTTATGTTGCGAAGGTATACACTTGCTTGCATTTTGCGTTGCCAACCTTATGTTGCTAGTTATAACTGTGGCAATCATCCTTTGGTGGCAGGTATGTAGATGCTGTTCGTGAATTCAACAAGGTTCTTCTCTACATATACAAGACAAAGCAGTACCATCAAAAGTCACCGCAGTATGAGCAAATACTGAAAAAGAACGAGCAGATGTATGCATTACTTGCGGTTAGCCTCTCACTCTGCCCACAAACAAAGCTCGTTGACGAGTCTGTCAACACTCAATTGCGAGAGAAGTATGGTGATAAGATGATGAGGATGCAGAGGTATGACGATGAGGCATTTGGTATTTACGATGAGCTCTTCTCTTATGCATGCCCCAAGTTTATCACCCCTTCAGCACCAAGTTTCGAGGAACCACTTGTCAACTACAATCAGGTACTATCTACACAGTTTAACAACATTAAAACAATTAACTAAAGAGGACTTGCATGCATGTGTCTGTGTTTAACTTTCCCAACTTGATATGTCAGGATGCGTACAGGCTTCAGTTGAAGATGTTCCTTTATGAGGTAAAGCAGCAGCAGCTGTTGTCGGGAGTGAGGACATTCCTGAAAGTCTACTCATCCATTTCTCTTGCTAAGCTCACAAACTACATGGAAGTTGACGAGCCCACTCTAAGGTGAGGAAAACATCATAGGCAGAGATAGCTTTTATTACTTAAAGTCTTTCCTTTTTTGACATGTACGAGTTTGAATTATGGCAGGACCATATTGTTAACATACAAGCACAAGACCCATTCAGTTGATTCTGAGGGTAGGATCATCTCCAATGCAGACATTGATTTCTACATCAAAAATGTATGTTCTTCCTTGTTTCTGAATCTCTTTTGCCATCGATACTCTGGTGCTTCTTTTACGAGTAACTTTATTTATTAAATCTGGCGAAACTGCAGGACATGATCTACGTTGTGGAATCAAAACCCGCAAAACATTATGGCGATTTCTTCTTGCGGCAGATTGCCAAGGTATGTAAACTGATACTAAGATTTGTGCACGTACGACATGATCAGAGTCTTATGACTGTTTTTGTTATTCCATTGTGCAGCTTGAAGGTGTGATAAACGACATGGACCGCGTCAAACTGGAATGAGGAATTTCTTCTGTTTGACGTTCAATTTCTCTGCTTTTTTTTGGTCTTGCTTACATTTACTTAGAACCAAACACATTTGAGTTTTGAGAAGAGCTCTCTTCATTTTGTCAAATGGTGTAGATCGACTCTTTTCTGGTGTAATCAATCATCTATTTATGAAATTGTCACTTTTCAATTGAGTGTAGCATTTGATATTACTCCAAGAGGTTACAAAGGATCTTGAGTTCCTTTTGAATTATCTGTCCTGATTTGCTAAGCCAAAGACGAGTTTAAACACAACTTTTTCCTTTCCAATCGGCAAAAAATATATGATTTTATCTACATAAAACCTCTATAAATTAATACTCGATAAATTAATAAACACTATAAAATAATAAAATTTGCTGGTCTCAAGTCGGACCGGTGTAAAATTGAACAAAAGTCGATAAGATAAAAAAATAATAATTTTTTAAGAATTTCTATGTAAATATATGGTCCCATTAATAACATAAATTAATAATTATGTAAATTTTCATATATATATATATAATATAATTTTAGTATTTTTAATGAATTTTTGTTAGAACTCATTACTAACTTTTCTTATATAAGAAAATATTTTGTTGTGTTTTAAATTTTCTTATTGTTATATCATCTATAAATTTTTCATAAAAATAAAAAAAAATTCTATAAATTTTTAAATTCTAAATATGCATAATTGTTATTGCAATAATAGTATACGCTGTTTAAATAAAAAATTAAACTCACTAATCATAAATTTGAATTTATGTTAATTGTGATATAAGTGAATTCATCTATAGTCTTTGTTATTTATTATCAAAATAATTTGATTTTCTTTTAAATTTTAAACTTTCAAATCCAAAACTACTGAAATTTATAATATCCAAAAATGAATTTTATGTAGATCAAATTTTGTTAATTTATATATTTTTAATTTTTAACAAAACTCTCTATAAATTAATAAATATTATTTTATACTATAAATTAACAAGAAAATATTATATTGCATACCTTCATCTTTTATTTAAAATATTTATTATATTTGGTAAAGCTACATATGGGGACAATGTTGTTTAAGCATGGGGGAGGTAGTAGCTAACTTCATCTTTTATTTTCTTAAGAGTCTAATTAGTCCATTTTATTGAGTCAAAATTAGTCCAAAACAATGATAGTACCGAGAAAATCACCACATTTTATAGAAGTTTAAGTGATCATTGATTCAACCCTGACTTGAATCCGAGACTAATGGAAAAATCAAATGTTGACCGGTTGACTTGAGACTCCCATACTTCCAACAGAAACCCACATTATCTGAACTACTTGTTTTATCTCATTAATGTGACCAATGTTCTAAGGGCTTGACTCTTCATTCATACCAGACATGATACAACTTTTGTGGAATTTGAATGGTACTCCTCTCGCTTGATCAAAATAAATTAATATGTAAAGATGAAATGACTCTCTTTTGTGTAAAGGGGTAGGAAAATTTTTCGTGACCTCATTATTTTACATAAATGTAAAGGATGGTCACGCAAAGGCCGCAGCAAGGTTAGGATTTTTCCGTGATACTATTATTCGCTTACCCCTTTGAATTATTAAAAAAAAATATTCTTAAAAAAAAAGAGGATAAAGAAAAGAATAAGTCTGGGGAAAGAAAGATTACCAAATATTGTATAGTTGTCTTGTTTTGGTATTGAATGACAATGAGTCTAGAAGGTTCTAGGCATTGAAATCAGAGATGAGACCCCTCGATGAAGGACTTACAGGGGATTCTATTGTGAAGTTGTGGGTATTATCAGGAAAATTGTGAGTGCTAGTGATGAACTAAATGGTGGTCTGGATCTTGCCAGGTAAGAAATTTCTAGTGGATTACCAAGGTGAATGTGAGTGTAGTGCTCTGACGACGTTATGAGTTTCATGTTTTCAAAACTTCTTTCTTGTGTTTGATTTTCTGTTCGCTTGAGGGCAAGCAAAATCTAAGTTTGGGAGAGTTGATATATCACGGTTTTTATGGGTTTTCAACCATGATATAAGTCTTATTTATAAACTATTTAGAGTATTTTTTTGGTATTCTTCGAGTCTTTGTAGGTTCATGTAAGTTTTGGACTCATTTGGAGATTTTGGAGCACTTTGGAGCAAACCAAGAATTTGTGCTGAAGAAACAAATTCAGAGACCAACATTAGTCTTTGTGTCGATCGACACAACCCACTGGTGTTGGTCGACACAGGTCGCAGACACAGTTTTAGAATTACAAAACTGCCCCAGAGTTTTCTTTATTTTCAGTTTAGTCCATCTCGTGCTTTTACTTATAAATAGGATTTTTAGGTCATTGTTTAGACTTACGCTTTATTCTACGCATCCACTTTTCAGATATTTTTGGGAGAAGATTTCTAAACTCTTATATCTTTTCTTGATTTATTTTATACAATTTATTAAAACTATGATTTTTGTTTTATTGATCATGTCTGAGTAGTTTGCTTGTTAGGTTTAGGGTTTTGAAAGGTAGAAAATGAATTGCTATGTTGATGGTTAATTAGGATTGAATCAATAGAGTTTTTCATCCATATTATGTTTATTGCTAATTCTAGATTCATGACCTAGAATCTGATCTTAGGTTGATTAGTTGATACGAGAGTGTAATTGATTGTCTGAACTATCTTAGATGAGCAAAATAACTATTCGCAAAGAGATTTGATATAGGAATTTTGTGAACAATCGAACCTGGAATTAATGCTTGTTTGAATTGAATAATTTAGCAAAGAGATTTGGAATTCTAAATTTAGACATAGATAATCTTTGCTGCTAGAGTTAATTGATTTTACCATTGTGTTTCGAGTTCGAGAACTGATGTTAATAATAATCCTGATAATTTATTTAATATGCAATTCTGAATTACCTGAGAATTTTCCTAAACCAAGCTCTTTTTCCATATGAATTTACCTCGATTTTAATTGCTTTCTAATTTCTTTTAATTATAATATCTCTTATTTAGCTTAATTCATAAACTGAAAATGTATTGTGTAGACGTGAGTCTCTGTGGATTCGATCCCTAAGTACTACAGACGATGTCTTAATTTAAGAGAGTAACTCTAGGATAAATTTGAGCACATCACACATAAACATAGGCATATCATTCATCAGCCACATCAAGACCATTATTCATTTTACTAAAAACAACAACCTTTCCATCAATATCCTTAAGTCATGTAAAAAAACTCCATAATATGCTCAGAAATGATCGAGTTTTGATTTGGAGCCATAGTATATCTTCTTTCCATCTCTAAACAGTAATGAGTATGCAATTACATTGGCTTCTATTGGCTTCTTTGGGTTATTTTGAAGATCAACCATAACATCTTTCAATGGAATAAAAATTATGCATATTTAGAATTTAAAAATTTATAGAATTTTTTTTATTTTTATGACAAATTTATAGATGATATAACAATAAGAAAATTTAAAACACAACAAAATATTTTCTTATATAAAAAAATGTTGACTTAACGACTTAACAATCATCCAAATTAACAAATTTTATCCGGTTTAATACGATTCTTTACTAGAACTTATATATTTACCAAATATAATAAATGTTTTAAATATTTAATTTTTTAAAAAAGTTTCAGATATTATGAAAACTTTGGGATGGGTATTTTGGATATTTTAATATGAAAATTAGATAATTTCCAATAGTTTTTTTAAATTTATTTAAAAAAAAAAACATAAACGGGAAATATGGATATTACATTCTAATCCTTTACCCAATCATTATCTATTGGACTAAAATAAAAATTCTCAAACAGATAATTTTTTTTAAATGCTTATGAGATATAAAATTTTTGACTAATACGGCACAAAAGATATTACCCATCCTAAAATGGATAGATTTATTTTTTTTACCAAAATATATATATTTGTTTAAAAACTAACTCTGCACGTACGTGCAAGTCCAGTCGTAGACAATGAAGGCAAACCTCAGAGATAAACAATGAATGTGGTTTTCAAATAGGTGTTTCTGAATTTAGAAAAAAAATTAGAGGTAAACGAACCTATAATTTTGAACATTCTTGCATTTTATTTCATTTTTATAACTAAATCCAATGACTGTTTATATTGTCACTTAGTTTTATATAACATGTGATGGTAAAAATTAAACCAGAACAAGCTTCATTCATTTCTTCAATTTGAACTTTCTTAATTGCTTATATTTGATTATTAAGATATTTAAGTATGATATTGCTTTTCTTAATTGGGATTTTAGTTGTTAGTTCTTTTCTAATAATGGAATAAAATTGTTGCATTTGCTTTAAAATAAGAAAAATGTCCGAATATTCAAACCCTTATATTCTCTTCCCTTATAGTGTAATTGATTATAGAACATTGGCAAAAAATAATATGATCGTTGTATGTTATAAAAAAATTATTAGAAGATAAGAGGTATGTTTGCGTCACCGTATATGTGATTGGAGAGGATATATTTCAAAAAAAAAAAAATTTCAAACAAAACCATGTACATGTAATCTAATAAGCACTATCAAATCTTTCTCCGATGATGTAATCTAACTTTCAAAATTACAATATTTGCAATTTCATACTAAAACTACATTAAATATATTATAAACGAGTAAACGGTAAAGAAACAAAAAAAACTTCAAACATATATTAAACAAGCAAAATAAAAAATTTTATAAATAACAAAAAAAATAGCAACTTAAACTTACACAAGTAAAATATAAATATTTATAAAAAAGAAACTACAAATTAGAAAAAAAAAATAATTTACCCGCGGGAATCTAGTGAATCATTAGAACGACCAATCACATAAAGCAAAAAAACTAAAGATGGCAAATGACAATTTATCTACCGTTCATGAGATCAATAGTCTTAACAACATAGATCAAACATGTTTCAAAACTATCAAAGAATTAAAAATTTTGAGTTCAATAAATTCACGAAAAAAACAATCTATAAAATAATTTAATTTGTCGAGTTACAGTAAAACCTCTATAAATTAATAATGTTGGGACCATGATATTTTATTAATTTATAGTGATATTTATTTATCTATAAATTAAGAAATATTAATTTATATTATAAAATAATATTTATTAATTTATAGAGAGTTTTGTTAAAAATTAAAAATATATAAATTAACAAAATTTTATCTACATAAAATTTATTTCTTGGATATTATAAATTTCAATCGTTTTGGGTTTGAAAGTTTAAAATTTAAAAGAAAATCAAATTATTTTGATTATAAATAACAAAGACTATAGATGAATTCACTTATATCACGATTAACATAAATTCAAATTTATGATTAGTGAGTTTAATTTTTTATTAAACAGCGTATACTACTATTGGAATAAAAATTATGCATATCAAGAATTGAAAAATTTATAGAATTTTTTTTTTATTTTTATGAAAAATTTATAGATGATATAACAATAAGAAAATTTAAAACACAACAAAATATTTTCTTATATGAGAAAAGTTATTAATGAGTTCTAACAGAAATTTATTAAAAATACTAAAACTATATTATATATATATATGTGAAAATTTACATAATTATTAATTTATGTTATTAATGGGACCATATATTTACACAGAGATTCTTAAAAAATTATTATCTTTTTATCTTATCGACTTTTGTTCAATTTTACACCGGTCCGACTTGAGACCAGTAAATTTTATTATTTTATAGTGTTTATTATTTTATAGAGGTTTTATGTAGATAAAATCATATATTTTTTGCTGATTGGAAAAGAAAAAGTTGTGTTTAAACTCGTCTTTGGCTTAGCAAATCAGGACAGATAATTCAAAAGGAACTCAAGATCCTTTGTAACCTTTTGGAGTAATATCAAATGCTACACTCAATTGAAAAGTGACAATTTCATAACATAGATGATTGATTACACCAGAAAAGAGTCGATCTACACCATTTGACAAAATGAAGAGAGCTCTTCTCAAAACTCAAAAGTGTTTGGTTCTAAGTAAATGTAAGCAAGACCAAAAAAAGCAGAGAAATTAAACGTCAAGCAGAAGAAATTCCTCATTCCAGTTTGACGCGGTCCATGTCGTTTATCACACCTTCAAGCTGCACAATGGAATAACAAAAACAGTCATAAGACTCTGATCATGTCGTACGTGCACAAATCTTAGTATCAGTTTACATACCTTGGCAATCTGCCGCAAGAAGAAATCGCCATAATGTTTTGCGGGTTTTGATTCCACAACGTAGATCATGTCCTGCAGTTTCGCCAGATTTAATAAATAAAGTTACTCGTAAAAGAAGCACCAGAGTATCGATGGCAAAAGAGATTCAGAAACAAGGAAGAACATACATTTTTGATGTAGAAATCAATGTCTGCATTGGAGATGATCCTACCCTCAGAATCAACTGAATGGGTCTTGTGCTTGTATGTTAACAATATGGTCCTGCCATAATTCAAACTCGTACATGTCAAAAAAGGAAAGACTTTAAGTAATAAAAGCTATCTCTGCCTATGATGTTTTCCTCACCTTAGAGTGGGCTCGTCAACTTCCATGTAGTTTGTGAGCTTAGCAAGAGAAATGGATGAGTAGACTTTCAGGAATGTCCTCACTCCCGACAACAGCTGCTGCTGCTTTACCTCATAAAGGAACATCTTCAACTGAAGCCTGTACGCATCCTGACATATCAAGTTGGGAAAGTTAAACACAGACACATGCATGCAAGTCCTCTTTAGTTAATTGTTTTACTGTTGTTAAACTGTGTAGATAGTACCTGATTGTAGTTGACAAGTGGTTCCTCGAAACTTGGTGCTGAAGGGGTGATAAACTTGGGGCATGCATAAGAGAAGAGCTCATCGTAAATACCAAATGCCTCATCGTCATACCTCTGCATCCTCATCATCTTATCACCATACTTCTCTCGTAATTGAGTGTTGACAGACTCGTCAATGAGCTTTGTTTGTGGGCAGAGCGAGAGGCTAACCGCAAGTAATGCATACATCTGCTCGTTCTTTTTCAGTATTTGCTCATACTGCGGTGACTTTTGATGGTACTGCTTTGTCTTGTATATGTAGAGAAGAACCTTGTTGAATTCACGAACAGCATCTACATACCTGCCACCAAAGGATGATTGCCACAGTTATAACTAGCAACATAAGGTTGGCAAAGCAAAATGCAAGCAAGTGTATACCTTCGCAACATAAGGTTGGCAAATCCATAATGATAAATAGTGGCGATATGGCATCCAATGACACTGGTGTAAACACCTTGCTGACTGATGTCAATGGGCTGCAACCATTTCAGAGCAGTGTGGTAATCACCAAGGAGGCAGTGAACACGCAACAGACCGACCATGCTGAAGTAACCAAGGACCTTCAACACGTTACTTCCACCACTGTAATCATACCCATCAGTGGCAGTGAACTGTTCAAGTCCTTGCTTGTCTTGCTCCAGAATTTGAATGATTGAAGACTTTTCCACAAGAGCTTGCAAGAAGTTGAGCACACCATACACATTCCATGCCTGAAAGTAAACGTAAGCTAAGAGAATCCAAGAATATAACTTGACTGCAGTAACATAAACTAAATCCAACAAAATTACCTTATCATGCTGTCTAAGCAATGCAAGTTCCTGCTCAGTCTTGTTCTTGAGCTTTGCTCTGAATTGACAGAAGCTTTGGAACTGATACACAAACTCATCAACCATATCCCACAACCACTGATTCGGCAACTGCATATTCACTACGCCGTGCAACACAACCTAAACACAATCAAGAGATTATTAACTCTACTCTATCTTAAACCCCACACACACAGCAACATTGAGCATCTTTAAACCAAAATCACAGAACCAAATCCATATGTATCAATCCCTAATTGAAGCAAATCACAGAACCAAATCCATGAGAATCATTCTCTAATTGAAGCAAATCACAGAGAAATCAATCAATGGCACCTGAAATAAGCTGCAATAGTTGTCATACGAATCAATCCTCTGCTTCAACGTAGGAGACAACCTCGCATACAAATGACGAAACCACATCTCACGGTATAGAAGGCAGAAGACATGATCGTTGTCAACGTAAGGAGCAATAGCTTCCACACTTGGCCATGGCGTCTCCTTGAAAAGCCTCTCCGATAAGCTCTGGAACGATGTCTCACACATCTGGTGGATCTCGTACACATTCTTCTCCCTAATGTGTCTGTACATGTGTACCACGAACGATTTCACCGAATCCGGTACATACTGTGGATCGTACACTATCTCGCCGCTGCCGGTCTCCTGCCCTACCTCCTCGTTGCTCGCCGCTGGACCATCCTCGTACTCGTAGTTTGCCGCCATGATTCACAGTCTCGTTGATCAGCTGTGGTCTCAGAAGAACGGAAGAAGAGACAAAGATCACACTAGACTAGGGTTTACAGAGAAGATCGATAACCGGTTTTTTTGGTCATTTGGTGGTTGTTATCCGGTTTGGTTTGTTCGAATTTTAATTTAATTTTAGTTTTTTGGTTTTCGGTTGTTTATTTATTATACAGAACTAAACCTAAACTATCCAAATTTTTTCTGTAACTTTTCTCAAATGTCTCAGCTTCTTCAGCTTCACCGTCTCTCTCCTCCGCAATCTTCTCTTCATTTTCGATTCCCGCCTTTACATCACCGCCGTGTATCTTCTTCGCCGACTTACTCAACTGAATCCACCGTGTTTCGTCCTCTCACAGTCTCTAGATCTAGTATAGCTTGCAGATTCAGCCAATCCGGTGAGATTTACCTCTAATTTACGAACAATCAGCGATGAATCTTAATGTTCAGTGGAATCATCATGTTGATGTATTTATTTTCAGATATTACGCCAGAATTTGAATTGAGTAAAGCCCAAGACAAACAGAGACCACAAAAGCGAGCAAATGGAATATTTTGGATCATACTTATAAATCTTGGCATATATGTAGCTGATCACTTTTTTCAGGTATCTAAAAAACTTGTGGTTGTCATCAAAATGAGTTTGGAAACATAATGAAGCTTAGGTTTATATATTTCTATAATTCAAATTAGGTTCCAAGTATCAAATCTCTGTATTTGTATCACAATTTCCCAGCTTGGCACCAGTTTGTGACTGCAACATTTTGCCATGCTAACTGGTGAGAGCTCTATCTATGGCTTCTTTTACTGAGTGTTTTTTTTGTCTGGCTAATGCTGATTCTTTAGTTTTGTTTTATATATTATAGGAACCATCTCTCAAGCAATCTTTTTTTCTTGTACATCTTTGGTAAGTGTTCAAGATATTCACATAGCTTATCGGTTCTTGAGTTAATTGACAATGGGACTTGTTTTGTGGGTTAACAGGAAAGCTTGTTGAAGAAGAAGAAGGAAACTTTGGTTTGTGGCTGTCTTACTTGTTCACTGGTGTTGGAGCTAACCTCGTTTCTTGGTTAGTTTTACCAAGAAATGCAGTTTCTGTTGGAGCCTCTGGTGCTGTTTTTGGGTTATTTGCTATTAGTGTTCTTGTCAAGGTACTATATTTTTCTTCTCTCCTTGTTCCAGTTCCTTGTAAATCAACCAGCAGTAGTATTTATCTTAGTTTCAACTTCTTTTAAAACTGATTTTGTAGATGTCTTGGGATTGGAGGAAAATCCTTGAAGTTCTTATATTGGGTCAGTTCGTTATTGAGAGGGTAAGTATATCTCAGCATTATTTACACACAGCATCAGTATGGTGGTTATACAATATATGGAGAAAAAGTGTGTGCTTGACGATGTAACAAGTTGTAATGTGATAGAAGCTCTTAGAATTCAAGGGACGGTAATTGTTTAGTTAATTGATTCTCATAGGTAATGGAAGCAGCTCAGGCTTCGGCTGGATTATCAGGAACTATATATGGTGGCTATTCTTTGCAGACTGTTAATCACATTGCGCATCTCTCTGGTGCTCTTGTTGGTGTTGTTTTAGTTTGGCTTCTCAGCAAATTTCCTTCAGAAAAAGTGGATCAAGAAGTTAAAAAATCCCCCTAAAAGTGAGGAGGCAATTGGTATAAACTTTTCTTGTAAGGTACATGATAGGTTTCCAGTGAACACAAGGCTGATGAAACGATTGATAGATTGACATATTATCCTTGTAAAACTGAAGAACGGGCTCTAAACCGAGTTTCTGCGAGTACTAGTTCTTTTGCAGTAGAATTGTATCGCTGGTTTGGCTATGTTACCACTAATTAGTTATTAAGAAGGTTTTCTTCAAGTCTGCAGCTATGGAAAACAGCAACTGTACAATATTTTGTTTATACAAAGACCATTCTGATGTAATGTACATATAGTGAGTTCTCAAAGTATTGACTCTGAAATTTTAACAGAACAATAAGAAAATCAAATCTCTGGCTTCAGTTCAGCCAAAGCAAGTTTTTTCCTTCAGTTCAAGAACACTGTACAAGAATGCACAAACTTCCCATTGATCCCAAACTGTGCTTGGGACTGCTTCCGGCATATGATTGGCACTCGAGCTCCAAGTTTGCAAGCAGAAAGATTCACGGCTTTTGCAGTTGGAAGTTCCCCCCGAGTGGAATCTGCAGTAGATTAAAACTACCAGAGGACTGTTTCTGGTAAAGCTTCTCTAACTTCACAATCTCTATGTCTTTACATTTCAATGCATTAGTCGCTTTGTTCGACTCATCAGTGAGTCCTGCGACACGCCAAGCTTCTGCTAACAGCAAGAAGGTGGAATTCTCAGGCTTCACACCAAATCCTCTCATCATCTGCAAAACCTCTTCTGCTTTCCATGGTTGCTTCACCTCCAGGTATCCCCACATCAATGTCTCAAACGTCTTTATATTTGGTGAAACCCCGAACTTGCACATCTTGTTGAAAACCCTCATTGCATCATCCATACTTCCGCTGCACATTAAACGTCCTTATATTCGGTCTAACATCGACATTGTTCTCCTCCAACATAAGATCCAACAGCTCAGATGATCTCTCAGGCCTCCCCGCAATTCCATACCCTTTGATCAAAGTTCTTTCATTTTCAACAGAGCCTTCACCGCCTCTTCAATGTTACCAGACTCAGAGAAAGCATTGATAACAGCGTTGAAGAAAATAGAATCAGGCTTCGTCCCGCTTTGTTCCACCTCCGAGACTATAGAGCTAATGGAACCATACTGCTTCTGAACAGTCATCGCAGCTAAGAGAGTTGTGTAAGTGATCAAAGACGGTTTATGTCCTGTCTCTGCCAATGTTTTGAAAACTGTTTGCGCCTCGTGAGGTCGTCCACGTTCAATCAAAACATTCATCAGCTTCGTTCTTGATCTCACTGTTCTGCAACTGCTTCCTTCATCACATGACTTGCAACGATACTCTGTAATCTGCAAAAAGCAAGCCTTTTGCTCACCAGAAGGTGGACTCTAGGAACATAGCTCTAAAATAACTCAAGAAACATTATAACTCAAGATTCGGAATATCATGATTTCACAAAACTCAAATCAAGAAAATTTGTGTAGTGAGTCGTAGGTTCAAAATGGTTCAATTTTAAGACGTAGATTCTTGAGATTGTTACCTTAATCGGTGTGGATCTTTCTGCTTCAGACATGAAAGATGGTTTCTTCTCCTCAAAATCTCCCATGTTTTGTCGGAAAAGAATCTGCGTTTGTAAAAAATTTACAGATTCAGAGTTAGAAACGCCACCTGTCCATAGAAAAATGGAATTTATTTCTTATTTATTCCGATAAGGTAGGCCCAAACCCAATCAAATTTAGCACTAAATGAACAACACGTCGTCGTTTAAACGAAATTATAAATAACGTCACGACGTTCGTCATTGAAAGCGTTAAACGGCAAGTTGTAATCCATTTTAAAGCAGCATAAATGATCTTATAAGGCAGCATTAGCATTTAATGCACTCAAGAAAAATAGTTTCACTTTCTCAGATTCTTCCAACTCAATATTCAACATTTTCTAAGGCAGCATTCAAATTTCGACACACATCATGATTCCACAATGGTTGTGCCATAATCAGTCTCAATTGTTGAAGGAAAATTAGATCGAGTCCAAAATGTTTTGGTAAAGAGGCTAGTGAGAATGATGGAAGTCTAACACCTCATTGGAATATGACGACGACCTTTAGATAAATAATATATTTCTTGTACTGATTTGGAAGCTTCAGCTATATTATTGTATTTGTGAGTTTCCTTTTTAAATAGTATGGTGCACCTAAACTTAGTTTATAAATATTGTACATATTGAATACGGGGATAGATTAGTTGGGAGAATGTCAGACTGAAGATCTGAAGGTCGTGTGTTCGATTCATGCTCATTGCATATTTCTTTTTTCAAAGATATAATGACAATGTTGAGTTCATTATGTAATTACACCGTTTTCTTCTTTCATCTACATTGCCACTTATTTTCGTAAGTTATATAGTGTATTTTATTTTAATTGTTAAATATTAAGTTTTATACTAAGTTTTATTTAGAAAACAAAGATAATACAAAGAAATCTGGAAAACCCGAAGGATTATCTTAAAATGAAAATATTGTTGATCTTATACTAGAATTTGATTTGAAATGGATTATAGAAAAGCCACCATACCGATAAAGGCTCAAATTTTATTTTATGTCAACCATATGTTAGGATCACACCTAATGTATATAGAACATAATTATATATACTGATACACATTCATCATTAGTTGATTTTGGCATGAACATTAAATTTGGACCTTAATCTTCCCCAGTTTTTTAGGGGTTTTGGAAATTCCAATTTAAAAAATATCCTTATATATCAAAGAAGCATCGAATCCAGAATACAAAAATAACCAACTTTTATACTATCACTAGACCACCATCCATTTTCCTTTTCAATCTAATAGAGAAAGATTCAAAACCGAGTTAAGAACTACCGAAAGTTACATTTTATTCAATCAAAATTCCAACCAATGAAGGCTAATACTTATCAACGTTGAAGCATTAAAAAAAATGTATTAAAACATTTAGAAAAAAAAAGTTTCCAAATGGAGAATGAGTGTGATCTGGTAATCACCCACTTAATAATTGGTTTGTTTATTAAAACAAAAACAAAACTGAGAAGACATAAATAGTAATCTGTCTAATCTCTTTTGCCCACGGGGCCTATTTGGCAAGAGCATATTGGGTGAGCGTTTAAGCAAACGCCCCCAACGATATCACGCTCCAATATATTGTAAAAATGCATCAATGGCAAATTATTTTGTTATTGATCTTTTAGCACATTCTTTTATTTATTTTTCTAATTATTATGCTAATGCTTAATATACTCTTTTTCTGCTATAAACTAACCCCTTTTTTTTTATCACTAATCTCACTTATTATATATCCATCAACATCACACTACATTATATTTTATTTTCCCATTTGACAAAACGCTGACTATTGTTTAAAGACGTGGATATATGCAACCGTACATGCGACGAAGGATCATTGTTTGACACATCATCTTCTACTATGAACCATTCATGCTAAAGATTCCAATCAAATGATAGTCCAATGTTTAGTTCACGAATTAACGTACGTCTATATATATACTGCAGGTTACTTAAATAATAGTCCAATGTTTAGTTAAATCAAGTGACTAGATATTAATTAGGTCAATCACCATTTTAGTTATGCAAAATGCAAAATGTAGTTATACTTTCGTTTTTATTTAATGTAATGAAGTGCAATTATTATCGTCCTTTAGTTAATCAATTTTTATTGGTTGCCATTTTTTTGTCAGTGCAATATTTTTAACTGCAATAATTTATAGATCGATCAAGATTCAAGGCATACGAATGAGAAAACAAAACGTCGTTATTAGGAATAATATCTCTATTTTTAACTGTAACAATTTATAGATCGATCAAGATTTAAGGCATACGATTGAGAAAACAAAAAGTCGTTATTAGGAATAATATCTCATATTGGAAGTTAGACAATGAATTTAAATAGTATATAAAAGATGTATCAGTTAATTTTGAGTTGAAATTATATAATTTAATTTAGTATCAAAGTCTGATTACACGTTGTTAAGTTAATCCATAATATGGTAGATCTAAATTTTTTTCATCGATCTATGTCTGAATATAGCAAAATCAAGTGCTATCATCATCAATTAAGTGGATTAGGATATTAAGTAATATTATATAGAAGATATGTGTTAATTCATTCATTATCAATTAATTTTGAATTAAAACTTCATAATCCTACAGTTGTCAACTAATTGCAAATATGGGACTACCGTAATGGGAGTAGTGGGAATAGTTTTATTACTTCAGCATGTGAAGGTAATGAATTATCGGAAAACAAAAAGATAGGTAATGAACAGTTTTAGTCGAAAGATGCTAGGAGAACTATATTTGCAAGGAAAAATCTAAAGCTGACTGGGAAAAGACAAAATAACGGGAAGTGGAACAATAAAGATTTTGGGGACACAAACCAAATTCTTAGTTTCATACCCAATTAGAATTGCTTCATTTTAAAATTTCCAGACTTTTTTTTCCCCAATAAACTCCAAATAATGCTCAAGTAGCGATACGTGGATCCCCCTCTGAATTTATGTATTCATACTTCTTTTGTAATGTGTTTGCTTTCTGAAATTCATACCTCTTCTATGTCATATTATTAACTTATTAAGTGATATTTTATGGAAAAAATGTTATTTCAACTTTCACTGCAAATTTATTATATTTGATGTTTTTGATCATTTGTATTCCGCATTTTGTTTTATTATTTGTTGAATTGTTTTACGTCGATAATAAATAAGGTTTTCATTTAGAATAAAATATAAATAAATAACTTATGTGTCTGTGTGAAAAAATGAAACACATGAACCATTAAACAAAATTCATAATAGATATTTATCAAAAAGATACCATATATAGTTTCTTATTTTTACAAAATACATCAATATTTTAAAATAAAAATTAACAATATTAAAAGACTAATTATCATTAATGAGAAAACTAATAAACAATTTATACAAGAAATAGATTCCATAATAATTAGATAGAGTAGTCAACATATTAAATTAGATATATATAGAAGAATTTTAAAGAGATAAGCAAAAGTTTAACTAAAAAAAGAATTAAACGAGTAATTAATTTTATTTTTTTAATTGAGCAAGTAAGTTCTTTAATCATTTTAGAATACCCGACCTTTGCTTTCTTTCTTTCTCACTACCCCACATAATCTTATAATCATTAGACAGATTGGGTAATTATTGCAACTAGAAAAAATAGCACAATTAAGTAAAGCAAATAGTACGAAATTCCCTTTAATTATTGTTTAAACAAAACAAGAAGTCATTCTTCCCCACGAATGTGATATATAATTAGATTAGTGGAGCTGAGTGGGCTAGGGATTACGGATAGATCCATCTTAATAGTATTTGTATTTTTATAAACGTTTATATAGCCAGAGATTACTAAAATTAAGTTTACTAGAAAAATGTCCGCGCTATTTCTAGCTACTATGTACTATATTCGATTTTATAGAACAAAATAGCAAATTGATATTAAAAATCTCAAAAGGGTGACTATTAATTAGTTCATAGTGAGAAAATTCATCAAAACAAAAGTGCACGAAAATATAGTGAAAGGAGAAATGATAATAAGAAAACAAATTATGATACTGTCGAGCTTTAAAACCATATTTACTAATCCACAAGTATATAGTTTTTGTCTCGTGGTAGTGTAAGGGTTATTATACTAATAAAAACTAATATTACACAATGGATTAACGAGTTGACAATTATAAACTAACCATTAGGTCATGTGGATTTGTCTTAGGATATTGACGATACATGAATTTGTCAAATTTGATAGAACAATTTTTTGTATACCCATTCATGCATTATGCGGGTTTGAATTAGATAATAACACACCAGCTAGCTGTATTAACGTGAACCAATAGGCTAGTAGGTTATATCTCATATTAGGTCTGGACAAAAAATCCAAAATCCAAAAATAGATATGGAACCGAACCAAAAAACTCGATACGAACCAGAATTCGAAACTTTAAAATACCCGAACGAGTCCTAAACTTCAAGATCTGAAAACTCAAACCCAAACCCGAATCCAAATAATACCCGAACATATTCGAAATATAAGTATATATTAATAATGTATTAGAAATATGTATACTTTTAATAACTCAAGTGTCCAAATTCTCGAGTATTTTGGATATTTTTTGTTATTTTGAATATTTTTGGATATTTCAGTTAATTTTGGGTAGATTCATTTAAAGATACTCGGGTTTGTTGGATATTTTAGATATTTTTGATTAATTAGGATAAATTTGGATACAAAATTTTTAAATTTCGGGTACTTGAGGATGAAGTAAATTCGAATCCGATCTGAATCCAAACTGAATCCGATCAAAAAATTTAAATTATCCGAACGGATCCTAAATTTCTAAATCTGAAATACCCAAACCCAAAAAATACGACTTGAATCCAATCCGAATACCTGAACGTCCATGCCTATCTCATATTACATTAAAATTGTACTAAAACTAAAAGCATCACTTTAGTGTAGTTTTGTCATACTCTAGAAGTTGCATAAGTAAGTTTTAAAAGAAGGCTATTTAAAATAACGCGGACTAAAGACAATTCAAATGCCTAGGCTTCATTATAGGCACTACGAAGCCTAGTAGTGTTTCCTTTATACTTTCGATTGATCTCACACTTAAAGTCAGTTCCCATGGCCTTTTCAGATATGAGCTTGATTAATATATATATTGTTCTTCTGTTATAAGTGCACTACTTTATAGTAAATTCAACTTCTAATATATTTTACTCCCTCCATCTCACAAAGAATGTTATTTTATGGTTTAATTTTTGTTTCATAAAAAATGTATTTTTTTTGTTTTACAATAATTATCATTTTTTTTTCTCATTGTAGATTTTTTAATCTAAAACTCAAATTTGTCCATGCTATTTCAGCTTATTAATTAGGAAGAGATACATTTTTACTGTATTAAAAAAAGGTAGAAAAAAATTACATAATCCTCTATATATTAAAAATAGTAACATTGTTGCTCACGTGGCAAGCCTACAATTTCTTTTTTAACATTTTTAGTTTAGTTATATTCATATTTTCCAGTATGTATTATTACATTTGTCAAACACTGTTATTTCGATTAATTTCCGTATTTGATTAGCATTATTCCGTTTGTCAAACATTCTTATTTGAATTAGTTTCTTTATTTTATTATTCTTATTTCATATCTCAAATACTAACAGTTACAACAATATACAATTATACATTTAGTTACACTACGTATTATCCGTAAATGTAGGCTCTTAAATGTATTAAAATTTTATAATATTTTAATCATATATAAATATATAATATTGTTAAATAACATAAATTAAATACCATAAAATTTTACTATTTTACAATAAATAAGACTACTAATAAAATAAAATAGTATAAATTATGTCCATACATAGCATGTGTTCTTACCTAATTTTCTTAAATTTTTTAAATGGAGTATATATTAATAGAGACGTTTTGTGGAAATAACATTTATTTTATAAGAAATTATAACACATCAATTTTCTTTTATAATAATATGGATTTTACAGATTTGAACCTGGATAATGATTTATTATTAGAATTAGCATAAACCCTTAGACTACATGTTCTGCTCATATAATTTTTAAAAATGTATTTTTATGATAACTGAAATTATCAATAAATATCTTAACTGAACAGTGTATCCTATGAAAAACAAATGCACCAAAAGTATACAATCAACACTTCATATTGTCAAATGTTATATTTTTTATTTTCACTCTATAATTTGTTTTTTTTTTAATATGAACCATAAGTCGAAAAGAAGAAATAGGAACCACAATTAATAATGATAATAGTAATAATAAAGATAATAACAAAAAATTGATTTTACACTACTACGTATTCATAACCATATTATATCTTCAATATAAGAAAATATCATATGGTAAATAAATAAATAAATAAATATATATATATATATATTGAAAAGAGTAGTAATCCAAAACCACACAGATACAAGATAACAATGGTTTATAAAGTAATATAAAAGTAATATAGAGCTTAAGTATTTTATTTGTTCATTTTTATTTAATAATTCACTAAATTGATTTTAAAATTATAGAACTGAGAATAAAAGATTATTGTAATAAATCGCGTGCATTATATATGTAAATAGAGACAATACTTATAATAAACACATGTACAAGGTTGATTCATAGTAGGGTAGGTTAATAGATTCATTTAGGTGATGTTATTTGATTAATTACATTACTCTCGAAGTGGTGAATAAACAAAAAGGATTAGGTGTTAGTATTTTGTCTGGCTTGGAATCTTTACTCCACTCATATTTACCATCCAATGAGGTCTCTCTATCTCCTCATTGTGACATCCGAAATGACGAAGTTTTATTTTGCAAATATATATAATCAAATGCCGAATGGGAAAACTATTTAAATAGTAAAAGGCCATGCCAAAAAGGTTAAAACAGTGGTGAAAATTAGTACGAATTTGGTATCCTCATAAATTATTTTATTTAACCAATTGTTGGTACGCAATATAACGAATTTGGTAAACCTAGTTCCAATCAAATCCACTGAAGTTTTTTTTTTTTTTTTTTTTTTTTTTTTTTTTTTTTTTTTAATTCCAGAGGTTCATCCGGACCTTCAGCCCAAACTAATCTCTTTTAGGTCCACTTTCCTTTTCGCACAGCTTTGCTATGGATTGGATGGTCAAATAGAATCGAATCCAGGTTTTGAGACAAATACATACCCAACCTCAAATCACTGAGATACCACCACTTGATTTGTCCACCTAAAGTTGATGTCGTGTTACATCGCTTTACAGAATCCATATGTTTCACCTTCTCGTTTTCATATCCTCCTACTATGTATATATATATATATATTAGATAAGAGCTTATATGATGCATGAGCCGATTTTATGCTATTGAACGTTTGAAGATAATAAAGTTGTTGTGTTTCATTTATTATACATATTATAGTTTCGTAAATTTTGATTGTTTGATAACTAACAAACGACACAAAAAATCTTGTTGTTTGCTATCGATATTCGATCAATGAAAACACAATATTCAACTATATTCTTTCTTTTTCATAGACTCTAACGAACCGATTAAAATTTATCACGAACAGTAGTATGTCTAACCTAAATATATACTAATACATTACCACTCCTACAGGAATACATTAATAAAGCAATACATTTTGTAATTCTATTCCATTTATCTATTTAAATCAAGTTCCATTTATCTATTTAAATCAAGTTTGGTATTTATATTATTAATCACATATTTCATGCCAGCCAAAAAAATGAAAAAAATATATATTTCTAATTAAAGCTAAAATTAATAATACTGTTACTCATGATTAATCACTCATCAACCACCTAAAATTTATTATTATTATTATTACATCTTTTAAAAGAAAATAAAGCAAAGACTCCCTTGACATATAATCTAAAGAAAATGTTATAAAACTGTCCATACACATCCAATAAAGCTTGGTAATAAAATGATTATTTAGAAGGGGCAAAAAGAATGTATATAAAATGGTACCAATTGGAAAAAGAAAACATATGAAGTACAAAGTTGCCAAATGTACGACCTATGTGGCTGACGAGACACGACACTTCCTCATTACCTACATTTTAAATTGTTTTCGGGTTTAAATCAATATATAACTTTGGAATTCAATCTATAAATTTCAAATTAACAACCCGAAATTCCCATCACCAAATTTCGAGGGTTTTTTTTAAATCGTGATTTTTTTTCTCCTTAAAAATCTTTTAGATAAAATGAGGGTTTAAGAAATTGAGAAGTTAGGTTGAAGTTGAATTTTGTTTGTTATCAGATTAATGGTTAATCTTAATTTAAATTCGGTTTAATGTAAAATTAGACGAAAAACAATGGTAGAACTGTAATCCAGATTTAAAGTTTGATGGGTATTCACACCGCCAAAAATTCAAGATATAGTTATATATCATGATTAAAATTTTTATGGAGACACAAACTTAATTGCAATTTAGCTAGATAGGGGTAAAGGGGAGGGAGGCACGGTCAACCCTAAATATTTTTCATTTCTTTAGAAAAATCGTTAGAAGATTTGAATTTCTTTTATATGAGAATATATTTGAAAATTTTGTTTTTTTGTAAATGAAAAGTATGGATTACAACCACCTTAACTCACAAAATATAACTTCGTTATTTTTTTTTTAACTCACAAAATATAACTTTTTTGTTACGTACTAAACTATTACCTATGGTAATATTAATTTTCATGATGCCACATTCTTCTGGATTCAGTTCTTGTATTTATCTTACCGCCATCATTTGATAACTTCTGTGCCCATCTATTGGCGCATAGGTCTTATTTTTATCCGATGCTCATGGATTATTTTGGAAGATTAGAAAGATTTATAAAATACTTTTTTATTGTAAAATATAAGATTTTTTAGTCAAAAATATCAAGATTAAGAAATAGTTTTTACTGTAAAAGTATCATGTAAATATATAAAATAAAATAATTAGATAATTATGAAAAAACTGTAAATACTATTACTTCTATATTTTGAAATGGAAGGAGTAACCTTTCAAATGATCACGAGATATTTTTTTTGTGTGTGTTTTGTTACTCAACTCACAAAATATGCAGCCCCTGCCCAAGAAAAAAAAATTCCTTAACTAATTTATTAAAAAAATTGATCCTTTACTAAATAGATTTACAATAAAAAATAAAATAATTGGGCCCACTTGAAGTTATATAATGAAACTTCATGATGTTGATACTTAGTTGAAAGTTTTGGTTTATCACTTGGCTCCTAAATAATTTCTCAGTTGTAAAATATACAAAGAAATTTTGGTTATTTTTTTTTAAAATATCATTTAAATTTGATAAAACTTTCAAAAAAAAAAATTAAAAATTTGCATAACACAAATACATACAAAATTACGAATACAATTAAAATTTTCATAAAAATTTGTAAAACATCCAATATAATAAAATAATATAAAATATTTGAAACATCCTATATAGTAGTGATGACAACAGAGAAAATAATAAATAGTCTATCTATATGCGTAACCGCAGAGTATAATCACAACTGGCGTTCCTACGATGATATTTTCTAATATCTCACAAATCTCCATAAAAATTAAGACCTAGGATGGAATATAAGAAAGCTTTTGACTCGAAAAAAAAAACAAGATCTTATCGAGAGTATGAAGCCAAATCTTGTTTATCTAGAAGATGATGGTATTGCTGGCATTTAGCTAGCTAGATCATGAATGCATTTAGTTAAATCGGCGTATTATTGGACGATAAGGATGAAAAAATGCAATATCTATTGCATTTATTTAACCTTTCTAAATCCGTTGATAAAACAAGTTTGGAACTTTAAGATCTTTTTTTTTTTCTTTTGTGGCAGGCCGTGTCAGAGACGATGACTGTGATAAAAGGCTTTTGGAGTGACATATGAGCTTGGATAATGGATGACCATGTTCTGGTGCTCTGTAGAAATCTCATTAATCATACATTATGTTAAGTGATTATGTCCGTCAACCGTGAAATGTTGGCCCTTTCACCTATTTCATCGATGTTTCAAAATATGAGTTTAATATTGTGGAGAATGATAAAATCGTTTTTGCAAACGAAGGCTATCAATTAACCTCTTGTACGTTGAGTACTTGAGGGTCAATTCACGAAGAAATAAGAAAGACTCATTAAGAATGCAAATTCTCTATTCAATCTAAGCAATAAAAGTGTTGTGATTTGGAAACCAAATTAAAAACCTAAATGAAAGTGGTAAAACAAATTCAAATTCAAATAAGATAAAACCAATGAGCATAGGGAATGGTATTGATTAAGATGAGATGATAAATGTATAATGATGCAAAGACATGTGATGAACAATATCTTACGCTATATAATCAATCAATAAGATTAATCCACTCTCATGACATTAATCTCTTTAACAATCATTAAATCAATAATAATTCTCATTAGCAATTGAAATGATCATTGAGCATTAAAAATCAAGTTTAATCTAGCCACAAATTATCCTAGACAACTACTCTCATAGGCAAAGAATGACATGCACATTTAGGTTTCATTCAAACATTTTAACAAACACCTTATGGGCATAAAAATGCAAATGATCTAGATTAACAATATCTTGTCTAATCTAGCAATATAACAATCCTAAATGAAAGACTAACATATAATCAAGCCCTAAACATCACCAACATTCCATCAATCATCCCAATTATCAAACTCTAAACTCATCTAAAAGACTACTCATTCATAGCCATGAAAACACAAATCAATTGATTTAATTGATGCATATTCATGGATACAAGATGAATAGTTGGAAGATTTAAGAAAAGAAGTAGATTTTATGTCTTGAATTCAAGAAATTCATACAAAATGTCTCTTAATATCTCGAGAGGCTAAGGAAAAATCTCTAAAACAAATCATAATGTTTTCTAATTAGAATTAGAGTGTTTATAGTAAGAGATAAAAGAGAGTTGATCCAACACATAACCAACTGATTAATTTCAGATTTAGTTTGAATTGGACCAGTTTAGCAACTTGAACCAGATCTTCAGATGCGTCTCAGCGATGTGTCTTCATCATTGAAACAGCCCATTAGAAGCCAGCGGTCTGTCTTGACCACTGGAAATGCCCAACCAATTCACCAGATGGTTTTTGTCAAATCTCCAGCGGTGTCGTCTGGTCGCTACATCATACCACTGTTAAGTAAATCGGTTATAACTCCTTAACAGCTGATCCAAATGACTCGAGACCACCTTCATTGGAAAGCTAACTCAAATTTCTATACCTTCTATCAAGGGTTCTACAGATGAAACGCAAAAATAATATCTTCATCTGAGTCGATCTTTAAGATACCTTGTACTGGTTCTTGATCATCATTTCTCTTAATTGCTTCTTTTTCACTCCATTTGATCCATTTGTTGCAAGGTTCACTCCAAGACCTTCAAGATATTAAAACATGCAAATATGAAACTAAAATCTAATTATGCAATACAAAATACAATAATCTATATGAGAAATACAATCTAAAACATGCTAAAATGGGAACATATCAATTCTCCCAAACTTATCTCTTGCTTGTCCGCAAGCAAACAACAAAAGTTAAGCCGAGAAAAAGGTTTGAAAATGAGGATTCAAAACCATAAAGTCTCAAACGAAGGATGAAAAGCATTGTACTCAAAGATGCTTAGATGGTGCAAGAACAAACATCTTACTCTATAGTAATTCTCCATGTTCGTTTCAATGCAAACTTCTAATGCAACCCCTAGTTATTAAGCAAAGACTCATAACCACACTAAAGACATCTCTTTAACATTCATTAAGGTATTCAAAGTGTGGTCTCGCTTATGAAAATCAAATCAGTCTCAATCAGTTTTGGGTTAAAGCTTTTTGAGGTGAGTTCAAAAGAGTTTTTCTTTGGGTGGTTTTTCCTCAAAAAAAAAGAATGCTAGTCAAATGAAAAATCAATCTAAGAAACAGAAAAATTTATGCATACAAAGCTTAACTCTCGTTATTCTACCCAAACTTATGATGTACATCCTAGTTTCTACCCTTTTCACACTCTCTTCATTCTCTTTTTAACCCCAAAACATTAGACTCTTTGGTTTTTTTAACATTCAACCTTATGATCAATCTCTTTTCTTAGTCTCATAGGGACAACCTTTTAGTTCAAAACTTAGCTCTTTTCTATCTCTTTCTTTTACTTTCTCTTGCTCTCATCACTTATTTGTTTTTATAATCTTAGGAAAACTACACTTTTCTTTTCTTTTGTAACAAGTGACTTGGAGCTTTTTGGTCTATTACTTGGTTTCTCTAGGGACTATTTTCTTAACTTTAATCAAGCTTTTATTTTTACAATTTTTTTCTTTCCAAACACTTAATACTAACTACCTAATCTAACCATCTAAGACTTTCATTCAAACCCCCAATACCAACTACCTAATCTAACCATCCAAGTCTTTCATTCCAAATCTCATTGCTAGACTTATCATTGTTAGCTAAAACGAGAGCTAATCCTTTGTCGTTTCCGATACTCTCAAGTTTTTGTATAATCATAGCATTATCAAAAAAAAAGACCTCACTCAATAAATATAGCATTGGCCGAAATAAAAACTTAGGTTATAGGTGTGGAACTATCCTAATGATGAAGATAGTTACTTGAGTTAACAAAGAGTGGCAAAGTGGATAAGATAACTCAAGTATTTTATTAGGACCATGAGAATATATTCAAAACCCCTAAGCGAGACAATTAAATATTCAATTAAGTCCAATAAAATAGAAATTCTTTAAAGATCGTGCAAGCTTTACAAAAGTATAGATTGAAGTTCGAATATACAAAGGTCAAAACATGGATTTTTTATTTTTTTCAAAGATGTTCAAGCAACAAATAACCATGATCAAGGGCAATGATCTTAATCCTAAGCTTGAACTTCTACAAGGCATGAATTTCATGTGCAAATGCATATGTAAATGCAAGCTATATGCTTCTAGACTCAATCTTAATAGCAATATGTAAATGCAAATCTACAAGTTTCTTTTTGTGTAATTTTCAAAATTTTCAAATTTTTTGGCTTTTCTATGCAAATAGATGTATGCATGAGACTCAAATATGTAAAAAGAAAATAAAAACATAAAAACGACATTAGAAGACCGGTCTCTCCTCCAAACTTACTTCACACTGTCCCGGTGTGAAATAGAATTCAAGAAAGAGATTTAAAACACTCAAAAGCAAAAACGAAAATGGTATATACAAGGGACATAGAGAAGGCCATACCTTGGCCCTAGTTGTGAACCTTAGGGAAAAAAGCAAGTGGTGGAGTAGAGGAATTCCTTGGATGGTCTTTGAATGTTTGTGTGAGGACCGTCTTCATCAATGCTTCAACTCCTTGGTGTCCTTTGTCTATTGAGCTCCGGTGGGATGATTGCTTTAACCAAGGCAAAGGGATTGAGTCGTCCTTTCCATTTCACTATATACTCAATTTTTTCATCAACACATCTCCAAAGGTGCAAGGTCATAAAAGTGGTTACCAATGGGGAATGGGCAAGGGCGGGAGGGTGGGTTGGTTTATGTGGCTTTACCATGACCACTTTCTCTATAGACTCTTCAAATAGAAGCTCTAGATAACCACCATCCAAAATATCTTTAGCATTCTTGACTTGTGACACAAAAGGAGTCTCCACATCTTTTATGCTCTCTACTTGTGCTTCCCATGCTCAATGGTACCACAAAATGTTGAACTAGATGACATAACGCGTAGAAATCTCCCGGAGAATGGAAATGGAGGCTCATGAGGAGGAGGTTTGACTTGTGGAGCATTTTCCTCTTCAATTCTCTTTGACACCACATCATTAGAAGATTCACTTGTGAATATAGCGTTGCAAGAGGCCTTGGGAGTAGCTTTGGATTTACTCAGTAATGTTCCACTTGGAATCTTTGAAGTAGAAAAAGCTTGATCAACTTTAAGATCAATGGTTTTCACATGATATGCCAAACTCTTAATCTTACCATTAAGCTCATTGTATATTCCATCTATCTTGTTATGAATCTCAACAAACTTCTCACGAAAATCTGCATTAATCTTAGTTTGTCCCTGTAGTATCATTTGGAGCAATGTTTTGACTTCATTTTCTTGAGAAGGAGATTAAGTGGATGAGCTCTCTTGCCCTAGAAAATGTTGAATTCCTTGGGTTTGATGAGGAAATTGGTAGTTGTAGTTGATATGATGTTCTTGAACAAGATCTCCTTGTATATTTCTTTCCATTTGATGTTTTTGGCATCCATCATACCCTTCAAAAGAATAAGCTAATCGTTCGCTCTCTTTCAAAATCCTATCTAGCTTTGCATTCAACTGATCAAACCTTCCATTACTACCATCTTTTTCTTTTGTTGTCCAATCATAGTCTTCTTCATACTGACCAAAACTTTGAGCTAGGTTCTCAACAAATATCGCACCATTTTCAATGTTTTGCCCTAAGAATTTACCACTGCTCGCGGTATTAAGGGCCATTTGAAATTTTGGAATGAAATCCCGATAAAAAGTACCCAAAATGAGCTCTTTGGAGAATCCATGATGAGGACAAGCTCTCATATACCCTTTTAATCTCTCCTAAGCTTCATAAAATGACTCATTATCTCCTTGATTGAAGCCTAAGATGTCCATTCTCAAGTGAGCGGTTCTTGATGTCCGATCCGAGGATACCTCACGCCGCTACCACAGTAACTTCCACAACGGATGAGCCACAGAGAAACGAGGCCTTTGGGACTTATTACAGTGTCCTCGCCTAGAAGAAGAACCTCTAGTTGTTCCCTTGACCATCGCAGATTCACTGCAGCAACAACACCCCACAGATACTCCACACCCATGGTTGCCGGAGAAGAAATCGACTCACTCCTGATATCACCTTGTAAGAGGAGCCTAAGCTGCAGTGGAGATCTAGAAATAAAAAGACCGGCGGCGACAAAAACCCTAGATCTACTTTAGAGAGAGAGAAGAGAGAAGTGAGAGAAACAATTGTCTTTTATTTTTAATAAGTAAATAAATAACATTATTGTTTGAATGTTTCATGGTCTTCATTCTTCAATAATGATAGCATTTGTTTACATATGAAACGGTTATTAGTTACTATAAGTTCAACACTTTTTTTTTTTTTGAAAACTTAGTTTCTTTTAATTTTGAATGCAAAATTTTCGATAAGTTCAAACATGCTGGAGGTTGAACAGATTTGTTTATTTCTGTATCTTGTGGACTAAATATTTAACTGGGGATAGTAAGATCAGTTCATGTGAAATATTTAAATTTGTGAATAGATACAATGAAAAATGATGTAATGGACATGAATCAGATATAAATAATATTCTTTATTAAATTCATATTATTTGTGCAGCAATTGGGTGATCATAAGACAATCAAAAGTTTACTTACATAAATCTTTGAGATTTCCATGAGGTAAAGAGTCAAAAGTATAGTGGAACACCAAAATCTAATAGGTGGGCAATCAAAAGAGAACTACATTAAAATATACAAAAACCCTTATATAAGCATTTTTTAAACATATATATATATATGTATATTATACAGACTCATATTATTATATAAATACACATAATCAATCACACATAAGAGATAGTCACATCACAAAACTAACAAATTTCTCTCCCTCTCCCTATCTCTCTCTCTCTCTCTCTCTTTTATAAGTTTGAATGGCGATTTAAGAGACCCGTAGTTCTCTGATTCATCCTCCGATTTCTACTCTCATCAAAACATAAATCAACGCTTATCTCTCACTCATTCTTCTCATTTGGATAAGATCCTTCTCTATCTCTCTATCCCTCCTTTTCATCAGATTCAATCCAAACCCTAATAAGCTCTCTTTGATTCGGATCGTAATATATATTATTCTCTTCAAAACCCCCCCATTATAAATATTTTTTTTTACCTTTTTTACCATCTCTCTTTTTTTCACTCTCCACATACATCAATGTCAAATAGTTCTCTTTGTCCTTTGCTCTTAATTAGTGTCACCACCACCACCACTTCTATACTACAAACCCTTCTCGTATTCTCTTAACAAAACTTATATTAATTACATTAAAACACACACACACAAACCAAGTCTCACTCTATATATATATAAAAGCAAAGAACAAGAAAGAAACAAAGACAAAGCTATATATATTTTCTTGATGGATTTTTGGGGGAGGGGAGAAAAAAAAGAAAAAAAACATATTTTTTTACTTGACGTCCAGCTACCACCGTGGCGTGACGTCACCACGTCGCATCTGCGTCGTCACCGGTCCGGTGATCGTAGGTGCCGGACCGTCGGGACTAGCGACGGCGGCTTGTTTAAAGGAGAAAGGTATAACGTCGGTTCTACTAGAGAGATCAAACTGCATAGCATCACTATGGCAGCTCAAGACTTACGACCGTCTTCATCTTCATCTTCCTAAACAATTTTGTGAACTTCCGATTATACCCTTTCCCGCCGATTTCCCAACCTATCCGACGAAGCAACAGTTCATAGAGTACCTTGAGGACTACGCTCGGGCGTTTGATATAAGGCCGGAGTTTGGACAGACGGTTGAGTCGGCTGAGTTTGATGAAAACCTTGGGATGTGGCGCGTGACAAGCGTGGGAGAGGAAGGTACGACGGAGTATGTTTGCCGGTGGTTAGTTGCGGCGACGGGAGAGAATGCGGAGCCGGTTGTGCCGAGGTTTGAGGGGATGGATAAGTTTGCTGCCGCCGGGGAAGTTAAGCATACTAGTCAGTATAAGACCGGTGGAGATTTAGCCGGAAAAAAGGTTCTTGTCGTCGGATGTGGAAACTCCGGCATGGAGGTTTGTTTGGATCTCTGCAATTTCGATGCTCAGCCTTCTCTCGTTGTCAGAGACGCGGTGAGTCTTCTTTTTTTTTTTTTTTTTCTTGATTTAAGAAAGAAAAGTATTTTGGTGATTAATTAAATTAACTTTTTCTTAAGCGTTTTCGATATTTTGGCTCCTTCATGTTTTGTGGAATTTTCTTATGCTAAAACAAAATCATAAAAAGGTCTTTTTTTCCCATTCAAGTTGATCTTCTGATATAACCTGCTTTTTTTTTCTTTTTTAAGCTCAAGAAGATATTGCCTACTTTGTTTACAAACTTTTGCTTTTATTTGTTTTCTAGATTTTTTCAATCTTTAGGATTATGTGTGTTTTTCCTGTAAGTTCTATCCGATATCAAATTAATAGATTGTTTTGATTTTAGATTGTACTATATAATATTTCGTTCTACACATATTTTTTGAGATGTTCTTGTTAAATATTTTTGAGATTAAAAGAATATTCATGCCTCAAACTTAAACATCATTATTTTGAACTTTTGTTGATATTTCTTTACCCTAATTCTAAATTAATATTTTTAAAAGATATTTTTAATCTT
The DNA here is from genome assembly GCA_028015245.1 of Cardamine occulta. Taxonomy (NCBI): domain Eukaryota; kingdom Viridiplantae; phylum Streptophyta; class Magnoliopsida; order Brassicales; family Brassicaceae; genus Cardamine; species Cardamine occulta. Next base: position 9,679,868 of record CM051383.1, read on the forward strand.
TTAAAAAAGTCAAAAATAATTTGAGAGAAATACTATGTGCAACTTTGTTTCCTATTTTGTTTTTTTACAATTAAAATAGAAAGATAAATGTATTATAATTTCTTTTGGTTTTCAGTTTGATGTTCATATTTGATTCTTATTCATCTGTTTAGAAAATATTAAGGGAAAATATAAATGCATGTATTATACTATATCCTAATTTAAGATTTTATTCTGTCTTTTTTTTTTTTTTATTGTTCTGTCATTTAGGCCCTTGTGACTTCAAGTTCCAACAATTTGTTGATATAATTTTTTTTTTATGAGTAAAGAGGTTTACCTAATTTCTTTAAACCAGAAATATTATTTTTATAACATTTTCAGATAATAAAACTATGAGAACAGCAACTTTATTGGGATTGTCACGAGCATGCGCTAAAATTCTCACAACCCAAAAAAAAAAAATTCGAATTATAGCTACAGTATTTGCTAATTATGTTTTTCTTTTAACTGGTGAAGGTGCACGTCCTACCACGAGAGATGTTGGGTACTTCGACTTTTGGGCTGTCCATGTTGTTACTCAAATGGCTGCCCATCCGGCTCGTTGACCGATTCCTCTTGGTTGTTTCCCGGTTCATTCTTGGAGATACCACCTTGCTAGGTCTTAATCGGCCCCGGTTAGGCCCACTTGAGCTAAAAAATCTCTCCGGCAAAACACCGGTTCTTGACGTCGGCACACTCGCAAAGATCAAAACCGGAGACATCAAGGTATACCTTTTACCTAATCAAATAGGAATATATATACACAGTAGTGGTATAACCGGTTTACTGATTGTGATTTAATTTGTTAATGGTAAAAGATCTGTTCCGGGATAAGAAGGTTAAAACGACATGAAGTTGAGTTCGATAACGGAGAAACGGAGAGATTTGATGCCATAATATTGGCAACTGGCTACAAAAGCAACGTACCCTCTTGGCTAAAGGTAGTCAAATAAATGATAATATAGTTATTTTACCTTTGTCCACCACCTTAAACAATCATTTTTTTTTGTTGTCTTTAGTTATAGATCAAAGAATTCTTATTTTCTTAAGGATATAAGAAGTTTATATTAAATGGGTTTTTTTGGAAAACAAATAATTTTGCAGGAGAATAAAATGTTTAGCAAGAAAGATGGGTTTCCAATACAAGAGTTTCCAGAAGGATGGAGAGGGGAATGTGGGCTATATGCGGTCGGGTTCACAAAACGTGGGATTCTTGGAGCATCAATGGATGCAAAAAGAATAGCTGAAGATATGTACAAGTGTTGGAAACAAGACGGGCATGTCAAGAAAATCTGATCAAACTAATACAAACTAGGGCTTGAGAAAATTAAAGTTTTCCATCAAGAAAACAAAAAACTTGCCAAACGACGGGTAGCGATCGAGAAAAATTGATGGTTTGGTTTCAAAGGAGAAATGGGAGGGAGTGATGTAAATTAAGACTTATCTCCAGCTGCAATGCAAATTGGGAGAAAAGAATGAAAAGGAAATTTAGTGAGAGTGATTGTGGTGGGAATTGATGATCATCTGCCCAAAGGAGAGGAGGGGACCCTCTTTTCTTTGCATGCTTAGAACCCACTTAGTAAATCTTTCTATACCTTCTTTCAAATTTTCTAATTTTTTTTTTTTTTGTTTTTTTTTAGTTTTCCTTAGTTAGGTATGCTCTTGGGTTTTTCTTCCCTTTTTTGGTTCAATTTTTTTGGCAGCGTATTGTGGTGAGTTTTTGTTATATACATAAATCTTTGTTTTTACCTAACTATAAAACTCTTGCTTTTTGAGTGGACATAAGTAATTGAATTGTTAGCCCAAAAAAAAATTAAAAATAAAGCAGTGAATATGTGTCCTACCAATGAGTGTGTCAATGAAATTTCGCTGTCGAAATGATTTCATTCCCTAGTAGAAGTGTCATAGAAATTTGGACCAGTGGTTGTACATTCGTCAGAAATTAAGACCTGCACATTTATAATTCTGCTGACCCTTTTTTCCAATTATTGCTAAATGTACGGCCTCCACATGATTTTTTGTTAATTAATTTGGCTTATTTACTAGATCTCATGTCAGGTAGATTAGATCGTCCGTTTTAGATTCCATAGTAGATCTCATAATCAGGTTGTTATCTTCGCCGTATTAATACGATCTCTCCACGGTTTCATGAAAATGATAAAAAAATTATTACAACTTACAAGTATTTGTGAATCACTAGAAGTCTTCGCAAAATCAGCTTCATCAAACCTATACTTATGTTTCTAACTCAATGTTTCTTTAGGTGAAATTGTTGTCCAAAAGTTTATATTTAGCATAATTTTATGAAACGGTATACATTAAACCTCTATAAATTAATAATGTTGGGACCGGAGAATTTTATTAATTTATAGAGATTATTAATTAATCGATAAATTAATAATTATTAATTTATAGAAAGTTTTTCTAAATTAAAAAATATTATATAAAAAGTAGAAAAATGAAGATAATACTTCGATGTGTTTTAATGCATTTACACATTAGGAAATAATTATTGCATATATAAATTTTTTTAATAATTTTTGATACAATTTGAGAAGATAATATCATATATTTTTTATATTTGAAGAAAAATAGAGATAAACTCCAACAAAATTACAAATTTACGAATAAATAAATAACATTATAATCATATTTCACTAAAATATCTTATATATATAATAAATTTATCTAATTATTAATTTATGTTATTAATGGGACCATATATTTACATAGAGATTTCAAAAAAATTATTATCTTATTATCTTATCGAAATATGTCAATTATCACACCGGTCCAAATTAGGACCGGGATAATTTATTAATTTAGAGAAGTTATTAATTTATCGAATATTAATTTATAGAGGTTTTACTATATATATATATATTCTACTAAATATATACTCTTAAAAATGTTCTAGACAGTCATAAACGAAATTAGGTGATTTTGTTATTAAGCAGAGTTAGACGACGGCTTTAGGTGACCGACCTTAAGGGTGCTATATAGCTGCTAAGCCATCTTAGGCGTTTTTTTAGCAATAATTCATTATTTTCAGTCGAAAATGCACAGCTCTACAATTTCATGCTACAAACACGTTACAAAATATTTTGCCAAAAAACAAAATTTCAAAATTCCCACGAAAATATGATTTCGTATTTTCTCCCCTGAAAATTCAAGTATGTAACTTTCCATCGAAAATGTGATTCCATATTTTTTACCAAACACACAATGTGATTTCCGCATCACTGGTTGAAGCATCTACTATGGCTTCATAACTTAACGGACGAAGATCCATAACTTAATTAGAAACCCAAATATACACACTCCCATCCACTATGGCTGAATTAGTACCAAAATTTTCTTGGAAACATAACCACCAAATTGCAAGTACTTGGCCACAGAAGATGGGAGACATGATAAAAATCGGATTTGACCAAACAAAATTTTTTAACAGTTTTTGTTTCTTCGAAGTCTTTGGCTGACCTTGAAAAGTCATGTGGTTGACCTTTAAAAGTCATGTGGCTGACCTTAAAAAAAGTCATATGTGATTTGAGAATGTATACTGACATATATTCTCTACGAGATGGGTTCAATATTGTTTTAAGTTTTTATGGGAAATGGAGTTTTACTCAGAAATATACACATTCAAATGCTGAAGTTTTAATCCATATATCATAAGATATTTATACATGTAATAAAGAGTACATTATGAAAAATATAAGGGAAAAGGGGAACAAGAATCTTACAGAATTTACTTTTGTAAAAGGCACATAAGTAACAAGCTGGAGCCCTACACTTTTGCCAAGCTGTTGGGGAAATTTTAGGAAACAATATCAGATATTCAGATCCCAAATCAAATCTTTCAATTTTATTTTTGTCAACATCAAATCATTAATTCGAAACTTCACTTTTTATTTTAATTAAAATTTTGGTGAAGTAATTTACTTAGTAGTGGCCGACTCCAAATAGGCAAACATATTCTATTTATCATTACAGCTCCTAGTCCCACATTCTTAACATAAGAAGCACTTCCTTTTTTTAAATCATGTCTTTGCTTTTTTCTGAACTTTTATTTCTTTAATTTTTGTTTTCCTTTTTTAGTTTATACTTTCTCTTGGCTCTGAATTATATAGTTGGCTTATCAACCAAATTGTGTTGGAAAGTGGTGGTGCCCTTTAGCAACAAACGGTAAATATGATTGCGTCCATATATCAGAATATTGTGTCACTATTCTTATGCACTATTCAAACGAAGTTCGTTTTAAAATATCTGTGTGCTGGGTCTATTTTAAGATGAAAGTATCTAAGCTCGTATAATAACAAAATCAATACAGTAACCAAACTACCATTCACATTATACTAGAGGATTTTCGGAAAGATAAAAAATAGAGATCACAGCTTGATTAAGAAGAAGAGTTTTGGATTTATCTACGGAACAAAAAAGAAAAGAAGAAGAAGAAAAGTAGGTGAAATGATTTATGTTGAAATGATTTATGTTTACAATTTTTCATTAACTCATAACAAACTCGAGAAAATTGTTTTATATACACGTTGAACTTGAAATCTCTAGTTATTTTTAATGAATTATGGTGGGAAAAAAACAACAGATTTACAAAATTTCATGGATTATACAAATTTTGCGTATATTAAAAAAATACAAAATTTTGCGTAACAAAAAAAAACCCTAGGGTTTTAGTCTACTTAGAGCATCTTCATTGGTATATACCCATGTTCCGAAAAATGTTAGGCGTTAGTCGGGCGGCAAGAGTGGGCATAGCGCCTAATCAATAAATCAGAGATTAAACGGGAATTAATCGGGGACTAGTATTAGGGTTTTAAGACTATTTTAATGTTTTTAAATATATTAATCCATTATAATTAAAAAATTTCTATAATATTGTTTTTTAAATTACAGTAAATACATAAAAACATATTTTTAAGACAAAATTTTATGATTTTCATTAAAATTTTAAACATAAGTTATTGTAAAATATCACAAAAACTCCTAATATAAATGTCTGAATAATAATAAAAAAATTATCTAGCGGTGAAGGTGGACCTAGCGATTAGGCGCTAGTCAGGTGGCGAAAATGGGTCGAGCAACTAGACGGAGAGTAATCGGGAGATAGGCGAAGATTTTTAGAACAGAAGTATATACCTCAACAATAAAAATAAAGAAAAAATTAACAAATAGGAGAAAGGAGGAGAAAAGTATCTCAAATAAGAGACTTAAAGACACTCTCATGACACATATGTATTTGTAAATAGTTAGTTTTTAAAAAATCTTTAAATTTAAATAAATAATTAAATTAAATTAAAATACTAATATTAATTAGTTTATAACCCCCATTTGAGAACATTACCGATGTGGGTGCTCTTAGTTGTCATAAACAAACCAAACGTTGAAGAGATCAATGAGTTCACTGCTCAAAATTAGCGAAAATGACGTTTTCGATGACCCTGTCCAGAAGCTTGAGAAGGGTAGATGATGGCAATGGTGTTCCAACATGAATACTGAGAATTCCTCTCTTTCAATACTTGATGGCTACAAAACTATACAAGCTCCAAAAACCACATAGTTCTTTGCATTTACCCAAGGCCAATTCAATTTGCGGATATACAAACATTTTGAAATGACAATGGCAGTTAGTACACATAGCTTACCCATTTATTTCGTGAATATGGTACATGGAGTAGTTTATGAGACTTTCTGTAGGGCACTCCTCAATAGAATGAACGAAGAAAAATAAAACAACATATATTAAATATTGCACACACGCATTCCATTGGGACGAATGGGCATTGTTTATCACATTTTATAAAGTATGCACTATCAATAGATTTGAAATGTAAAACGTTTTTCCAGACGCTCTACATGCCATCCCTCCACTCCAATATCTGTGTGTTATTAGGTATTTGTGTTATGCTCACATATAATTAACCTTATTGGCTAGCAAAAAGTTCTCTAGCGGGATTAGGATGTGTAGTTTCATCGGCTATATGTTTGAGAAAAAGAGTTGGTGGAGTATAACTTTTATTTTTGGAGATGTCATCTTTTGTAAAAATAAAATTTTCTATCTAACAATGTCAATGCGATTATAGCAAAATATCCCATTTTGGATTCAATTTCCTATTGCTCCAATTGATTATTTTTGTCTTAACATTTCCTCCTAGCTCATCTTCCTCTTCTAGTTCACATGCGATTGTTATCAATTTGCCACTTTTGATTTTATTTTTTTGTTTTTCGTTTGTTCTTTTGTTATCTACTATTTAGAAATAAGATTTATTTGTCTTATATGTATTGAAATTGCTAATTCATTTAGGCAAATGATGAACACCTTTTTTTTTGTCATCTAGAAGGTTTATTAGAAATAAATGTCTGAAATTACACGAAAGCCATAAGCCGGTAGGAGAATAAATCCACATGTACTCATGTCGGCACAGAAATAAATCCGTCCGAAGCCAAGAGTCCTAAAAAAAGAAACAAAGCCCAAACGACTATCCGAAAAACATAGTCCAAACAAAGGAAACAAACAATCGAAAAAGTTTCAGTAAACCAAAACTGAAGAATACTTGGTCACACACATCTTCACTCTCTAGACGAATGCACAAGGCAAGCAAGTACGCAAGGGCTGAAAAAAGCAATCACCAAGTCCTTGGTAAATATTGGTAAGTCATGAGTAGCCTTTATATTGGTAAATATTTTTGAGAAAGAATAAAAACAAACAAAAAAATCTAAAGAATTAAAAAAATTTGCGCGGGAAAGAAGTATAGGCTGAGATCAAAGAGGGAAAATAAGTTTGAAAGTTGATTAAAATCGCAAGTATTAGTAGTGGTCCATAATGAGTCCTCCTCCACAAGGCAAGAGACCTCGCGCTGTCGTACATTTGGCGCCGATGGGTCCCACTTCCTTCTGATTTCTGAACCATCCGATTCCAAAATTGCTTTAAACTCTCACTGGTCCTTCGCATTCATTATCTTAACGGTCTCAAATGGACCATTTCAGTTTTCGTCCGTTAAATTATTTAATTCTAGATTTAGTTAAATGGGAAAAGAAGATCGGACGGTGAGATTAGCAGTCAAACGTGACTGATTTTATCATCCAACGGTGGTAATTTGATGATTATGATTCGTTCGGTTCATTGATCAATGATTAAAAACAGAGTAATCTTGATATTGAATTATCCTGTCACAAGATTTGACGTGACGATTCATCTCCATATTTACTCACGAGGATTTTAACTAATAAAAGCCACACCAAACTTTACCAATATTTTTGTTTTTCATCATTTTTCAAAAAAAAAAAACTGATTTCTTCTAATGAAACTCATACTAATTGCGGTATTAGTGTTTACATCAAAAATTCAGTTTTTATAGATATAGTTTATACAAATTAGGTTCGTTTTTAGGCTCAACCGTTTGCCAACAATATCATGAGTGGTGCGTTGGAGTACCTTAATTCCACAACATGTGTTATTTGCAACTCAATACACGAAAATAAATACCAAAAAACGAAGTCAATTTGGTAAAAAATTAAATATTTGTGGATATTGATTATAAAACTTAATTTCTTAGTTAACATTATATACAATTATAACTCATTTTGAATATCTCTATATTTTTCGGTAAAATAGTTTCGATAAATTTAATTATTGGTTTCGAATCTATTTTGATTGTGGTTGCAGTGTTTTTTTTTTTTTAATATTGATTGTATGAGGTAATTAACAAATTTTTGTGTCATTTTTTTACTTTATACCTGTTACATTTTCTATGCAGCATCACACACTAACATTCTCCCTCTTGATGGTTGAGTTGTAGCTCTCACGAACTGACATCTTCAATTTCCCCATTTTTAGCTTAGTTTGTTACTTAAGCAATTAACCACTGAGAAAGCGCATAACAATAAATCGATCATTCACTTCAAGACACTATAGATAAATTATTGCTCCCTTCTAAACCAAGCTCCTAGCTTCATTATCAAAAACGTTAAACAACACAAAGATGTTAACTCCCCCTGGTTGAGTGCACAACTAAGATAAAAACTCATATTATCCGAATCTTTTTCCTTTGTAGATTCAGCTCCTTGCACACATTCATATTTACCCAGTTATACAACTCATGTTATATCAACAACATCACCTATGAAATGCCTTTGCCAACATCTTAGAAGAAGATGTTTCACCATCAATAAGGAACCGCGTCTGACAGCCTATACATTGCATTTTGCTTGTCAAACAGTAAGCCAATGAATAATAAAAATAAATGTAAATTCTGAAACAACTGTTGGTGTACACTTGATTTCAACAAACACAAGAACTTCATATAAATCCTTCAGAATTTAAGAATTAGAGCAGCAACAAATTCTTGAATTTCAATAGTGATGTCCCAACTTTCACCTATAAGATACTTCAGCTCCTTGGGTTACAACTTAACTGGAGTTACTCACATCTCCTTACAGATTGATCTCGACCAACATCTCCTTGCAAATATCACTTAAGCTAACCTTGCAGAACTGAATCGGAGTTACAAAACTCTGAGTATTCTACCTTAGATTGATCCCGACCATCTTATACTACTAGTGAAAGTGAATCCTTTTCTTGAACTTCACTAACTGAGTGCTCTTTTGTTAACTCTGCTTTGACACAAACAAAATCTATTTGTTTTCTGCTCTGTTTCAAAAGATGTCTTCTACTCTGTTTCACCCTAAATGCTTTCTTGAAAATGTTGCGTTACACAATTTTTTTGTTAAACCCTGCAGAATTTTGAAAATTTGTTAAACCCTGCAGAAGCTACCTATCATCAGAGAGATACCACTGTCGCCAATAGAAATAAGATTAGAGTCTGCCGTACGCCTATAACAGTTACTCTATGAAGACAAGACTAGAACCAGTACTGAGCCCATAACACTCTTGCATGACCAAAACCTTATTAACACTTTCAAGCATTGTGTTTCATCTAACATTCAACCTTTGAACAATGCAAGTCAAAACTGATAGATGTAATAACATGATCATCATAATAATGCCTTAGTCGTAGCAGAGGAATCTTACAGTCTCTCTTAAATTGATGATCTTGTTAGTTATAACACTCACTGAATGATCCCAACTTATGCATTTACCTTTGCAGGCTTTTATGATCAAGTAGCAATAACTCTTCATGATGGTGCAACATCACTTGTTTGTTTTCTATCTCTGACACAGAAGTGGTATCATCTTGAGTAATTGAACATGTCTGTTTTCTGTCGTATCGCAGAGCTTCTTATGTTTTAAATTCCGGTTTCATCATAGAAATTTTCATGAAACATATCATTGTCTTGAGATAATAAGTTGCTATAAACCAGTAACAAAGATACTTTCAATCTTTTTCCTCTTAAAGCTTTTTCTGCTAGCTTTCTTTTTAAACTGTGTGACTGAGAGACATACAAACAGTCAACACAATATACCAGCAATATCTCTCCTTTGTTGACAGAGTTGCAGATTGACAATCCTTCATAATCTGCAACCACTATTCATATTGTTCTGATTGTTGTGACATGCATTTGTCAAATAGTTTTAACTTGGTCAAAACATGTACGTAACAGTATTTCATTCGAAGATATGCATTTAAAATATATCCATTGTTCAAACAAATCAGCAACAAATTACGTAATGTATTTTTCCAAGGTTCAACAAATCTTCCATGGGGAAAGTACCAACCAGTAGCCTGGTTCCGGGTTTTCTAATGAAATTGAAATCTAAGACATGACTCCATCTTTGTTTGGCCAAACAGCAACAATTAATCTAGTTTCCGGCAGACATCAAATAGGTTTACACCTTGTCCAAGTCAATTCCTACAATAGATACTGCTTGGATTACGTGATACACTTTTCCATGGTACAATTTTTATTAAACCGATGACACATATTCGTATGTTGAAAAAAATAATCACTCAAGTAGATTTAACTGAATTGGATTTGATGAATTTGAAGACAAGAATGTTATAAATAATTCGATGAAAATACAAGTTTTTATGACGTAAATGAATTGAGTTTTTGGAGAAACGATTGACTTTATTTGGTAACTAGTTTTGATTTAATTATAAAAAAATTGTAACATATAATCCATTAAAAGCTTTATTTTTGTTGGATTATATATTTGCGAGGATCGATCTTAATGTTGAGGTTAGGATTATACATACCCTACCCCTAAACAGTGATACTTGAAACAAATTCAAATATATATATATATATATATTTGAATTTGTTACAAGTATCACTGTTTAGGGGTAGGGTATATATATATATTATAAATTTGCAACGAATTTGCAGTAATTTATTATTTTCCGAAATATTTTCTCTGCTTCAAACATGTACCACACATGTCTCAACATCATATAATACCACTCTGATCAAAAACTACTATTAGATTTTCGACTCGTGATGTTACTTATGTACATCATAAACTGCATGCTCCATTGACATCGAATAGGTATCTCGAGATTCTAAAATTTCTCAACCCGAAACCTTCTTCTTCGAAAATAGTAGTAATTACTTTCGTTGAGTCTCTTGTGAATTATAAAGTATAGTATAATAATTTTAAATACTTGTAAGAAATTTATTTTAAAATATTACAATTAATTATATATTTAACCGATGTTATTATTTAGCTTTCTAATTATATTCTTATATCAGAATACGTTTAGTGTCTACGGTGGAATCACTCAAAAATTCTCAAAAATTATGAACTAAAAATCATAGAGGAAAATAGAAAAAATGCGTCAACTTTTTTTTTTTGATGAATATTACTCTTTAAAATCAACATAACGGATAAAATCAATCAATGGTTTTTGCTTGCATTTATTCATCCATCTCCAATGAAGGTACAATCAACATCAGTTCATGTACTTGGCAGTTGACACAATAACTAATTAAATCCGTAGCCCATCACGAAGTATGGCAACACATGCAAAACAACATGAAGCCCCCATGTAATTATAATCCGTAGCCTATTAACTCATGATTGTTTTTTTCACTAATTGCATGAATCACATAAAAATAATGCAATTGTTATATGAGCCTTGGATATATACATGAAATATATCGAACAAGTGTGTAATAATAAAAAAATATGGGGTTTGTAAGGTTTTGTTTTTACAATTTGGATTACATATTGGGATAATGGAAATATTACATAGTTCCTAAACTATGACAACGTGAACTAAACAATTCAACGTAGAAGTTTCCATATAATCATTCTTACAAATAATTAAGGATTGCCAAACATTTCATATTGAAGAATAATGTATCTATAAACGGATGCATGCGTGAAAAATCAGATGGTTTACATACAAACATCTATCTCCCACACACACACAAACACATGCGAAGAGATGAGACAAAGATTCTAAAGTAGAAGCAAGTGAGGAAATGAAATTGCAAAGAGTGGTCCTAACTAAAAGGTCCTCAGAAGATACTAATGCCTTCCATCCCGGTGAAATGCAAAGCGATTAAGATTACAAAAGTGACGTCTCTTCTCACTTTAGGGTCCACTCTTCTTCTCTCTTTTTTTTTCCTTTTATAGATGAATCGAAGAAGACGGATCGTGATCGTGCGTGCTCATTATTGGATATTTCTATTTTATTTTTTCTTAATTAGCTACAAGATAAAGAATAAAGTGCTAGCTGTTAACTCTGTATCAGAAAAAATATTAATTAATTAACAGATAAAATTGGAGCTTTATCAGAATTCAGAAGTTGTGGGAATAATTGTAGCATGACTGTAAATGTGCGATAATACTCTAAATTCTCACTTCTTTATGTTTTTTTTTCTCAAATTTTTTTCATATCTTTCTTTTACTAGTAAGAAATCAAAAATAAGATCTCTCGACGTGTGTGTGTCTATATGAAGCCTATTTTTCTGTTGATCAGTGTCTAAATTCCCAATTTGATGACAAGTGACAACAAAACATTAGAAAAGTATTTACATGGTTTGGGTTATTCTTAGATGCACTTTACTTGTGGAATGTTAAGAGTTTTGGAAAAAGAACTATAGGATATCATAAATAAATCAACCAAATATTTATAGGAAAAAAATAAATCAAATTTTTATAATATCAAAAAAAACGAAAAATAATCTAGTGCTACAAATACACATAAAAATTGAGTAACTTACACTAAATCCGAACGATATGCTAAAACTATTTTTATATATACATACATGCATATATATATAATGCTAAATCATACTATTATCTAATTAACCATTCGAACCTAAATGAACTTTTTTTCTTTCAATTAAATATTCTATTACCTCGTAACTCGTTTGAGTTGAAAAGCATGTGGCAAAGAAGATATTCTGCTGCATTATAAGCATAGATGTTTTAAAATAAAATTTTAATTTCATTTAATCAATCAAAACGGCAACATTGTGTTCTTGCCAAAAAATTTCTCTAAAAAGAGTAAAAAAAAAAAACGCATGGGCTTCGTAACGTTTATTTCGGACATTTTTAAGGCCCATTGTTTCGTTTATATATAATATTTGCAGATCACATCTTCTACTCGAATTTTTATTTTTTCTAAGAACGTTTTCTAACCAACGGTCTTGGTAGTTGGCCCGCCTCGTATAATCTTTCATTCTTTCTTACTCTTTTAGTATTATTTACTAAGTTACTTCATTCTTATAATAGCTCATTTGGTGTTACATCTTATCTTCTTTCAACTATATTACTTAACTCATCTTGAAATAACTCCACAGTTATTCATATTGTCTATTGAGTTAGAGCATTTTCAGAATTAATGATATTACGAGTAAGGAATTTTTCAGTACTCTATCTCTATGAATGTAGACAAAACATCTCATAGTGATTTGTAGGACGAAACAGCAAGATTTCCAAAATTTTCAAATTAGCAAACTATCATTCGAACAAAAGTATGACCCACATACGACGGTGATCAGGGAGTTGCACTAATCATTTATAACATGAAAATAAAACAAAATCATATCACATTTTTTAGTTGGGATGAGAATTTCTAATTGAAATTGTTTGAACCAAAACTAACAACATTAAATACATCGGTGGTGTACACTCATTCTCCAACCATGGGTTTATAGAAAAAAAATACTCCAATGTAGAAAAATAATGATATTGGTAAGCCATAAATGAGTTGGTTGATCGTTTTAATTTTCTGAGTTGGTGTTCGTTTTAATTTTCTCTTTGTCTGAAAAGTCCACATGAAAGTTAAGATTACAATATCCTTATGGTTTGCTTTGAAAACTTTTCTCGATCGAAGTGAAAAATTTCATCGCCACATGTCACTGAAGAACCGTCGAAACATACGGAGACAGACCGTCCTTCATTGTTGGTGTAGTTTAATTTTGATACAATTAATTCATTTTTAAAATTTAGATATTTAAAGAATATATAAGTGTTACGATCTTTTCATCGATATTTTTACACACTACTATATTTTTAATTAAATGTCATTTTAGCGTAATATTTATGATCTAAAAGTAGATATCGATCGTTTTATGATTTTAGTGTAACTTTTTTTTTGATTAAACAATAATCTTATTTTGTTAACAGTTGTTTAAACTACATTAATAAGAATGGAACGTATTATCGAACTTCATTAGTTAGTTAAAGCATACTTATCCGAATGGTTAACCAATTTAGTGATCATGAGTAGAAAGCATATAAAGTATTACAAAGACTTAGGGAGATGTATTGAAGTGAATATTTGGAAAGATTTGAGTTTGAATCAGTTTTGAGATGATTTAGTGAAATTTTGGTGAATTATGAATTTTGATATTAAATTTTTTGAAATCTCACCTAAAATTTTGAGATTTTGTTTTTTTGTATTTTAACTAAGAAATCTTCTCAAATCTCACCTGAAACTTTTAAATCAAAATTTCATCATGTTTCCAACAATAGTGGATTTGAGTGTATAATTTAAAATTATTAATCCAATAACATTGGATTTTAAAAAATATTTTAAAATTTATATTTCAATAACACATGATTTGTTATTTAAATTCAAATCTCTCTAAATACTTAATCCAATACACCTTCCTTAGTCAAGATCGAAAAACAAATCATATGACTTTAACCAAAAATAATGAGATATTAAATGGTTGAATTAAACTAGAAGAATGTGCTTAATCAGCTAGCTAAGCTAGCTGAGCTAACCGGCAGCTCAAACCAGTTGGATATATACTATGTGTGTTTTCTAACTTTTCTTTATATAGAGAGTTCGACTTTATGAACAATATTTTGGTTCATCCTACTGGTGAACCCCTTTGTTCACCTGCTTTTTCTGTAACCAATCAAAATATATCATGTAATATTATCTAAATAAAGTAATTAGATTAAATTATTAATTACTCTTTTTAAATCTAATCAATAAAAATATACTAACTAAAATTATTTTTAAACAGAAATAATAAATTACAATTACAATTAAACAATTAAACAATTAAAATAAATTTAGAAAAAATAAATTAAGAAAATTAAATCTACTAGTATCTCGAGATCACGACATAACCTAGACCAGTTTATGTTATGTTTCGACCATTCGTTTTGATGTTTTCTTTGGGTTCGTTGAGTTGTATCATTAGAGTATATTTTTATGAAAAATAAATTACAAAAATAAATATGAAAGACATATAAAATATACCCTAAGGGATAGAACTCGGCGAATTCAAGAGAAACATTGAAACGAGTGCCCCAAACATAACATAAAATGGTTTAGGTTATTTTGCGATCTCGAGATATTAGTAAATTTAATTTTTTTTTATTTATTTAATTTTTTAAAATTTATTCTATTTGTTTAATTTATTATATCTGTTTAATTATAATCTTAGTTAACATATTTTAATTGATTAGATTTATAAAAAATGATTAATGATTTATTTTAATTATTTTATTACGAAAAAGTGATTAATGATTTATTGAGTAGATTTACAAAGAGTGATTAATGATAAATATTATATAACATATTTTGATTGGTTACAAAAAGAAAAAATGAACAAAAAGTGAACCCAAATATTGCTGGTGGTACCGAAGCTAAATTGATGTCATGTGTCACACTGACTACAGACAGAAAACATTTGTGAGTGATTGTTTGCTTATTCTTCTTTTTTCCACGATGAATGATTGTTTGATGGCTTGGCTGCAAGACAATAAGGGCCCAAATAAGAAGCACTATGTGTAAAGATAGAAAACGAAGTCGTATAATGTAACACCCAAAAAGAAAAAATAAACAGATGAACAAATTTAAATACACATGTCCTCCATACATGGATGGATACAAAGAGCATTTAAAGAGTAGAAAGTAGTTAGGGAGTATGTGATATAATTAATCGGCCCAAATAGACTGGTAAGTAGTAGCCGTCTAGATCCATACTCATTACTTCAACCTCATTTCTTTCTACTAAAACCCTTTTACTATAAATTCTAAGTACACTTCCCACTTCTTCTCCTCAAATTCATCAAACCTCATTTCTATCATAACTCCGGAAAAATGGCAATTCGTTTTCCTATGATATGTCTTCTTGTTTCATTCATGGTACTTAGTTATGGAACTCAAACCAAAAAAAAAATGATTTACTTAATTATTTTTTACTCTTTTGTTTTGATGTTTTCTTTTTCTTTTATTGCAAGGTCATGGCTATTGCGGCTGATTTACCACCGGAGCGTTATTGGAACACTGCTTTACCAAACACTCCAATACCTAACTCTCTCCACCATCTTTTGACGCACGGTAATTTTTTATTACTTTATCGACTTTATATTCGTTTCCTTAATGTTAAAGATACATGTTTCGGACGATTAAAAACAAAAAAATATGCATGTTTCTTTCTTGTTCTGAATTTATATATTATGGTTTTTTCTAGTTTTGACGGGTCTCTATATTTTAATATATAGACGATAGGTACAAAAAAGAAAAGAATTCATTCTATACATAAATGCAAATAAAAGAGTTTTATTATTACAATTTTTATATATTTTAAACATATATTTGAAGATGTGTCTCACGCTGATTGGTTACAAAATTGTGAATCTGTTACATTAATAGCAAAATAAACGTTTCCTTACCAAACTTGTATTTTGTTATTTTGTAGATTTCACCGACGAGAAAAGAACTGACGTCCAAGTAGGAAAAGGAGGTGTGAACGTTAACACAGGAAAAGGTTATAATCCCGGCGGAGGAACCTCCGTGAACGTAGGAAAAGGAGGTGTACACGTGGACGCCGGCAAGGGTAAGCCAGGAGGAGGGACGCACGTGAGCGTTAGCGGCGGAAAAGGTCCCGGCGGCGGCGTTAATGTCCACACCGGTAAACCCGGGAAGAGAACCGACGTCGGAGTAGGTAAAGGCGGCGTGATCGTGCACACGCGCCACAAGGGAAAGCCGGTTTTCGTCGGTGTGACACCAGGACCGAACCCTTTTGTATATAAATATGCGGCGAGTGAGACTCAGCTCCACGACGATCCCAAGGCGGCTCTCTTCTTCTTGGAGAAGGACTTGGTTCCCGGAAAAGTTATGAACGTCCGGTTTAATACGGAGGATGGTTACGGCGGGGAAACGAAGTTCTTGCCACGTGAGGAGGCGAAAATGGTGCCGTTTGGATCGGAGAAGTTTTCGGAGATTTTGAACCGGTTCTCGGTTAAACCCGGTTCGGAAGAAGCGGAGATGATGAAGAAGACGATTGAGGAGTGTGAAGCGAAAAGTGTTGGTGGAGAGGAGAAGTATTGTGCGACTTCTTTGGAGTCGATGATCGATTTTACCGTTTCTAAACTTGGTAAAAACCATGTCGGGGCTGTTTCCACTGAGGTAAATACACTATTCACCATTTTTTTACGGTTTAGGTTTGACTAAAAACAAATAAAATTAAAAGTAAAATTCACTTTTATATTTAAAAGGAAAGACATATAAATAAGTATATAGCTCATTCTTATTATTTTTATGCAACATGGTTACATCTATATATATATATATATATATATATTCACATAATTAACTAATTGGGTTATGTTAGATCCGGTCAAAGTTGAGGTAGTTTCTGTATTTTATTTTCGTTTGGATTCGGTTCGTTTTTTTTATTAGAAATAAATAAACATATATAAATAACAAACTATGTAGCTAATAATTTATTTTAATAAAACCTAGTTACATCTCATTTTTTCTTAGAAACTAGTTAGACCGACATAAGTTAAATCTTAATTTCAGTTTGTACAATTTGGTTACACTCAAATTAGTTAACTATGTTTTAGGTTTGGTTGATTTGGTGTGAAATAATAAAAAGCAATCCAATTAATATACATAGAAACACACTTAAGTTTGGCTCGGTTTAGTTCCATGTGATTTATACGTCTACGGCTAATGTGTTATGGCTAATACTATGGTTGATCGACGTGACTTTGGCTACTACAGGTGACTAAGAAGAATGCACCAATGCAGAAGTACAAAATCGCGGCGGCTGGAGTAAAGAAGTTGTCTGACGACAAGTCGGTGGTGTGTCACAAACAGAAGTACCCATTCGCAGTGTTCTACTGCCACAAGGCGATGATGACGAGCGTCTACTCGGTTCCGCTCGAAGGAGAGAACGGGATGCGAGCTAAAGCAGTTGCGGTGTGCCACAAGAACACCTCAGCTTGGAACCCAAACCACTTGGCCTTCAAAGTCCTTAAAATGAAGCCAGGGACTGTTCCGGTCTGCCACTTCCTTCCGGAGACTCATGTTGTGTGGTTCAGCTACTAGATTTATATATCTGCTTTTTATCTTAATGTGGGTTTATGTAATAATGTTTGAAGTAATCTTATATTTTGGGATGTTTTGGTTATGAATATACATATACATATACATTAGTAATGCGTTGTTTCTATTTTATCAAAGAATGAAGGCATGCATCTATATATATGTTTTTGTTTTGTTTTACTTGATGTAGTTGTCTTTATCGTCTGTTTCTTGTGGTTATGCAAGAGAGAATAATAAATTTAGAGTTGAGATATGTTTTGACTTAATTGAGTGGAAATATAATTTCAGCCAGTACATTAGTTGATGATATATATACTTTTATGCTGAATTTTGTATGTAAGCTAATTAAATTCACTATAACCAATCTCTCAAGTCATATGATACACTTCAGAGCATTATCACTTTTTGCTTTATAAACGGATGATACAACTTGTACACTTGTCCAACCATTTTGCCCAAAACTTGCTTAGTTTCAGCATCATGATCATGTTGGCTTGGCAAATCGTCATCTATGAGATTCGGAAAGAGCGTAACAACATGACATGCTTCACCGCAACATTCACCGATCCATAGTAGAGTTGATCATCCACATATGATAGAGACCATTATCAAGAACCGAATCTCAGCCTTTCTAAGCTTAATACCAGTCATGGGCTTCTCTAGATTTCATATGGATTCAATTACATTGTTTAATGAGTTTTTAGAATGGGCTTGTATAAAAAACAATTGGCCTTTTTGCAACTTTTAGTTTTATGCAACAAATTAACAAGAAAAATAAAATAAAATAAATAAAGAAGCACCTTGAGCATCTAAAGAAAGCAAATCTTAAGAGTTTATGTTCTTTTGTTGAAGCAATCAAGAGTTGTCCATGAGAAAAGCATGCATGAGATTTGTTAGTTTAGTTGATGTAATTTCATACCAAGAACATGATACACTTGCTGGCTCAAACCTCAACCAAATTTCAATAGTAAATTGTTATCTCCAACCTAAACTCTTTTTTTTTTTGTGATGTAAGTAAAAAATCCAAAATTTCTTTTGTATAAAGTGCTCTAATTAAAAGCTTGCAATATCCAAAAAGTTCTAAAAAGCAAAAGAAAACAAAAAACAAAAAACTTTCGAGTCAAATCCAAAACGTTACGTATACCCAAAAAAAAAAAAAAAGTCACAAAAACGACACCGTCGTGCGTTGAAGTATGTGACCGTTAAAAGGATGAAACGACACAAGACCAGAGTGGACACCACTATACCGTAAGAGGGCGAGTACTCAAAAATTACCCACTCGCAGCGCGTGTCCCACATATATCTCTCTCTTCTTCGTCTCCTTCATTATCAAAACTCATCATTTTCAATCTCTATCTCTCACTGTTAAACAACAATGGGATGTGCACAATCTAGGGTTGATAACGAAGAAGCAGTAGCTCGATGCAAAGATCGGCGTAACGTAATCAAAGAAGCAGTTACAGCAAGCAAAGCATTCGCCGCCGGTCATTTCGCTTACGCCACTGCATTGAAGAACACTGGTGCTGCTTTAAGTGACTATGGCCATGGTGAATCTGATCAAAAAGCTTTAGATGATGCTTTAGATCAACAACATTACGAGAAACAGAGTCGTAACAATGTAGATCCGGCTCCTCCTCAGCCACCTCCACCACCACCTATTGAGAATCTTCCTCCTCCGCCTCCTCCACTTCCTAAATTCTCTCCTTCTCCGATTAAACGTGCGATTAGTTTGCCTGCTATGGTTGTTAGAGGTAGGAAGCTGAGGAGTGTTGATTCTATGGCGATTGAGGAGGAGGAAGAAGAGGAAGAGGAAGAGGAGGAGGAGGAGGGAGTGAGAGGTGTTGGGAGTAAGGAGAAGGAAGAGTCTGAGTCTTCACCGAGAACGCCGGAGAATGTTGGGAGAAAGAGAGGAGAGACGACAACGCCGGAGATTGTCAGTGCTTCTCCGGCGAATAGTATGGCTTGGGATTATTTTTTCATGGTTGAGAATATGCCTGGGCCTAATTTGGATGATAGAGAAGAAATGAGAAATGGTTATGAGACTCGGAATAATCATTTTCAGTTCAATGAAGAAGATGAGGAAGAAGAAAGATCTGGTCATAAGGTTGTTGAGGAAATGGAGCCTAAGACGCCGGAGAAATTGGAAGAGGTTGAAGAAGAAGAAGAGGAGGAGGAGGAGGAGGAAGAAGAAGAAGAAGAAGAGGAGGAAGTGGAAGAGGTGAAGAAGAAAAAGAAAGGGAAAGCTAAGATTGAGCATTCGATTACTGCTCCACCTGAATTTAGGCGTGCGGTTGCTAAGACTACTACAGCATCATCAAGTGTGAATTTGATGAAGATTCTTGATGAGATTGATGATCGATTCCTTAAAGCATCTGAGTGTGCTCAAGAGGTTTCTAAGATGCTTGAAGCTACAAGGTTACATTATCATTCTAATTTTGCAGATAACCAAGGTATTGAACTCGTTTCTTATCCTTGATTGCTTGCAATTTGGTGAAATCTTATTGAGTTTCCGAACCGAAAATGTCACAGCCAAGCATGAATTTAGTGTAGCCTAGTCAGTGGTTGCTGCTTCTTTAAGTGATTCATAATGTGTCTGTGATTGGATTTTTTAGAAAGTTTGGTTCTTTGTTTCTCTAACTGAAACAAGAAAAGGAAAAACCAAAAGAGAGAGTTTTTTCTTTTCTTTTGTAGATCGCATCAGGTTTTTAGTGTATGCAATATTCTTAAAGTATGAGTCTTTGAAGCACTTTTTGGTCTGTGATTTAACTTTTGCGAGAATCTAAGATGAACCTTAAATTAATATAGACCTGTTGGATTTCTTAATTCCTTTTATTCCGTTTAAACCCATTAAACAAAGTTCTGGATTTGACTAATCAACACTTTAACCCCCTTTGTTTGCTATCCCCACCATTATCTTTACCTAATCTGTCTCTATCAGAGAATGTTTAATTATGATGCATGTTTTCTTGGCCAATGGCTGACTTCTTGCTAATGAAAAATGTGCTCTTTCCCTTTTCAGGTTATGTTGATCATTCTGCTAGGGTAATGAGGGTTATAACTTGGAATAAATCGATAAGAGGCATTGCTAATGGAGAAGGTGGAAATGATCAAGAATCAAATGAGCATGAAACTCATGCGACGGTGTTGGACAAGTTGTTAGCATGGGAGAAGAAACTATATGATGAAGTGAAGGTAATTTGACTTCTAAGGTGATTCATTTCTACCAAAGTTAAAAGATGTCTAATTGAATGCATTTTGTTTTTTTGGGTGGTGTAGCAAGGTGAGCTTATGAAGATAGAGTATCAGAAAAAGGTGTCTTTACTCACCAGACATAAAAAACGAGGTGCGAGTGCTGAAACCGTGGAGAAAACAAAGGCGGCTGTGAGTCATCTACACACAAGATATATTGTTGACATGCAGTCTATGGATTCAACGGTTTCGGAAGTTAACCGCTTAAGAGATGAGCAATTGTTTCCAAGACTCGTCTCTCTAGTTGAAGGGTAAAGTTCTGTTCTCTCCTTCAAATGATTCTTAATGAAGCATTCTCTCAACCAAATTTCTCTGGACTGTTATATTTGCAGGATGGCGAAGATGTGGACAAACATGTGCATACACCATGACACTCAACTAAAGATTGTTAGAGAGCTAAAATCCCTTGAAATCTCAACTTCTCTGAAAGAAACCACAAAGCAGCATCACCATCAGACCCGACAGTTCTGCACCGTTTTGGAAGAATGGCATGTTCAGTTCGATAGACTCGTGACTCACCAGAAGCAATACATCAACTCTCTCAACAACTGGTTGAAACTTAACCTTATCCCCATTGAGAGCAGCCTTAAAGAGAAAGTTTCATCACCTCCAAGGCCTCAGCGTCCGCCAATCCAAGCTCTTCTTCACTCATGGCACGACTGCCTTGAGAAACTTCCCGATGAAGTTGCCAAATCAGCTATCTCATCGTTCGCCGCAGTCATCAAAACCATCTTGCTTCATCAGGAGGAAGAGATAAAGCTGAAGGAGAAATGCGAAGAGACACGGAGAGAGTTTATTAGGAAGAAGCAAGGTTTTGAAGACTGGTATCAGAAGCATTTGCAGAGAAGAGGACCAATGGAAGAAGCAGAAGGCGGGGAAGACACAACAACGAGCAGTAAGGATCATGTCACAGAAAGGAGAATCGTTGTGGAGAGTCTGAAGAAAAGGCTTGAAGAGGAAGAAGAAGCTCACCAGAGACATTGTGTTCAGGTGAGGGAGAAATCTCTAAACAGCTTGAAGATTAGATTGCCTGAGATCTTCAGGGCATTGTCTGACTATGCCCATGCCTGTGCTGATTCATACGAGAAGCTCAGAACCATATCTCAGGCTCACAAATCAAACGGTGGAGCCACTGAATCTTCTTGAACCAATCTTGGTTCTTTTAGACTCAAAAAAATAATGAAAAAAAAGTCTCTCTATTTATGTGTTATGTGTTGTGATGGAGACATTAACATATTTTTGTGACATGTAGTTTCCTGGTTTGTGCTATAGTACTGTGAGTCTGTGGCTGTTACCATCCCATATACAGTAATGTGCAAAAAAAACAAAACATGCTAATTAGTGGTGAATCATCACGTTATTATGTATCTTTATGGGTCGAGGATTCGTAAATGGGCCCTAACATGAGAATTGAAAGTCCAAGAAACCGGATTATGTCGAGTAAAAAATATATGTCAGAAGTGGACTTTGAACCCACGCCCACGTTAGAGGACCAGAACTTGAGTCTGGCGCCTTCGACCACTCGGCAACCCTGACTTTGACAATTTAAAAACTATTACATCTAACACTATTATCAAAAATATAAAAACAAATGGAGAACTAAACTTGAAGGTCTAACCATTTGTCTGAAAATAATTGACCATGAATGATAGTAAATAAGAGTAAGATCATACATTGATAGGAATGTATTACATCATCATCATATAACAAAAAAAAAAACATCTACCAAGTCCTAAACCTTCTAATCAAAAGCTTGGTATTCGTCATCCAAAACAGACAAAATGATGTCATGTTGCTTAAAAGCTTTTTACCATTTCTTCAACAACATTAACATTTAAACTAGCAAAGGGCTGAGTTCCTCGTCAGTCTTAGTCTCAACCTGTTTTTGGCAGTGAACTCTTCCTTTGGCTCTGCTTCATCCTTGATTTTCTCATTCTCTTTTACATCCTCATTGTCCATTTCGGGTGCTTCATCCTCTGTTGACTTCATCTTGTTACCTTCAGAACTATCGTTTGAGCCCAAAGAGGGCACTTTCTTGCTCCCTTCCTTCCTCTTCATCTCGATCCGATTCCCTGAAAAAGTCAAATGTTTTCTAAAGCTGAATCAAACTGATTCAAGGTACTCAGCAAAGCAATTTGCATATCTTACAATGAAAGGAACATAAAGGAATAAGCTATAGAACATGTTTCCAGCTCCACAACTCAATCAGACAATTGTTCTGTCTATAATTCTTGATTTTAAACCAATGATTCACTGAAAAACGAATTTACACATATCCCCAATAGAGGTAACAGTCTAGCATCAGATTATATTTCAATATTTTGATGTTTGATGTATTATAAGTTCAACAACAGGACAGGTCAGATGATTTAAGAGTTGATATGCCCTAATGGAAATACTATCTCATATGTTCTAAATAATGATGGATAGATTGGATGAAGAAAGAAGTCAAGCTCTTACTCGGCTTCCTCCACAGCATCATCTATCATCTTGTCATACTCGTCTGCATAATAAGATATGCAAACTCATAAGCCACGCTAACGGGTAAATAATATATATAGCATAAGCAGAAGAAACACAAGAATATGAATTTACCATAGGTGTAACTAGCAGGTATGCGGTTACGACAAGCACGGGTAGCGCGGATAGGACAGGAGAAATTGACACTAACGACCCTCTCTTGCTTCATTTTCTTTTTCATGGCCCTCTCTTTCTTCTGTTATTGCAAAAGGAATGGAAACACAGTTAGAGGATGTGCATAAGCATACGGAACGAATTTGGGAAATGTAACTAGCAGTGGAAAAAGTACTTTATGATATTTCTCAACAATGGGTATAGCTTTTGTCTCAATCATCTCTCCAGTTGCAGCCAAAGAAGAAGCTTTGCTTGACGATAATTCTCTCTGTCATTAGAGCATAAACATAAATGAATGAAAAATAATTCCAAACATCTTAAAGAGTAGAAGCACAAACAAAAAATCAAAAAGCTTACAGCGACTTTTCGAAATTCATCTAGATTAGTTGCTTCAATTTCCCAGCAGAAAACAGATTTATCTGAGCAAGCATTTTTCCTTGCTTTAGCACTCTTTGAGATTTCATTGACTTCCCTATATAATCTGTACCCTTGGATGTCATTACCATCAAACCTAGCATGAAAAGAAAAAGATTATAAAGTTGATCACACCAAATGTAAAACATAGAAAGAAGTAATAGGACATGTAAATACCAGTAAGAAGTCTTCTTTCCATCTCCACCTAGCTTCCTTTTGCGAAAATGGGAATCACAGTCTCCTTCCTTGGTATTTTCTTGAATATATGAACGAGCATCATCTTGCTATACCATGCACCAATGTAAACAAGAGGATAAACTTATAAGAATTAAGTACCAAAAGCAACTAGTAATGATCTTATTTAAGACGCATGCATTGATAATAAAGTTCAACAACCAAGTGACAAGAAGAAATTACTTGAACTCGAAGCTCACAAAGTGCCTTCAGAAACTTGAGGCGAATAGTAGGGTCAAGTTCTTGGTATTCAGATATTTCCTCCCTATCCATATGTACAACAAGAGAGAAGAAAGTTAATAATCAAGACCATTTCAAACCTGAATAAAAATCTATACTTCATAAATTGACATCATTTCACCACTTACCCTTTGCTAGCAGTAACAGGAATTTCACCCTCAGCAATCTGCAAAAATGGTATTACATAAGTCAGTAAAGAAAACCATAAACCTGTTTCAAAAAGAGGATATATGCTAACAAAAAAAGATTCAGTGTGGCCTTACCCATGGCCACCATGGAGCGAGTTTCTTACACAACACAGTGATCCATGCATTAGCATCGTCAAGCGATTTATTCATCGGTGGTATCCCCTGTTGATAGGAAATAATAAACACCCTTGTGTGCATAATGAAAAGAGGAGAAACATAGAGATTCACAAAAGCTAAAAACTTAAGCTTGTTATTAAGCTCATATAACAGATAGAATCAAAACCTTCAAAAGAGCAATGTGAAGCTGAGCATTGTTAGTGTCGGACTTGATAAGACCCATCTCAATTTCTTCAGCTGTTAACTTCAATTTATCAGAGACAAGTGGTCCAAATACCTACCACAGATTCACAACAACAAAATCTCTTTAGCAATCACATGAATAATGTCAGAAATGTTTAGTTTCCCATGAAATTAGTGAACCAAACAGCAAATCTCTAACAAAACCCTAGAATCAGAACTACAGAAATGAAAAATATTCCGTTTGAAAAAAAAAGAAAACGAAGATTCGCATGAAAAGCAAATCGAATCATTACGACAAGGGAGAAGCGAAAGAGATTCATACATTCAAGAAATTGAGAACCGAAGCAAGTTTCCAACGTCCACGCAATTGCTTCACCGCTAAATCGGAAGACGGATCGTCCGAATCATCTGAATCGTCCGACAGAATCGTCAAGTCATCGCATGGTCGTTTTTTTTCTAACTTCGGCTCAGATTCTCGGGTCAAAACCGTTGTCCTACGGCGGAGCGTTACCATTTTCGTCGGAGAGCGAAAGTAGAAGGGGAAGAAGAGAAGCTGAAGAGGTTCTGTGCGAGTGAGGAGAGTGTAAATTGGAGAAATTTCTGGGGGAATTCTCCCGCCAAAAGTGGGATGTTTTTTACTGTTTACTATTTTACCATTTACCCTACCACACCCTAGAGCTTTTTTACTGTTTTCATGTTTTTTTTTTTTTTGGTTTGTTCATGTACATTCTATATTTCTATTTCGATATTAATTCCACTTATTTGGAAAATTTTAGTAATTGGGGGATTTATTTTCGCTAATATTACGTACCTGGACAGGACATTTTTGACAGGATTTGAATTTCGAACAGAACATTGACCCCAGCAAAAAAAAAAAACAGTACAAAGAAAAAAGATAATCCATATAACGTATGGTCAAATATGTGAACCAAAACAAAAACCTATGGTCAAATAAATTCAATATCTCAATCTGGTCCGGTTGATCTCAAACCGAAATTAAAATTAGAATACTACATGATTTCTGACAAGTTAGGCAAATCCGTGTTCATTTGTTATCTGTTTCTATGAGTTTTTTTTCACTTCAATCCGAAGACCACATAATAAGGTCTGTGTGTGTAGTAGAGTCATCCCAATGAATCTCATCAACTTGGAATTCACAGTTTGTGATCAAAGTTTGAGTAATAGCAATGTGAAGCTAATACCTTACATGGATAAAAAGGCTACACAACCAAACCAGTGAGTCTTTTTGAATATTTATTTTACCTGATAAAGTTTCTCCAGAACATCCCCTGATACATGAGGAAATGAGGAACTGATCAGGTGATGATAATGAATTTAGCAGTTTCATGTCTAAGTGAAGCTGTGAGAGGTTTAAAATCAAGTACCTCATTTAGCCTCGGCTGTTGCTTAGCATGTCTAGAATAGTGTAAGCAGCTTTCTGAAACTGTTCTTTCTCTTCTTCCAGAACCCTTTTCTTCTCCATAGCAAAATCCTTTGATTTCTCAATCTCTTCCTTGATTCCAACAGAGTTTTGATCGATCTCACTGCAGGGATTTTGTCAACCAAGACCAAGAGAGAGGCACAAGATCAGTATTCACCAGTGGCTAATATAGTTAGTAGACAGAACATAAACAATACTTACTTGACCATCTTGAGCATATTCTCCATTCCCATCTGAACTTGCTGTGACATTTCTGCAATTGCATTTGTTTTCCAACATAATCAGTACATGGCTAAAGGTTTACACAACATATATTTACACATTGTTTCAAGTCCACCACACCAGGTAAAAAGCACCAAAATAAATAGACACACAACACTGACTTGTAATCTAAATCCATCCATTGATCTAATCCATGAAACATTTTATGATAAACCATGAAACAATTTATGGTATATGCTCATGCAATTGCATAAGCCAAACGGTTAAGGATAGTGTATTGACAACATACAGAATCCATGAAATAGACACACAACATTGACTTGTAATCTCAAACCATTCATTGATCTTAATCCATGAAACATTTTATGATAAACCTTCAAACAACTTATGGTGTCACAGCTCATAAGCCAAATTATAACAACTCCAAATTGATCAAAACAACGATAATGGACATCTTTCATTCTAAGTATTAAGCTACAGATCTTTTTGCGAGAGATGCAACTAACAATCGCAGTTTCTAATACAGTATATCGATTCGAGAGGTAGATTAGCTTCGTTAGCACAATAAGAAATGCGAATCCAAGTTTAGATCAAGCGATTAAGCCAATAACTATACACAAATTCGTTAAATAGTAAATCATAGCACAACTGATTCATATGAACGGGTATGAAGTCGGAACTCATGCTCGTTCCTGATTCCTAGGTCAGTCGAAATTCGAATTTGAATGAGGAGGATCACAGGAAAAGGGAAGAAAAACAAACCAAAGATAAGAGACGTCAGATCCGATTCGGCTTGCTGACCAGGAGATTGATGAGCAACAAGCTGTGCACCACTCTGCGAAGGTGATTCCGCCATTATCGCTGTGAGAGAGAGAGATTTCGAAGCGAGAGGATTGTGTATTTGCGAGGGAACAGATTTGTTTTGAGACGTGTGTGATTTCGCTTTAGCTCATTAGTTTGCAAATAAGTAATAACACGAAGTTTCCATTTCATTCGTAATTTGAGAGATTTTAATAACTTATTAAATGATAAAAATGTAGATTTTCTTCAGCGTGAGTAATCAAAATGATTTTTATTCATACAGTGGCAAAACTAAAGATTTCACAATTTGTCTTAGGTAGTTATTAAATATTGTATTTTAATAAACTTGAGTGTATTTTAAATTAAAAAAAATTAGACATAATTTTATTATATTTTAATAAGGATAAAATTTGATGTAATCTTTTAATTAAAATATGAGTAAATGAAATAACACCTCTTACCCTAGTATATCTAATATCTTTCATCTCTCGTCAAACTCTCCCAATTGCTTATGGAAATTCTCACAATATAATATTAAAATTTAATTTAATTAATTTAAAATAATTATCGTTAGAAATATATATTACATTTTCATATTTGTTTTTGAATGTATCACAATCGGATATTCTATATGTTCTACCTATGAACAAGATCATTGGTCAACAATTAGAAAATCGAGTATTTTAATTGACTGAACAAATATTTTTGTTACCAACATTTTTTTTTCTTATAAACGTTTTGATGAATGTTATTTTGTTATGTCTATATTAAAAATATTAGGTAGTATTATTTTTATTTTCAATGATTTCCAAATACAAGTTAATCCATACAAAAGTATTAACAATAGATTTTAAAACCCACATTTGATTCTTATCATTTCATCAAAATTATCATTTCATCAAAATCCAAAATTTTATAATAACTGCAACTTTAAATGCACTAAAATTAAATAAAAACTCAATCCAATAACAGCTTTTTAGTAAGAGCTGAGAAAATGCACAAGGTTCAAAGTTCCTACGATTTCAATGTTTTATCTTGGTCGAATTTGGGGACTTTCAGATTTAGCCGGAATCCCCTAACTTCATTTTTGGTATTCCCTTTTCGGGTAGGTAATCTAGTATCCTTATGCATGAAGATAATCAATAAAGCCATAGAATTATAATGAAAACAAAGAAAACATATTATAACGAAAACTAACCAGACTATTACAGAACACCAGCTAACAAGAGACCAGCCGGAGATTATTGAAAAGAGAGTGAAATGAAGAAGAGATAGACTCAAGAGATGAGTCCTGAAGTGAAGGAGCCAATGACACTATTGACTCAACTGAATGCTCTTAGTTGCACCTGATAGCAAACAAACTTCGAATCGCCATGCTTACGAAAGCAAGCTTCAGCCTCTGGTTTGACGAGTGTTGTATGATTTGCAGTTTGGGCATTTCTGAGCCACCACATGGTACGTTACCTCCGATTTTTTCCCACAGTCGTTGCAGAGAATCTGAACCTGTTTCGTTACATTAAAAAGACTTTTAGTGATATCATTTATTTACAACGAGGAAGTGTAACTAAGTAAGTTCATACAGACCATTCTGTTCTGGTATGGTTCTGGCATTGGTGTAGCCTCAATCTCCACGTCAAACTTCTCCCATACCTTTGACATGTCGCATACAGATTTTGAGCAAAGTGGGCACGAGTATCTGCGGCCATATAAGTTAACAGTTGTTATCTACAATAACAACTTCAGAAAACGAGATACAAGCCCCAAGTTAATAAAATACTTACTGATAATGTTCTCTCATTTCCTCCAAGCACATCTGATGAATTGTGTGTCCACATGGTAAGACCGTCACATCGTTCCGTGACTCAAATAGAAACTAGAAGAAAACCAGCCAGAACAGTTTTTTTATTAAGGGATGTTCATGTTTACAGTGGAGAAGTAGAACAAAACCGACAATAAGTAATACCTCGAAACAAATAGGGCAGTCGTGATGCATTGCTCCTTCAACACAAGGGTGACTGTCCTTGAGGAGGATTGAATAACAACATCCTGGTTGAGAATCAGAGAGATTGATGTTTAGATTGCGAAAACCAACAGATACAGTAGTGTCCAGCCTGTAAAGTTAAGCTTATATGATGCTAAAAATGGCTTACCACACTTGTAACAGTGAAAGAATTTTTCACGTCCACCAATTCTGGAACCAAGAAGTAAGATTTTAGTTATGGAAAGATTTATAGCGTGTAGAGTAAATAAAGAGGAGTCCAAGGATGTACCTGCAAATTCCACACCCGTCGCAGTGATACTGTTCTTTAGACGTCTGGAAACAAGATAGCAACATAATGGTTAACCAGCAACAATACAGAAGCCTGGAAGTCTCCAGCCATAACATAGAGAAAAAGAAAATGGATACAACAAACAAGTTTAGGAATAAATTCTCCTCACAAAACCTACATCATCATCGTAGAGCTTGCAGACTTCACAAGAGTACTTCCCCATGCACACTCCGCAGTTGATACAATTTTGGTGAACCTGGCGAAGGCCAGAGAAAACAGAGAGTTACATCTTCAACAAAGCAAAGAAAATGTTTGATATCATCTTTTGTGTTAATGGGCCACTCAGCGCCTTCACTGGTCGTACTAAATCTCTAATTATCTAAAAGTTTAGAGAGAGCATAAGAGTTAGAACACACCTCTTGTTCTGTGCCACAGAGTAAGCAAATAACCTGTATAGAAAAAGATATAAATCATATAAACTAGGAATCGAACATAAAATAGTTAATATAGAGCAACCAAGATAGTCAGACTACTTTACCTGTTCAACTTGGTGACGAGGAATATCATGACTTAGTTTCTGATCTACATTTATATTGTTCTGCTTCAAAGACATAATTACAAAAGTCAGCATACAGATCTTGAGAAATATATGAGTTACAGAAAGCAGTTTCCTGAAATCTATAACTTGAACTAAAGAACTCTACCTTCGCCTCATTGTGACAGTGATGACAACCAAAGATCTCATCACAGCAGGGAGCTCTTATGCAACACCTTCTTCTGTAATGTGGACATCTGCAAGAACATCGGGGGAAATTAATCCCTAGAAACACACTCAACTCTAAGAAAATTCAAACAGGAAGTAAAATTACCCATGCTCCATTAGTCCTCTGCCACAGACTTCTTTGAATAATGACTCCGCTGCCTCCAATTCGAGAATTGACGACTCAGATTTTCCATCCATTGAATGAGGGCACAAATTTCTTGACATCTCACTCTGCTCTTGGTCAGAATTCTGGAGTTGTGGAGGGAAATAGTTGAATTGTACGTCTCCCATTACAAATCTGAGAGTGATTTTGGCAAGCAATGCTATCTGATGGAAAGCTTATGAAACCTGCAAGTAAGAAAAGATTTAGAAAATATATTCCTCATTTCCAAAACAACATCTGTCACCTGAAACGGCTTCCATCTACATTGCAGCAGACCAATCCAATCAGCACCAAGACAATCCAGTTTTGACACGTCTCCAATAAGCTTTCTCCAAGAGGAACAATCACCAAAACAAGAAAATTTACAAGTATCCTGTTAAACAACTAAACAAAGCCCTCTTGCTTGATGGAGCCTTCATAGAGAAATAAAAGCTTAGCACATTGAGTGCTCACTTCATACTTGAAACATGAGGAAATCTATCCAGTTTAAGCCGGACATGCCCAACCTATCGTAAAAGCAAGGCAAACTCGATCAAACAATGTTTGGGACTGACAAAAAAAAAAGGGAATAACCGGGTTAAAGAGATGGGTTAATGTCCAAAGAGGATAGACCAACCTCTCACTGCCACTCTGCACCAATTTTCTTCAGTTTATACGAATCAGAAATTTATTAAAGGAAACAAAAGCCTGAGAAGAGTACTCTTAGTTTATAGGACCCCATCTTTAAAGCTGGCCTGTTTTCTCTTGACCTAAATGGCAACCCTATAATCAAAAGCATTAAAACTCTCTGATGACTATGAGTTCCCGAAAATTTCTACTTCCAAGTTCACAACCCCTGCATGCTCAAGGGAGCAAAAACTTCATGATGGACAACCACGACATATGTTGCTCTAAGAAAACTCGATATGGGAACCGTAGCTGAGATAGACAGACTAAAAAAAAAAGAGCAATCAGGCCGCCTTCTTCAAGAATGACTATGAGGAACCTTGGTTCATCCACCTTAGATGAGATGACAAAACAAAGCACTCTTGGCCGGACCAGAGATGATAAACAGACTATTTAAGGGTTTGAATATCAAGGGATATACTTAGGTAGAATTAAACAAGTCTGGGTAAACGAAGAGAAAATCTCCAAGAAGAAACCCACGCAAAGGGTAGCAGCAAGCTGGTAAAGAAGGAAGAATTGATATTTTTAACTAGATCAGCAAGAAGGAAGGTGTTTCGAATTCTCAATGACCTATATGTATCATTCTCATTATCCTTTCATCCATATTCCAGAAGATACTAGAACAAAGCTCTCAGATTCACCTTGAATCTTGGCTTTTGCTCCTGAAACAGCACCTAGACGCCGTCCTAGGATTCCTCAAGAAGCTATCCAACTCAAAAACTGCCTCATGGTGATGGTTCAAATCAAAGGAATGTCAGATGTATTCTCAACATTGCCTATGAAGCACAAACTAAATCTTCTAGAGAGATAATTAGGTCATAACAAGGCCTATGAATTCAACTCGCTTCTCATCCACCACTATATTTGCAGACAAATTCAGAAATTGCAACATAAATTCTTCAAAACAACGATCTAGACTACGGAATTACTCACTTTTCTTCGAAAATCTTCCAAAAAATTTCGACGAACTATAGAGAAACCACCCAATCGATCAAACTAAGAGTGTACGAGAAAAATCAACCACACAATTAGAGACACATTACCAAAGAAGAAATGAACAAGGATCTAATCACGGAAGCGTAAACAAGAGGATGAATAAAAAAATCACACACTATAGATAACAACGAACTTTCGATCCGGCGAGAGAGACGATAAATTCTCCGACGATGATAACTCCGACTCGCTTCAAGCAAGAAACCTTCCGATTGAACGTGACGACGTCTCTCGCAGAAGGAAATCGAGTTTTTTTTTTGTCAGGTGATGAAAACTTAAGGTAAAACGTGTCTGCTTTTATAATGGGATGAAGATACTTTTTTTTTTTATTCTCTCCAGATACTTCGAATTTTGCCTTGTTCTTTTGGGAATCTGACGTCAATCAATGTGTTCCTTGATTATTTTTTGATAAAATTTCTGAGTGTCCTTAATTATTGATACGTTTTATTGTTTTAGTTGACACCTAAAATATTAGGACCATAAATATCTCATCAAATTCATGTTTACACATTCTGATTCTGTCGCCAAATGTCTAAATCATAGGAGTATTTAATATTTTCGATGCTACAATTCGAATGTCTTAAATGTTTAATTAGCTAACAAAATTCAATCATACCGTTAACTATGTTTGTTAATATGTGCGTTACGTGTTGGACTTGATTAACTTATTGCGACACGGGCGGATATTGACGTGGCATCTAAATGATTGGAAAACTCTGATTCTTATTAGTTTTTTTTTTTCTTTTGGCAGCAAACTTATCCCTATGAATGATGTGGACACCTTATCAACATCTTTTTTTCAATCCTTTTCAATATCGATGATACGAATTTGAACTTTCATTGCAATTAAATTTTGATCTATAGGTCAAATCATCAAATGGTTGTCAAATTTTGACCGAATTATTTATAAATCTCTTGATTTCTTTCTAACTTTATTGTATTAATCGTAATAACACAAATATTTTTCCAAGTTATTGAAATTTTAAAAAGAAAAAAAGAAAATAAATTTTTTTTTGTCCTAGAATTTGAACCGTATCCAAAAATGATAAGTTGATTTTTTGCCGCCAAATGGTTGCTAAGCTTGTTCTTATTAATGAATCTGAAAAACGCTCAACAACAAGAAACATAGACTAAAAAAATAAAAGTATCATAAAGTTTAAAATTAAACACACACACATGCAATCTTGAAAAGAGACAAGTCCTCCTACACTTGGTGTCCTAAAGATTTCCCGCTTGCTGTCTCCACTTGTAACATTCGCATTTAGCTTTTACTTTACGACATCTAAACACACATGCGCTTTCTAGTTTCTACACATGTTAGATCAATCAGTTCATCGACGGCGACAAGGAAGAGTTCTTTTCAGGACTCTGAGCCGCCGGCTGTTGATCAGTCGAGGGCAGCTGCGGGGTTGGTGGAGGCGGTGAGTATATCGCTGGACATGGTCTAGCAGGAGGAGGCGGTGACAATGGTGGCGGGGTCGGGGAAGGAGCCAGCGCCGGTGGTGGAGGAAGTGGTGATATCTGAGGCGGAGGAGGAGAATAACACGGAGTAACGGGACTACACTTATAGGAATCACAATCTATAGGTCTCGACAAAAACACTTTACACTCCATCATCGATCTTTGTTCCCTCTCATCTTTGAGACAATTCATCGTATTATTATAATTCTCCGAACTCCGACACGTGAATGGTTCTCCGGTGAAATAGTTAGACCCATATCTAAAATCTCTAAGATTCTCTAGCAAACATAGCTCTTCCGGTATTACACCTGAAAGCATGTTACGCTCAACGTTCAACACTTCAAGATTCTCCATCTTTCCCATCGACTCCGGTAACTCTCCGACCAACCAGTTATAACTAATATCTAAAACGGTAACGTTTTGAAGTAATCCCATGTCATTAGGTAGACAAGACTGTAAACCGTTATCCATTAGGATGATCTCGTTAAGAGTCTTACCCATATTACCAAAACTCGTTGGTAAGCATCCTTCGAACCGGTTTGATGCAAGAACTAGAACCGATACTGGAGAATTCCCCATGTTAACCGGGATTTTACTAACAAACCGGTTACTGTTCAGAAATAAAGCGTCTAGATCTTTGTTGAATAAAGATTCCGGTAATGCACCTTCGAACTCGTTGTACCGGAGATCGAGATACTTTAATTTCGGTAAACCGATTACGACTTCCGGGAATTTACCAGCGAACCGGTTATTACTGAGATCAAGTTCGAAAAGGAGACTCAACTGAGAAAACCCGATTGGGAGGGTCCCACAGAACCGGTTCGAGTTGACGTGAAACAAAGCAATGTCAGTGAGGAGGCCAAGCTCTTCAGGGAGGTGACCAGAGATATCTCCATGGTTTAGATCAACGCCAGAAACAGTTTTAATCGAAGGGTCGTCGAGAGATAAGGAGCATACAACTCCGTTGTAGTCGCACACACGTGATCCGAACCAGTTTGCCGTTAGATTCCAAGGGTCAGATATTATGGCTCGCTTCCACGCTTGTAACGCCACGTAAGCTCTCTCTAGTCGTACGTTTTCGAAGATGAGGTACGGTGGTACTGTTATGGGGTTGTCTGGGGAGAACAGAAGTTGCCGGGAACCACCAGAAGCGCCGGCCGTAACGACGGAGATGTAGAGTAAGACGACGGTGGAGAACGATAATAGGATCGGTTGATAAATCCTCATCACACTTTAATGGAGTTTAGTCTTTTGTTACACACTCTTCTTCTTCTTCTTCTTCTTCTTCTTCTTCTTCTTATTCTTTATTTTATTTATTTTTTTTAGTTGAGATTTGAATAGGTGAAGAGAAAGATTAGCAGTGAAAGGTACTGATTCTTACTTATTATTAGAAGTGAGAGTAAAGAAAAACATATGTTTCGCTATTTTTAGATCTTTAATTAGTAAATTATGTTTCCATTACAGCATTAGCTTTGACCAGAATTGTCTAAAAACTGTATTATTTTATTTATCATTACAATTTTATTAGTGTCACAACGAATAACTGTATAACACGATTAGTTTTAGGAAAAGAAAAGAGAAACTATTATTGTAAATTATGATCAGTCTGTTTATTATTCGGAATTGACTTGGCAAATGTGAAAGAAATTTGTTCCACTAGTTTAGCGTCTGAGGGAACGTAGAAAAACAATATATAGAGAACAGTATGTGATGATGCTAGTTTTTAGGGGTTTGTTTAATACTACTAATTTACTAACTAAGATGTACTTCTTCTTTTTTCTAGGCGACCTTAATATTTCTTTATATTTTTGTATGTTGGCATAGTTATAAGCTTATAGCTCGTCGAAAGTTGACAAGATCTATGGCCGTGATAAATGTCAATAAATTAGAAGATAAAATAAAAATAGTGACATAACTACTAAAAGCTTTAAAAGTATTAAGGAAATTGCAATATTGTAAATAAGGAGGTAATAAGATGGCGCATTTGGACGCAAGTAGTCCTAGATAAACTCATTTCGATGACTATAATTGTTTAAATTATGAGTGTGTTGGGATGTGAATTCGTATAAATAATAATATCATGATATTTTAGTATATAAAAAGCGTAAAATTATGAAAAACAAAAATATGACACCATATTTTACTGAGTTTGATCCAATCGATGTGATTGAACACCTAAGTTTCAGCCATATCATAGCAATCTATACTATATGAGACTACACAACTCACGTAGTTTCGTACAGGAAAAAAAAGAGCTCGTAAATGGGAAAAATCAACCTGATAAAACTCATACTCTACGCTTGAAGAAGAAGTGAAGAAGTTATACTCAATAACAACGAACCCTCTAAACGCATGAGAGGCTTTGACTTTATCTTCTCCTGAATACATCAGACCCGAGATAATCAATGCACGTCACACGACACTGAATTTGGTAATGCGTCAACCGGATCATTCAAAGAAGCGGTTTTTATCGAATTATAAAAAAAAAAAAAAAGAGGTAGCCAGTTTGTAATCGACACGTCAGCATACCGGGAAAAATATCAAAATGAACAATAGAGCAATAACCGGGTCAAGGATAAGGATAATTACGTCTCCAAGCAGACCCCACAACGATGCGACCATCAAGTAAACGCTCGTTCTTTTGGTATTTTGGCTTACGATATAAAGTCCATTATTAAGAGTAGGTTTCTTTCTCCTCCCCCACTTTTTTAGCGTTTCATAGATCTCTGCATTTTCTGTTGTCTCTCTCCGACGATCTTCTTCAACGCTTTTCATTTTTTCTTCTTCTTCTGGTAAGCTCATTTTCTCTCTCGATCAACGACGACGACGACGATCGTTGACGTGATCGCACCTACCTGTTCGTCTTTCCTTTTGTTTGAATCAGTTTTTATTTTCCGATTCTGTTTCTGTAATCTCTTGATTTCTTCGATCTAGGTCTATGTGGTAGCGCGAATCTGTGATTGATCGATCTTTGATTAGTAGTATCTCTTTCGTTTCGTATCTCCGTTAGATTCCTTTATTCTTCAATCATGTGTTTTAGAAGTTCTTAGAAACGTAGTATCGATGCCTTAGTGTTTGGGTTCGAAATCTGGTTCTGTTGATTAGTTTTGATCGAGATACCTAAAAGGCGTCTCGAAGAACAAGAGAAGCTGATTTGTATTATCAGCGATTTTGTTGTATTTGTAATGATTATCTCTTTTCTGGCATCAATTTTGATTTTCCGGTAATCTAATTCATAGATTAATGCCTGGAAGCAAAACAAAGATTGATTTGAATCGTTTGATTTAGATCATTCTTCTTATTTGAATCATTTTTGACAATTAGGAATGTGATTGTTACTGTAGATTTTGTAGCATAACCCTGAACTGATTTTGATCTCTTCTTTGGCACTATTTCACTTAGCAATGAAGCCAGGAGGATCATCATTGAATCCGAACGCAGCAGCTTACGTACCACTCTCCAAAAGACAGGCTTATTTGGGTGATGAAGAGTTGCGGTCTACAAAGCCTGCCACGCATCACGTGCAGCAGTACCGACCTCATTTCCAAGGAATGGGAAGTTATCCTGGCTCTCAGATGCCAATGCCTAAGAATATGGTATACAATCATCAGATGAAAGATGAGGATTTAGAGATGGACATGGACATTGAGTATCTTTTAGTCGCATTCTCTGATCTCTCACATGAGTCTATCAATGATGTATACATGGCTAACAATGGTGATCTTGATGCAACTATCGAAATGCTCAATCAGCTCGGGGTAATTCAACAACCACAGTGTGCAATAAATCTAACAAAACTTAAGCTTAGTATTGACTTTTGGTGTTTCTTCCCTAAAGATTTTCAGTACTGAAGCTCAGGAATACCTCCCAGACACACTGGACATTGGAGATGTTCCTGAAACAATCACCGAGACTTCAACCTCTACAGCTTCGAAACAAAAGAATGAAGCAAGTGCATCATCGTCATCCTCTGGTACTCACAAGGCCACTGTACCACCACCCTCCTCCTGATTTGATCAGTCTTTCAAAATGTGAAGTTTTCTTTTTGAATGTCTTGCAATGGATGATGATATGAAGTTGATGATTACTACTATATTAGGAAGATCTCTTTCCATATTTTTTCCCCCTTTTGTTTCTGGGAAAAGAAAATACAACGTATAAAAGAAAATACAATGTATAGTTCTTTTTAAAAAAAAATCAGTTTGAGAATTGGGATTGTTCTATTGGATTGGTGGTGGAGAAAGTTATGAATCAGTTCTCTGTTGTTTTGGCTATTTTAGACTTCTTCATCTCTTTGCTGCTCAATATTATTAATATGAAATCTCATATCTTTCACCTTATCAATGGTATGAATTTGGTATGGTACATTCCATATTGAGAAGGTAATTATGACTGAATTATCCGTTAATTAGTGTTTAATGTTAGATCTTTCCCAGTGATTTTAGATTCCAATCTCGGGTATAGACAATTCATTTATTATATAAAACCTGTCTACTTTAATGTGTGTTTCAAGTAATGTTTTTATATCTGACGCAGACACCAAACCGGATGACCTTTCAGGTCACTGGTCAAATCGGGTCAACCGTTGGATCAATAAAATAAGAAATAATTTATATATTATTATATATTTATTAATATTTCTATGTAATGTTATATGAAATTAAGAATAAAAGACTAAATGTATTAAAATAGTGAAAAGGTAATACCATGTTTGATAAAAACAAAAAGATCTACCAGTAATATTAAAATAATTCAATCAAATTTAAACCAAAATTGAGAAAACCACTAAAATACTAGAAAATCTCCAATGACAAAAATGAAATAATTAAACATCAAAACAACTAATCGTATATATGCGTTTTAAAAACTCTAAAATTATAAAAACAAATCTAAAATACAATTTAATTTGAATCAAAAGGGTTTTAAAATAAAAAATTTAAATATTTTTCAAAAATTTCTTGATCTGCAATCCGGTGGACCGGTTGAACTGAGCGGGTGGCAGGTTAATGGTGGGTTTTTCCGGTTTTATTATTAATGGATTTTAATACTAAATCTGAACCGGAATAGTGTGCGAGTCTTGAGTTAACCGGTCGGACCGGCCGGATCGGGTCGGGCGTGAAAACATTGGTTTCAAGTCAAAATTGGTAGCAAGTTAAATATGAAATCTTACCGTTTAGTGGGATATGTATTGTATTTAACCTTTTATGGGTTCTTGTATTATCCGTTAATTGGTTTGTATTTCTTCTATATTCCTTGATTTTTTTTCTCTTGAATAATACTCCGATGGAATGTAAAACACATAAGACATAACTATGGCCTTGTGGGTGGGTCTGTAATAATGCCTTAAATGATTTATGTGCAGCTACTTTTGCGGTCCTTTGTCTTTCTCTCTGGGTACTACTATTATTAGAATCATCAAATTACGTTCTTTGCTTGAAAAATATATAAAAATTAATTATAAAAGGGAGAAAAATGGGGAAAATAGATTCCGTGAATTTCTTTATGTTAAAGACCTGCAAAAGCCTGTCATATAATGATTTAGAGAAATTAAGATCTTCCTCTTCCCTTAGAAAGGAAAAAAAAAACATATAACCCCTAAGTCGGTGATCTATTTTGTTTTTCCTCCTTTCTAAAAGGCTTCTTCTTCTTTGATTTAGATACACAATTTTTTCCATCATTTTTATTGGGGATTTTGAAGATCTCTGTTTTTTTCCTTTCTGGTTTTATTTTAGAGGAAGGTTACATTAGAAAAAAACAAGATGGGTTTGGATTATTACAACATATTGAAAGTGGACAAGAGCGCAACAGAGGATGATTTGAAGAAATCTTACAGGAGATTAGCTATGAAATGGCATCCTGACAAAAACCCTAACACCAAAAAAGAAGCTGAAGCCAAGTTCAAACAGATCTCTGAGGCTTATGAGGCAACTCTTTTTTTTCCACCATTTTCTTTTGTTTACTAATCTTCATTCCTTTGATCCCCATAGATCCATTCCTTAACCTAATGGTTTTATGTTATATAATTGAGTTTCTTGGGATATAAGCAAATGTATCTCCTCAAGCATATGAGGCAATGTTGTTGCATTGCTAACCAAAACATTCCTACGTTTTCAATCTTTGATCGATATATGTGCCCAAAAAACCGAAACTTCTATGTGTTATGCGCTTATAAGATTTGAATTTGGTTTTGTGTGAAATGTTTCAGGTTCTTAGTGATCCACAGAAGCGAGCAGTATATGATCAATACGGAGAAGAAGGATTAAGCGATATGCCACCTCCCGGTAGCACAGCAAACAATGGAAGAGAAAGCGGTTTTAACCCTAGGAATGCGGAAGATATATTCGCAGAGTTCTTTGGAAGTAGTCCATTTGGTCTTGGATCAGCTGGTGGTCCTGGAAGATCAATGAAGTTTCAATCAGATGGAGGAGGAGGAGGTATGTTTGGCGGGTTTGGTAACGGTAACAACGGTAGCGAAAACAATATATTCAGAACTTATAGTGAAGGCACTACTGCACCTAGGAAACCTCCACCAGTTGAAAGCAAGTTACCTTGTAGTCTTGAAGAGTTGTATTCTGGATCAACTAGGAAAATGAAGATCTCTAGATCCATTGTTGACGCCAATGGGTAAAAATATCGGTGTTTTTAAAACGTTTTAAGAAAGGCTTCTTTCTTTAAGTTCATTGGTGTTTTTTATTTTATTTGGATTGGTGCAGGAGACAGGCTCAAGAGACTGAGATATTGACTATTGTTGTGAAACCAGGATGGAAGAAAGGTACAAAGATTAAGTTTCCGGATAAAGGAAATGAGCAAGTGAATCAATTAGCAGCTGATTTGGTGTTTGTAATCGATGAGAAACCGCATGATTTGTTCAAGAGAGATGGGAATGATCTTGTCACAAGCCGTAAAGTGACGCTTGCTGAAGCTATAGGAGGAACATCTGTGAGTATTAACATGCTCGATGGGCGGAATTTACCCGTTGGTGTCACGGATATTGTTAGTCCAGGGTATGAGCTTGTGGTTCCTGGTGAAGGGATGCCAATAGCTAAAGAACCAAGAAACAAAGGAGATCTTAAGATCAAATTTGATGTTCAGTTTCCCACAAAATTGACAACAGAGCAAAAATCTGTACTTAAGCGAGTCTTAGTAGATTGAGAGAACTGTGAAATCTGAAAACCTCATATTGCTTTTGTTGTTGTTCATTAGTTCTTCCTCTGTAGCATATTCTTGATGTTGTCTGAAAACAATATGTACAAATCTTTGATTTTGTTTTTGAGTTCAAACTCTTATTGCTTAAAGACTCTCCATTATTCAAAAGGTTTACAATTATTCTATTGAAACACTACAAAGACAAAAAAAAAACAACTGATGATAGACATGACAAGTCGATACACCTAACAAACTATAATTACACAGGAGATCAAAATCCTCTGTTCCTACGTGCACTGTACTGTTGTTGCCTCGGTGCGTTTTGATTGGCCCTCCATGATCCACCCGGTGGCCCCGCAGCAGGTCGTTGTCCTGGTGGTCTAGCCATAGTTCTGCTATGAAACTGAGAACCCAAGTCAGGAGGTGGTAGTGGTTGAATTTGGTGGCCTGAGACTTGTGGTTGCCATTCAGGAATATCGTCATCATCATCCTCATGATTATCCCATGGTTGTTTATTACCACTACCTGCTGTGTTTCCATACTTGAGTATAAGCTCCCTAACTTGATCCATAGACCGGGATTGAGGAGGTGGCGGTGGCTGAGGAGAAGAAGTAACCAGTCCATTAGACGAATTGAAGTTAAATTCTGGTAAATCATCGTCGTCTTTAGTAGCTATAGGACCAAATCCAGGTGGAACGTCTTCTTCATCAGCATCATCTTTATCTGCATCACCACCACCTAAACCCTGACTCTTCATAGATGCAACTTTTACAATAGGCTGATTCATAACATTCACACTACTAGACTTTTTGTTTTCCTGTGCCAACAACACAGAGCTCTTAGTGCCTAAAGAAGAATGCTGACGTTTGAATCCCGGCTTGTGACGTGAGCTAGGAGATGCGACAACTGCACACCTCCACACAACAACACCGATGAATCCGATATTGTCTGAACCCTTAACCTCATCGAGAATGTCTTTAGAGATGATTTTGCTAAGCAAATCTAAAGTTTCACCGAGTGGTGGACAGAGATAAAGCTCAACGCCTGAGGTTGGTTCTGCGTAACCAACTCTTTGGTCAGTAACGTAAGACTTGGCAACCTGACACAAAAATAAAAGGAAAAGGCA
This sequence comes from Cardamine occulta, assembly GCA_028015245.1. Taxonomy (NCBI): domain Eukaryota; kingdom Viridiplantae; phylum Streptophyta; class Magnoliopsida; order Brassicales; family Brassicaceae; genus Cardamine; species Cardamine occulta. The sequence continues at coordinate 9,721,923 of CM051383.1, forward strand.
AAGACTTTTAAGCAAAACAAATAATAAATGTGTTATGCAAAAGAATTAGATATATATAAAAAATAAAAATAATCAGAGTTAGGGGAATTAATACCTCAAAAAGGCTGTCACGTTGGCTCTGAGAGATACCATCCTTACAAACAACGTTCATTACCTGCAAACCCAAAAAAAGGATTTAATGTACCAACTTAACTATTTACGCTGATTATACAAAAAAATGCATGTAAGAAACTATTTCCTCTATGACAAAGATATAAGTTTCGAAAGATTCTATTTTAGGTCATGATCTGTATGCTATTTTATGGATCATGTTTTGACTTTTATGGTCTCGTCACTTTCTCTTGGTGGTTACATTTTGATTATTCTATCTCCTACTAAGTTAACAATACATCTAAAAGTGATTTGGTATCCAAAAATTGATGAACTTTATACAAAATTTCAGATTTAATCCAAAACCAATCCACAGTTGATTCTCTGGTCAATCAGGGCTCTTTAGTGACCCGGTCCTGTCTCATACATGACCAACCGTGAGAGCTTTGCTTTCTGGGTTTCCATGTTTTAGCTAATGGGCTGCATTAAGAAACGACTTGCAATATTGAGATGATGAGATTGTGGATCTTTTAATGCTCGTACTAGTAGTGGTAACAAAGAAGAGACTGAATCTAATATGCTAATGCTACTACAAAGGTAATGCAAGTAGTAAACTTTGAATACCATTAAGACACGGCTTCGCGACAATGGAAGCTCTTTTACAAACTTCCCAAACGCACTGAGTCTCACTCTACCCTTTACCTCCACCATCGTTGGCCATTCGTTTGTCTTTGCTTTCTCACCACTGCACGAGCAAAATCAGTCAGAGATCATGTTCAATGAATGATACCTAAAACATAACATGTCTGAGGGGATCCTTTTCACATTCCATCCTTTGCTCAAATAAATTAACAAGCATTGGTGGTCATTTAATCCTATTCATAGCGTTTGATTTTACTACGTTCCAAGATATTTTTCCAAATAGCAAACAAGATATAAGAGTTCAAAGTAATTTAGGAGACTTGCCTCTTGAAAATTCCGGTGACTGAGACAACTGAAGTGGCACTAAGCTGCAGTATACCATCCCATATTCGGTTCTCCTCAATGCTATCAACCAAATGTGATTTTTCAGGTTTCAAGACATCACAATCAAGTTTGACACCAGCATCCGGTTTTGGGGAGGTTACATTAGTCTTTCTGAGTTCTGTTTTCTGAGAAATATTCTCACAAGGTTGCTTTGGAGATTGCTTAGGAGATTTTGAAGGTGACCCAACTTCTGAGTCACTCTTCTCAGATGCAGGCGCTTCCTCCTTTACATCATTCCCTTGTTGTGGGCTTCCAAATGGAGGCTCTGAGTTCAACGACTCCATGAACTCATCAAGCGATACAATTGGAGGAAGAAAACCCACATCCTTCATTTCATCATCCATTGACAGACCTTGCATTGGATCTATCTCCTTGGTCGAGGGCAGAGTCATAGTGCCTGATGTTTCCTTGTTGGATGTTGTGTTCTTATCATTCGAGTCATTTTTCTTTAGAGTAGATTTGGTAGATGATTTTACAGATTTGGCTTTGGCTCGAGGTTTACTACGTGAGGTGATCTCAGCAGAGACATCCACTGTCCCACTGTCAACAGGATCGATTTCTACCTGGAACTCACCTTTATGCGTTTTCCTCACCAGATTTCTGACATCAATATCTGCATCCCGCAGAACAACCATCTCAGCCATCTCTTCTGCTTTTGCTTGCCGCCACTGAGACAGCTCCTTAGAAGCAAGTTCCTCGGCCGTCATAGAACACAATCTCTCAGGAGAGATCTTTCCTAACATGACACTTTCTCTTAGCTCAGGATTGTTCTTATCCTTCAAATTGAACAAGAGAGACCTTCCCTTCTCTTTGTATTTCTTGTTTACACCTCCAAATAGCTTAAAAAGTTCCAACTCAATTTTAGATGCCAAGAGGTCTGGATCCTCGTGCGATTTTTCTCCACCAGTTTCATTCTCCCCAAGATCTGAAACAGGTTCCAAAACCCATGAGAGGCCATTACCCTGTAAAAGTTCATCGCTGGAAAAAATACTATTGCTAAAAGGAACATCATCACAGGGGAAAACCTCGTCAAATTGAGTTTTCTGTACATCAGATTGATTAACATAATTCATCTTTGTGTCATTGGAAGTCTCTTGCGACAAAATACTTCCATGGCCGTCCTTCTGCCCAGAACCTTCATCCCTTGTGGATAATGCCGGCGTGACGCCTTCAGCTACTGAAACATTGATTCCATTGGCTGAGGCAGGCTCATTACTATCAGGTACTGCAACACTTGCTTCTTCAGTTTCTGAAATCTTTTTCTCTTTTGGAGATTCCTCATGCTCATGAACCAAAGCCAAGGCAGCTGCTAATGATTCCTTCATTTTAGATCTCAACAACTCGTTTCCTTCATTCTGTAATTTCGTTGACCCTGGGGCTGATTGTTTCTTGTTCATCACTTGCTTCCCAACTTTTTGGGAAGTAGGTTCCATATGCCTGACTTTCTTGGTAGGAGTTGGTGGGTGTTCTGTCTTCGGAGAAAGCGTGGCCGATTGCATATTAACAGGCCGATAATTTGCCGCAGAAAATTGTTCCAACCATGGTCTGTGATGCACCGGTTCTACTCTCTTGTTTGCTGCATCTAACTTCTCAGAAGCAGAACGACCAAAAGTAGACCCAGGTGGTGATTTCTGCTTCCCTACCAGCTGAAATGACCTTACACACCTCTCTACAGCATATGGATCTGCAACAGGAGGTTGCAACTGAGGCATCAAAGACTGAGAATCAGCCAAAATAGAGGATTGAAAAGAGACGCCCTCTGGCTCAAATTGGAATGTCAAAGGTCCAGAGACAGATGTTTCCACTTCCTGAAACTCCAAATTGTTGCTCCTGGAAGCCATAGGCTCTTGATTCATGTCTGAAACTGGGATATGCTGAACCGGAGGATGATCATTTGATCCCATTTCCATCAAATCTATTTCTCCAAAAGTTTCTGAATCCGTTTTTAGAGTCTCCAGATGAGTAGAGATATGCTCTGCTCCCATATTACTGGACATGATAAACCAAAGCTATATGCAACATTCACTTCAACAGCTGTGACATAAAAAAAAGTAAGATATTAAGAAATTAAAATTCCTTATTTCCCAGAAAATTCGATTCAATCATCAAAAGTATTACAATTCCTTAAGAACACAAATCTCAATTGTCAGAACCGCCATTTCAATTACATTTTATAATGATCAAACTCATCTAAGACTCAGAAACAATCAAAATAAACAGTATGCAATAACATAAACCTAAAAAGATGAGAAATTGGTAAGATATAACTGGAAAAAAAAAAATTGCTGAATCGAATCGAATTGTAGGATCTCGCGAATACTAAACATGACGACCATGGAAAATTACCTGATAACGAGATAAACACAGGTTCACTACGAATCAATCGGAGCTAATTAGATGTGAAATGATGAAAACCCTAAGCTTTCTGGATTGGGGATGAAGATGGATAAGAATCAGTGTAAATTTTTTTCAGCAGTTTCGGTGACAGACAAAAAAAAAAACAGCTTCTTCTAGAGGTTGTCGACGTGGAAGGCACATGTGAAATATACACAAGGACAAAATCTCATATAGGCTTTAATATGAGGCCCATTATTAACAAAATAATTGGGCCTTGCTTATCAATTACTTAGGATTCCTTTTAGGTAAAATCCAACGGTTGGAATTACGTGTCAGCGTCTTATCAGACGGACTCTATAATTGCATGCGAGATGTTTTTTTCTTTTGTCGATAATTGCATGCGAGTGCGAGATAGCTCTGGGATCTAAGATCCGGAATCCGGATATCTGGATCCGCTTGTATATATAACGTAATTTATGTGCTTTTTAATTTTTATTGGACTTTAACCATATATATTACAAATTTTTTTATTGGATTTTAGCTAAATGATTGTTTCAAATGACAAGCCCTAATTGACGTAAAAATAAAAAATAAACCCAAATAATTAATTAGGGTACAACACAATACTCTTTATCTCTCTAAATCTCGACACCGATACAGATCAAACACACCAGTCAAACCTTTGTATTCTTCTAATCGAAATCTCTCTTCTTTTATATGAATTTCCACTCTTGTATCTCTTCTAGTTCTAGGTTTCTCTTTAATCCATAAATTTTCCATTCAAATTTCATCTGAGTCCATTCAAACCCAATAAAGGTCAGTGTAAGAACATAATTATATAAATAAATTATGCATTTTTAATAATTGAGTGTGGTGTTAAGCTAATTCGAAGATAATATTTGCTTGAAATTTGATCTTGTGTGTTTTGTTTTATTTTTATTCTGTGTAAATGGAAAGTACAGATGAAACAACAAAATCCACAACCAATTGTGGTACTTTGGATGAGAGCACAAAATTTGGATTGTCTGAAAAAACTCAAGAGACAAACTTTTTAACAGCTTCTGGATCTGAGGTAACAAAGAAAAAGTTTGAAGTCTGGTTGCATTTTGTGGAGTCTGAAGTTCCTAATAAGACTAGGTGTACACATTTTTTTGGATTGATTACTCATAGAACTAAGTATGGTGTTACAACTAGTGCAATGTTAGCTCACATAAAGGTATATCGAATGATGGCTAGGAAAGTAGATGGTAATGAACGTGATGGGAAAAAGATAAAACAATCAACTTTGTTTAATCATAATCAAGTAGATGGTAGAGTTGGGAGTAAAGTGTCGTCATTCTAAGCTTTTAGTCAATCAATAACTCGTAAAGCATTAGTGAAAATGATTATTATGGATGAGCTGCCTTTTTGATTTGTTGAACATAAGGGATTTAGACGTTTCAGACATGTTGCTATACATATATTTGTAGTTCCTTGTCGTAAAACTGTGACCAAAGATGCATTAGAGATTTTTGAGGCTGAGAGGAGCAAACTTAGAACCTTTTTTAGAAACTATAAAGGTACTATCTCTTTGATTACAGACTGCTGGACATTCATACCAAATATAAGCTACATGTGTCTAACTGCTCACTATGTAGATGAGAATTGGAGGCTACGCAAAAGGATCATCAATTTCTGTATAGTTGATAATCACGCTGGTGAAACCATTGTTAAAATGGTTGAAAAATGCTTAGTTTTTTGGGGAATTACTAAAGTATTCACCATTATAGTTGATAATGCAAGCTCTAATGATTTTGCATTAAAATACTTGAAAAGAAAGTTGACTTCATGAAGAACAACTATCTTGGAGGGAGAGTTTCTTCACATGAGATGTGGTGCTCATGTTTTGGGTTTAATTGTGTGAGATGGTCTTAAGGAGGTACATGGTTCAGTCTTAATGATTCAATCAGCTGTTAGGTACGTTAGATCTTCACCTAGTAGGCTGAAAAGATTTAAGGAATGTTTGGAACATCAAAAGGTTAAAACAAAGGCTGGTCTTTCCTTAGATGTTGAAACAAGGTGGAATTCAACATTTTTTATGCTAAAATCTGATGTACTTCTCAAGAAAGGGTTTGATATGCTTGAGCTAGAAGATGAAAAGTATGTGGTAGAGCTTACTAGAATCTGTGAAGATGTACCAAGTGAAAGTGATTGGGCGTATGCTGCTGCTTTATCTCCTATCTTGCAGTATTTTTATGATGCAACTGTAAATATTTCTGGTTCGAAATATGTAATTGGAAATACATATATGAAAGAGATATTTGGAGTGGGTTGGATGATTATGAAGATGGACACAATCGGGGATGGATACAAGAAAGCAATGGCTGACAAAATAAAGCTAAAGTTTTACAAGTATTGGGGAAACTTTGATAATACAAACATGCTAATCTATGTTGCTGCAGTTCTTGATCCGCGATACAAAATGAGATGGGTCAAGTGGATGATTCATGGAATTTATCCCAACTTTGAGGCTAGTTGTTTGATTAGCAAGATCATAAACACTTTGGAGAGATTTTTTGCACATTATTTATCTTTGCAAGCACAAGATTCAGTGATATTTTCTGAAAAAAATTAGGGTCAGATTCTAAAAACAAAGAGAAGAGACATTCATTGATGGATGCGATGTTTGATGATGTTGAGGAAAGTGAAGAGGTTGATGTTGTAAAATCAGAGCTAGAATTTTATTTGGAAGAGATTCGAGAGAATCGAAAGAATCCAAATTTTAACATATTAGATTGGTGGAGGACAACAGGCTCTAAATATAAAATTTTGTCACTGATGGCAAGAGATATGCTTGCCATACTGGTTTCACCATCAGAATCTGCCTTTAGTACATGTAGTCGAATCCTTGATCGTTTTCGTAGTTCGCTGACACCAATAATTTTGGAAGCTCTTATTTGCACTCAAGATTGGTTTCGTGACAATGATGAGGATTTAAATATTGAAGAGATTGTCGCTGAGCTTGAGAACATTGAATTTGGTATGTCTGTTTTTTTTTTTGTTGTTATATAGTTTCTAGTTTCATGAATTTTAATTGTTTCTTAAGTACTAATGATTATTATCTTTTATAGAAATGATGCCTTTGAATTTACAATCATGATATTATTTACTTAAATGGACAGCAGAAATTTGGATAAAGGTAAGACAATGTTTGTTATCTTGTTCCCTAGTTTTTTTTTATGTTACATTTGTTGTTTAATATCTTTCTCAAATTATTGCAACCGAAAATAAATTTTTCCATGAATGTTAAGCCAAACTACAAAGTATGCACTAGTTCATAATATGTAATATTTTTCTTTTTCAGATTATCAGAGAAGAAGAATATGAAGATGAATTGGGGTGCATGGACATCAAGATTGTCACTGAAATCTTTTAAGTTTTTAAACTTTTTGCTAATTGATTAAACTCATGATATTTGATCTGAATGGTGTACCATATATTTTTGTAAAATATATGATAATTTTTGTGATAATCATGTTTTAATTTTTTCAGAATTGGATCCGCATCTCCGAAATTTTTGGATGCGAATACGGATAGTTTAAAGATGGATTTGGCCGGATTCAGATGCGGATCCGAATATTCTCAAATTTACCGAATATCCGCATCCGTTTCAGGGCTAGTGCGAAATGTTAATTTCCCATTTTTATAATATTATCCGAAAAACAGAAACAAAGACGCTGTCTTTTCGAGAATTAAAAAATTAAATTTAGGAAAGTAAAGCTTCCTGCAATTTGCCGAGAAACAGAAAATTATCAAAAAAAATTCTCAGCAATCGATAAAGGAAAAAAAACAATGAAGACACCGTAACGATCACAATCTTCTCGATCGAAACTGTTATTTTTTTGTTTATTTACAAATTTTCCTCAAATCTTATCTTCTTTCACCACGAAATTCGTTTTAAAGATCCATTTTTCTTTTCTTCCTAAAGTGTATATGCTCTCTCTCTTTCCCTCTCTCTTTGGAATCATGAGATTAAGATTTGAGGAGAAAAAACAGGTAATGATTAGGGTTTCCAAGTATTAGGGTTATAAAAGTTTCAACCTTTTGTTTCGGATCTATACCACATTACACGGAGATCTGTCAGATCCGTGTTGTTCAACCGTTTGGGAAAAATTAGGCCTCTTTCGTTTTCATCAAATTTGATATGTGGATTTGAGCTTTTTGCTTCCTTCTCTTTTGAATTCCCAATTTCAATTTTTGTTTTTGTTGTTTGGTGAAAATTTTGAATTTGGGAATAATGTTTAAGCAATTTCTGAGTAAACTTCCTCGGAAGTCTTCAAAATCTGAGTCAGGAGAGCTGAATCGTTCAAGTTCCGGTACGACTCCGTCTCCGGTTCTTAGATCCGGAACTGGTGGTGGGTCTGCACCGGTTCGGTCTAACTCAGGGAAGCGTATGTCATCTGCTGTGTTCCCAGCTAGTGTGGTAGCTGGAATTGAGCCGTTGGTACCATTCAAAGATGTACCAAACTCGGAGAAATTGAATCTCTTTGTGAGTAAAGTTAGTCTCTGCTGTGTAACCTTTGATTTCTCCGATCCAAGTAAAAACTCGATTGAGAAAGATGTGAAAAGACAGACATTGTTGGAGCTTTTGGATTTTGTAGCTTCTGGGTCTATTAAGTTCACTGAGCCAGCTATTCTAGCAATGAGTAGAATGTGTGCTGTTAATCTCTTTAGGGTTTTCCCTCCGAATTACCGGTCTAGTTCAAGTGGCGAAAACGATGATGATGAGCCTATGTTCGACCCTGCTTGGCCGCATTTGCAAATCGTCTATGATTTGTTGCTAAAGTTTATTACTTCTCCGTGTCTTGATGCTAAATTGGCAAAGAAGTATCTAGATCATGCGTTCATTGTGAGGTTGCTTGACTTGTTTGATTCGGAGGATCCTAGAGAACGGGAGTGTTTGAAGACGATTCTGCATCGTGTATATGGGAAATTCATGGTTCATAGGCCGTTTGTCCGCAAGTCCATGAGCAATATATTCTACCGGTTTGTGTTTGAGACAGAGAAGCATAGCGGAATCGCAGAGCTTTTGGAGATTTTTGGGAGTATAGTGAGCGGATTTGCTTTGCCTTTGAAAGAGGAGCACAAGATCTTCTTATGGAGAGTGTTGATTCCACTGCATAAGCCTAAATCTGTTGGAAACTACTTCCAGCAGCTATCTTATTGCATCACTCAGTTCATAGATAAGGAGCCGAAACTAGGCAGTGTTGTGATAAAGGGTTTATTGAAGTTCTGGCCTATCACCAACAGTCAGAAGGAAGTGATGTTTCTCGGGGAAGTCGAAGAGATTTTAGAAGCAATGAGCGTGATGGAGTTTCAAAAGATCATGGTCCCTTTGTTCTTGCGGATCGCTTGCTGTGTCAACAGTTCCCACTTTCAGGTACATTTCTATTTCTTAAGAGACATTTCAAATCATAAACGAACTTTTGTGAAATGCAGAATGCATCTACAATTCGTTTCCTCGACCGTGATTTTGAGTTGCAGCTAGATATTTTGAATGATAGTTCTCGTATATGGTTGTTCTGCTAGTGCTCTATTTTTGTGGAACCAATTGGGCTTTTTGTGTTTCTTCAGGTTTCTGAAAGAGCTTTATTCTTGTGGAACAATGATCAAATTGTGAACTTGATTGGACACAACCGGCAAGCCATCCTACCAATCATGTTTACGGCCTTAGAAAAGAATGCTCAAAACCACTGGAACCAATCGGTGCTAAACCTAACCTTAAACGTAAGAAAAATGTTCTGCGAAATGGACGAGGCTCTGTTCATGTCTTGCCACACCCGCTTTAAGGAGGACGAAGCAAAGCAATGTTCTGCAGCGGAAAAGAGGAAAGAAGTATGGGCTAGGCTAGAGAACGCAGCAAGTATGAAGCCGATAACCGGAAAAACGGCTGTTCTGGTAACTCCTTTAGCAACCTCCATTGCCTGCTAAATAGCCCACTTAAAACCATTTCTCAGACAGTTTTATAAAAAAAATGAAGCAGCTACATCAGGAGAAGAAGATGATGGAGCGGCTGTTGCTTAAGCTATGGTCTTGGGAACGTTTTATCTTTGTAATGTTATATATAACTTTGATGTTGTTAGCTGTGTGGGTCTTTAATGCTAAATCTCTTGCTTCTTTTAAAAGCAATGAAACCATGCTGCAGATTTTTATATATCAAACTCTTTGTATCAATTAACTTAAGTTTATATATCTTCTTACCTTTCAACAATGGCTCTGTGGATATGGTTAACTTAAACTAAGATCACAAAACAAACCAATAAACAACAAAAATTCTATGTAGCCAAAAGAAACAAATGTACAGTTAATGTTTGTTCCTCACAAAACATCGTATACTAAGGTCATGGAGGAAAAATGTTTTCCCACGGTATGTGACTGATCTTTCTTCAGCTCCAAGGCACCACAAGTGTCCTTGCAGGTTAAGAGTCTCTTTCATTCCTGCTGTATCCCACACAAACCTAAAGAGCTCTAACGCCCTATCTAACTGTTTCATCCCTCTTTCCAACATTTTCTCATCTGTTGAAGTCAAGATCCTCCCCATGCTTAAGCACAAGTCTCCTTATAAAACCCTCCACAGAGATCAACTTCGATGTCACGCACACGACAGTATAGGAAATACATGAGGAGAGTGAACAAACACGGCGAAGGATTGCCTAAAGTCTTTGAAAGCTTTTTCTGTACAAGATACTCTTGATGTCTAACCTCTCTGAATCCAATAGAGTTGTCCAAAAACACATCTTTGATCTGTAAAAGCCCTTCTTTCATCGATACAAGATTTTCCAAATGGTAAAGTACTGTAATTTCTTCATCATGTTCAAGATACCTTCTCAGATCATTCACCATGTCAAGAACATCTTCCCATTTTGCAGAAGCATTTGCTTTTGCGTATCGAGCTGATACAGGTCGCATCCACGAAGTTGAATTCTCAGCTTCAAATGAAACTGATGATTCAGATAAGAATATAAAGCAAGACAATATCACTTGCTGACCCAATTTTCTACCTTGACTCATCTCACTGTGTTCAACTAACCAATCAACTTCTTCTTTAAGACCATTCAGTAAATCTTCAAGAGCACCTCTCCATATACGATACTGTGTGACCTGTGAACATACAGTACACCTCACTAGCTTCCGTTGTTGTGCAACGATGTTAAGAAAGTTACTAACTTTAGTCAATGAATTCACCACCAATGGCTCTCTTTCACTTTCACTCCCAAAAATTGGGAACTTGAAGCGTCCCTGTTGTTCTCTGAGCTTCTTCTGAATTGAAGGAGAACCAATGAAGATTCTAGCTAGAGATTTAAAAGCGTGCATTTTCTGTTTGATAGAATCATCATATATGATGACACCATTGATGTCTTCGAGCTTCCCATCGACTAAATCAAAGTCTCTCAATGCACGGGTTAGTTTTTTCAGAACTGGGAGTTTCGTTTCGTACTATTCACAGGACAATGCATCTTTGTAGGAATCAATTGAAGAATGATACAAAACCTGGATTGAACGAAAGAAGAAAACTTGATTTGCCCTGAAACAGAGTTCAGAGTTTAGATGTCTTCTTATGTGATGATGCCCACTACTCCTCATTTGAATCAGCTCAGTGTAACAGCAAATAACTAATAGTCAGACATCAAATTCTCTGTTAGGAATTTCTACAAACAGTGGTATGCAACTCTTGAGAAATAAGAAACTTGCCGAAAATTGGGTTTTAGCTCATCCACGAGTATGATCACTCCGAGAAATCAAAATTGAAATGAAACAGAATCTGTATCGTGAAAAGAAGTAAAGCAATTTCGGAGAAGGAGAAGGAGAAGGGGAAGTTTCAGATGACAAGTGACTAAGTGAGGCTGTGAGAGGAGGAGATGGAGTTGGAAGAGAAGAGCTAGTATTGCGTTTGGGTCATTAATGGGCTGAAGAACTCAAAAGGCCTCTTCGACTCGATTTTAAAACTATGTTTATGGACTATAATATAATACTGAATCTGGCTTTTTTGTTTTCTTTGGTAATTTAGTGATGTTAATTTAGAGATGTTTTTATAACCAAACCATCTCTAACCTAAATCCATTACTAATCTTTATTTTTGAATACTTTTGCCAATTTTTGATAATTTTGATATTGTCAGCCACTTCAAGAAATATAGATAATTGCTCCAAAATATAGATTTTAATATCCCAACTTTAAAATAAAATGCAAGACAATCGCATGAAATAAAGAACATTTATTTTGCACAAAAGTTGCAAATATTTGGATATATTAATAAAATTTCCATAGAACACTGATACATGATAACCATTCTTTGACTTTCCCATTGACACTTGTCAACCGTGATTAGGAGACAAATGAGCTCACAATATGATAAAGATCATGAATAATTTTATCATTAAAAGTGTTTATCAAATGAATATTTCTATTTGATTGTTTGAGTTGGACTTTAATTTGATTATTTCATTGTTTCTGACAATGAATAGGAAAGTATACCTGCTCGCAGAAACTCATATATCAAAAATGTATTAATCTGTAGAATCTCACCATCTGAAAGTTTATCCGCTCGTAAATTCTCACATATAGAATTATATCCGTTAACAAACTAAATGGTATTAAAATTACAGTGAAAAAAATAAGACTGTTATCCATCATATATTTATTAATATATCCTAAATCTAAATCTTTATAATTTTTCCGTTTACTCAACTATGATCTTAATTTATGTGAGTCACATCAAATCTATATAGAGAATCATTTTTAATGGGTTGTATGCGTTAAAATTTTTTAAAGTATTTTATCTAACTTTGTTTTTCCTCCAATTTTTAGTTTTTATCTATTGAATGATAAAATTTTCAATTTATGTGAGTCACATCAAATCTATATAGAGAATCATTTTTAATGGGTTGTATGCGTTAAAAGTTTTAAAAATATTTTATCTAACTTTGTCTTTCCTCCAAATTTTTAGTTTTTATCTATTGAATGATAAAATTTTCAGTTTATCAGAGAACATACAATTTTGATAATGGTTAGATCCTTTTATATAAAATTATATGAATTATAATATGAATTTTGAGTCTGAAACTGGAACTAAGATCTTCAAACGGTAAACAAATACCTTGATCATAAACTCATGTAAAAGCTTAGTATGATTATATATTGTTCATGTATCATCATTTGAATTCAGACATGCATATTGCATTTAATTGGAAACTAAAACTCGTGTGGAGGCTTCAATTTTTATGGTAGAATTTCTACTATCATACCCTTCAACGAAAAATGTGTTTTCATCAAAACTATTGACAATATATTTTCAATTGTGTGTTTTGCACAAAGATAGAAATTATTAGGAGGAATGTGAAAAAGGTGAAACAACACAAAAACAAGAGAAAGAAGGGCTAAGGAAAAAAGGGCTTAGAAAGATGAACATGCATGCTTTTTTATGTGGGTTAAAGAGAAGTTTTAAAACTTTTTAAAAAATTATTTCTATTTTTCCAAAATTACTGAAAACAAATATTAGGGTGTTTTTGAAATTGATACAAAGTTGTCTTTGCCATAGCTTTTGTTATAGAAATTGACTTTAACAGTAAGATTTATTGTTTATTTAACAAGTGATGTGCACTTAACTTAGATTGGTCATCGACGGGTCTCTCTCATATGCTCATTAAAAGAAACACTAAGTCATATAATAATTTACTTTATATCACTTATTTACTCTCCTAATATGTTTTTAATTAACATGGATTGGCATTAAATTGTGATTAAAGAGCTATAATGCACACATCTATCATGAGTTCATGACCCTTGTAAATAGATGTACATATTGTAAAATAGTACTAAAATTTGGTTTAAAAATAGATTGTGTTGACGGAGGATAATAAATTACTGAGTTCTTAGATTTTGGATCCTAAATTAAAAATAATACAATTTGGTTTTTAAAAATGGCCTATATTATAGAGTCATAAGTCACAATTCACAACACTATGTTCTGTCCGACTGGTCTTTTTAAATTGTAAGTATTTAATACAAATCAAAGGGTTGAAGTATGGATACAATGCGATAAATATTAGTGTATTCATCCAAATCGAATCTAATCATTAATTGATGGTTCTGGAATTCAAAGTGGGAAGACGTTCACGATATATGATGCATGTCCATCATCATACCTAAGACGTACTTTCACTTCACTAAAACCAAAGAAGTATAAAATGATGAATTTCACTAAAACCAAAGAAGAATAAAATGATGAATTAACATAAAAGTGGGGGAAAAACGAAAGATTCTTTAGTAAAAGCCAATTGTTGCAACCCTTTAACGAAAAAAAATAAAAGCCAAGCAATGGATTATAGTAGCAGACATTAAAGACTGGTTTGTCTTCTTTTTTTGACCCGTTGATGATAATATTAACTAAACCTCAACAAGGTCAATGAATGGGGAATCCTATGCATAATTCAACGTGTGTGTGGACACGTACGTAAGCTTGCCAAAACTAACACGCACGTACGTACCTATGCATAATAGTCCCAATGACGGTAGAAAAGTACGTTACAAATACTTGTTATAAATTTCAACGTTTATGTTATTAAATTAATCGACACAATTTAAAAAAAAAAATTATAAGAAAAAAAAAAGGTTGAACTCATGTATAAACATGAAAAATGATATGTGCCAAATATTATATCATATTTGTTTTTACACATTTTCTAATTGAAATATACATCTATTTAAGAAAAATTACAATCTTGATGCTTACACTATATATTTCAAAGTTTCTGAATAGTAGTATTAGAAGATGGTCATAAAGTAAAAAGAATATTCAATACTTAGTAAACGCGAAATCCGTATTTCAATTAATTAGAATTTGCATCATTTACATTACCACAAAAGAAAAGAATTTGGTCAGCTTTTAATCCTCAAGCCACATCATAATAGGACTGCATAACTATTCTAGATGTTTAATAATGATCCACCTTTTAAATTTTCAAATTTCATTATTATTCACGCCTTTTTTTTTTTGAGGCATTGGATTGAACAAAAGGTTTTGCTGCAAGTGGTCCATGCATGTATCCATTTCAAACACACTTATTAGAGTTAATTTCTGTTTGGTTTAGCGTAAAACTCTATTCCAACTAAAATTTATATAAGAAAATTTCATGTTAATATCTGCATGCAATTTGGATCGGATTTGCTGCCACAGAAACATAAAATCTCAACGTTTCGTACGATCAACAACTCATTAAGTGCTTCAAACTCAGACAATTCGTGATTGCGGAATAAGAAGGCAAATAATTAATTTATAAAATACATCAAAAAAAAAAAAAACCGTTCATGCAAGAGACCGTCAGACATCAGAACAAAACCCTTCCGAAAATTCTCTTTGCTTACATCCATTGTAACATAACCAGACAAAGGTCGTACGATATATGAAACGAGTCAAATCAAAGTAAAAAACAAAACAAAACAAAAGAAAATCGCGACATAAAGGGCGAGGGCTTGCTTCGGTACTTCACCAGTTGTGTCTCCTCTAATGCTTCCTGAATCCAATATGAAAATTTCAAAAAGTATGTTAAATTATTTTTGTTAGTCTATATATATCACACTAGCATATAAACCCCTTAGGATATTATAAAGCTCTAAATGCTAACAATTTGTATAATCCAAATATATATCTTGTGTGATAGAGTTGGTGCAAACCAAATTTACAAAGATATTAATTTGGGTTAGTCACCAAAAATGCTTGCTTAATTTTTTATGACTTATAAGATTTTTATTTATTCATCCATATTTGATGTGGGATACTTGCGTACCCTTAATTATCATTGTCATTTTTGTGATTATAGAAATTAAAGACTACTTTTTGTTTTTGTTAAAGGGCTAGAAATTTAAAACAGTTGTTGAGATATGAAGGGGAGATGAAATGTACTTGGATATGATGAAGACATGTAGGACTAATAGGGTGGTTCGGTGGCAGGTTCCTTCGGTGCGTTACACCTAAAGCACTCTGACCTGCTCGCGAAGTTATGTTCGTTGCAGCCTGACCTATATATATATACACACATCAACCCAAATCAGTTTCTACAAATATATATTCACACATATATGCATGCATGTGTATGTTATATTAATCTAAACGCGTAGGCCTGCATGCATGAGTTATAGAAATCACGTGGATGCGTGACGAAGACGCTCATGTACATTTCATGAGCCATGCACATGAATTAAAAAAAAAAAAAACATTTTTACAACAAAAGAGAAAAAGGATAAACTATGTTATCGCACAAGGTTAATTAATTAATGTAGATATTTGGTTTGGTTCTTTCTGTTGTATTAAAAAAATATGTACCTTGAACAAAACCAATCTCCAGATTTCCAAGGAGAACGGCCCATCCCACCACCACCACCACCACTGCTGCTGCTGCTGCTGCCAAAACCAAAAAGGCCTCGTCTTGGACCGTCACTCATGTCTAGAAACCCGGTGGCAGCCGAGAGGGAAGACTCATTTTTGGCAGCACCACACTTGAAACAACTGGACCTATTGGCGAAATTGTGGGTCCCGCAATTCCCAAGGCTGCAGTACCAATCACCGAGTCTCACATCGGGACCAGTGTTGAAACCAAAGGAGCTACCAACTGGGCGGCCACCAAAACTGCTTAGTAAGTCAGTACTGATCATGCTGCCCGGTCTTGGTTCTCGGCAACGTTGGCAAAGATCTCTCCTTTGGAAGTTGAGGTGGGTACACGATCTGCAGTTCCAATCTCCTGGCCTATTCATCTTCTTCTACGTACGGCCCCATAGAAAAATGTCAAGTATATATATAGATATTTACACAACATTAATTAAAGGCATATATACAAATGTAACCTATAGTATTTGAAAACAAAAAAACCTATAGTATTTGTTATGATTACCTTGGGATGTTAATGGGAGACTAGAAGTGAGAGTATAGAAGAGATGAGATTTGGTGTTATAGAGCATATGAAAGGTGATGTTGGACTCTCGACATATATTTATATCGGCAAAGCAAAAGGCTCTTCCTTTAACAACCGGGAACATTTTTTGAAGTTAAATTTAGGGTTTCAATTGGTTTTCACTTTCTTATGTGCTTCAGCTTTAATGCATCTCCTTTAACGTTGGGGTTCTCCGTAAACTACGTTTTTCCCAAAAGAAAACAAAATTATCTATTTATGTATATCGAGGACTTTAAATTTATTTTATTATTTTTAGACCAACTATTTTAAACAAAAAAGAAAGAAAGCACAAGGTTAAAGCTTTGGATATCAGCCGTTTTTGTTGTGCTTCTGCTTCACAAAAGCTAATACATACTATTGTTATATTCAATAACAGTTTCTTTTTTTTTCATATACTTGACAGATATTTGCGTATGAATCAATGTACTCACTTTTTACACATATAAATGTTTTAAAATTGATGACCGGGACGTGTAGCTATATTACGTATAGGGGGAAGTAGAGTTCCAAAAACTAGTCAAGAGAAGTACCACAGACAACATTTCAGGGGTTCTTACAAAAAATTATTATTACAATCCAAAGTTTTCATAATTTGTTGTTGTTGAAAATCTAAAGTTTGCATAATTACAACTCAAGATGAGAATAAACGTTAATCTCTTGCTTTGCAATGTATACATAAACCCATATCTAGAATTTTTAAACCCACTTGAATTATATAGTTTTTGACTAACAGGTGGAGCTTCGTTATAAGAAAAAAATAAAATAGTTAAATCTTTATAAATTAATATTCGATTCATTAATACCTTGTTAAATTAATATTTTTCTCGGTTTCAAATTGATATTTTGACCCAAATATCACCTCTATAAATTAATAATTTCGATAAATTAATAAAATATCATAAAAATACATTGATCACAATATTATTAATTTATAGAGGTTTTACTGTATTTCACTAAATTTCACTGATAAATTGAAAAAAGGATTTTCCGACCTTTTCGGGACCCCACCTCGTATATGCATTGATTGAAGTAAACTATACGGTAAGCTGAACGATAGATAGTTTTATCATCTCATGATCTAATTCGAGCATATGTCTAATATATAGAACTTTCATATTGTTCATCAACCTCTCTACTTGGTGGTCTCTATGTTTGGTAAGATTTATACATCCTGCTGTTCAATACTTTCGTGTATGTGAAAGAATACACAAAGTAAATCTGGGCAAAATATTCAGATCCAAAATTTTGACCCAGTTAAATAAAAAAAAGATACATCCAGAATTTTTGGGTCCAGTTCCACTTTCAATTACAATTTTTTAAGGATAGCTATATAAATTTTGTATATATAATAAATAGAAAAATAGTTAGAACTTGTCCTATGCTTAACAAATTAGGGTTGACAAAACTGTTTTAAAATATTTATGTATATGACGTCTCAGATTACCTATGTGGTTTATCAGTAGTGTAGAAGTGTTGATAAAGATCACAGAAATTAACTGAGATGTTACATGATTGATTCTCTATTACAGCGCTATTATAGTATTGGATAATTCTAAAGTAGCACAAAATTAAGTTTTTTTTTCACAAATATCACACATTATCATTTAGGACAAAATAACATTTTTATTAAAGGGTTATTTTCTTATATAAGACAAATCTTCTAATCTCATATTTTTTGGATTTAGAATTTAGAGTTTTAAATCCTAAACATTAAGCCCTAAACCCTAAACCATACCTCTTACCCCCTAAATTCTAAAATACTTAACCTAAACCAAACAATTAAATTATTCTTTTATAAAAATGTTATTTTCCTAAACAAAAATATGTGCTAAATTTGTCACAAAAATTTATTATGGTGCTATTTTAGAGAATTCCTCTGTAGTATTTCATACTGTGAAAAAAAAATTATTAGTTGATATACATAATGCTGTAAAATGACACACGAGGCAAAAAATTTCTCAGATTGAAAATTTCCTTGGACCATTTATGATCTTAATTTATACATACATTTAACTTTTGGTTAACTAATTTGTTCATACATGATACATTTATATTTATATAGATATAAACACAGTAACACACATAGCTATTAGGTGTGTATGATATGCTCTCGTGCGTGTCAGAAGTTAAAAGGACGAAGCAATAAGAAAAAAAAACTCTCTGACACTGCTAAAGCAAAGGTTGCATGGCAACAGTTTCAAGGAACGTATCTGTTCCCCTTAACCGCGGAAATTAAAACTTTTAATGTTCCAATTCTATGAAAATGAAATATTCATGTATATATATCCAATTATCCATCAGAAAACTTATTCTTGATTCTCAAACAAAACTTAATTAAAACATCAAAAATTAATGGGAAGGAAAAGTCTTTGAGGTTCGAATCTTGACCATCTTTGTGTCTTTTTGATTTGTCTACTACAAGACAGTTTCGTTTCTTTAACAAAAAAAAAGGAGAGCTTCATTTACTTTATTTTCTTAATTACCAGAATATTACAGGGACACATACAATAGTTATAATTTGTCGCTTATGAGATACTGCAATCGCTTTTTTTACAGTCAAGTCACCCTTTCCCTTGTGGTATAAATGTCTCTTTAAAGTGGAGTCAGCTATGAGAATGAGATAATAAGACGAAAAAACACTTAGACATATGTGGAACAAGCGAACAGCATACTTTATTTATATAAATTCTGAAAATATTACAACTAAATTTAAACAAGTATTTGCAAGAATGTGGACGAAGTTTTCCATGAGTGTCACAAACTTATGTTGATCAAGTGGTCGAAAGATTTATCATTTATCATAGAATCGATCAATTACATTGTCGTAAGTGTTTAGTAACATGGATAATTAAAGCACAAACTAACTATTCGTCCATGGCTCCGAGCCTATTATAACCTTATCCATAAGCGCCGTGAAAGCTAACTCGAAATTGAAGAAAAATAATGAGTACCTTAAAGAAGAATATATAAAAAGAATCATTATAGAGAAAAAGAAACACAAAATGGGAAGGAGAGAATATAAATAAGAATCATCATCACTAATAATTAATAAACCCACCATATTGTCTCGGGGAATGGTAAAGAAAAACTGACGAACACAAAAGAAAAGTGAGAATCTAATTCCATTCTCTTTGGGAAATGCTAATTACATGCATCACTTATTATCTCCCATTCTCCAAATTTTTATATGTCTATCATTTTCCTACGTAAGTTATTTTATTCAAGTTTTCGTACGATCAATATCGCAAGGATTTTTAATACTTCGTTGAGTTAATTAAACCATATATTTTAAAAAATCAAATCATAAGAGAAACAAAATAAATCTTTCACAAAAGAAAAGAAAAACCCATACTTTCTTATTCAAAGTCGATCAATTTTATTGTAAATCAACTATCTAGGTTTATCTTGTAAATTCTCAAACTTTTATCATGGGGCTAATCTTATATTGCAAATTGGTTAAAGGATTGTCTTACATTTTTGTAATTTGAGAGTCGTTTGCAATTGGTGTTTTCTTACAAACTCGATCTCCTTTTTATTTACGTATGATTTTTGATAAAAGAAAAAGACAAGAAATTCAAACCAATTAATTGACTTTGCCAAAAAATAAAAAATTCAAAACCAATTGTAAACCGAACAAAGGTGGTATGGTTCTTACAAGTAAACCAAATAATATTTGTTTTTTTTTAAGTTTTAAATTACCTAACCAAAAAAAAAAAAAAAAAAAAAAACTCCCAAATTAACGGAAGAAGCAGAAAAAAAAGAAGCAGCGAAGAAGCCATGGCGGAAGAAGACTTACACAGAATCGATGAGAAGAAGCCATGGCGAGTACTCGAGTTCTACAGTGGAATCGGTGGAATGGTAACACTATTCTTCTTCTCCTCTAATTTTATACTTTTAGTGTAATCTAATCTCTTTCTGAATCCCTAATTACTTTGCTCTTAGAAATACTCTTTAATGGCGTCTGGCGTCGTAGCAGAAGTAGTAGAAGCATTTGAAATCAATGATTCTGCCAATGATGTTTATCAGCATAATTTCAAACACCGTCCTTATCAGGTTTCTTCTCTATTCTCACTTCCTCTTTATTTCAATCTCAATGTGGAAGAAGAACAACTATGCAATTCGATTTAGAACCCTAGAAAATCTCAGATTGAAATTCGATTTGGTAGGTTAATGCTTATAGAGGATGATGCTAAATTTTTTGCTAAATTTTTTGTTATTGTTCTGTTTTGGTTACATAGGGAAATATTCAGAGCCTCACTGGTGCTGAATTAGATAAGTATAATGCAGATGCTTGGCTTCTTTCTCCTCCTTGTCAACCTTATACTCGACAAGGTGATTGATTCACTGTTTTTGTTTACTATTTTATGACTCGTTGTTTCTGTAGCGGATGTGTTGAATAACTAATGTTTTTATTTTTTGGTTAGGCCTTCAGAAACATTCTGGTGATGCTCGTGCATTTTCGTTTCTTAGGATTCTTGAGCTTATTCCGCATTTATCTAAGCCGCCACAGATGTTGTTTGTAGAGAATGTTGTTGGATTTGAGGTTTGTGTTTGCCCATTGCTTCCTGAGCTGGACATTATTTGTGCTTGTTCTTGATATTTTTTTAAATTTATTAGTGGTGTTTGTTGGTGCAGACTTCGGATACCCATATGGAAATGATTGATACATTAACGAAATTAGATTATGTCACTCAAGAATTTATTTTGAGTCCGTTGCAGTTTGGTGTGCCGTATTCAAGACCACGTTATTTTTGTCTGGTACTTTCTCTTTACTCTTGTGACTATGTAATGCATTTGACGCGTCTATGTGTCCCTTTGTTTTACATGGCTTCTTTCTACATTGAAATTAGTTATAACATCTCACAAACATTGAGATTATTTGATTTATCTGGTTACTTTGTAGGCCAAAAGAAAGCCATTGTCATTTCAATCCCAACACATTAATAACAAACTAGTCTTGTCTCCAAGCCCGTTATATGGGCGTGATGATCAAGTGGAATTTGGAAAATGTGAAGCAGAAGAGGGATTGGATAATTTACTTCAGTTTTGCGAACCAGTAGAGAAGTTTCTCGAGTCAGAAGCACAAGTATGTGACAAGCCATGTAGTTTTGATGACTCTGAGAATGTGTCTAAGGATTGTTCTGGACAAGAAGATGATTCTGTACCAGACTCTGTACATCAATATCTAGTACCAGTAAGTTTGATAGAGAGATGGGGAAACGCAATGGGTATCCTTTTATGATTTCATCTGCTTTCGTTTTCAAATATACCATTTGTATGAAATCGTTCATCCGTTTCTTTATATTTCCTGAGCTGTTACTAGACATTGTTTACCCTGATTCAAAGAGATGTTGTTGTTTCACAAAGAGTTATTATCGATACGTCAAGGGCACTGGTTCCCTCTTGGCAACTGTCCAGGTATGTTCTTCCACCGAGTATATAATATTATGTTCCTCTACTTGCAAAGTTCAAAGAAATGGTTATCATGAATCTGTGATCACGCAGCCAAAAATCAAGGGGAAGGAATCTTGTTTGAAGGAGCAACGGCTTAGATACTTCACCCCAAGAGAGGTTAAGCAACAGTCCTTTATTTTTACTAGCAATGCCTCTCTGAAAAATGGATCAGCTTTATTTCAGTGAAAGATGATGTTCAGTTTCTGTTTGTGTAGGTTGCTAACTTTCACTCATTCCCTGAAGATTTTGAATTCCCCAAGCACATAAGCCTTCGACAGAGGTACGCTCTTTCATACCGTAAACACCATTAAGCAGAAAAATGCTACTGTCTATATAGCCTATATGCTTCCAAGTATAATAGAGGCACCCTTATTTCACTTTACTTTGTGTTTGAATTGTGGAAATAGCTGAACACAAAAATATGAAACTGTGCTTATAACAAACCAATGCTGTGGACTACTGTAGGAAAACTCATGAGCTACTCTTTTGGGCAGATATGCAATGCTTGGAAACAGTTTAAGTGTAGCAGTCGTGGCTCCTCTGCTTCAATATCTATTCGATTCTTGACTACAGAATAGGAAGCAGTACGTGACCGCGACCAAATCAGTAATTCTCCTGAACAAGCCTCTACTTTTTGCGACCATGTTCTTCAATGAATCATAACCATACTTTTTAGGATCAATTTGCTAATTTATATCATTACTTTTGTAAACCCTTTTCAGTTTAGTGCTTTTTGTTTCAGTTTTCATATGTTGTATAAAGATGATTAAAAAAAAAAGGTTCAGACATAAAACATACAGGAGCCAACTTCTGAAAACCCCACTTCTTCAAGACTTCAACCCACTAATCTCCTATACCACTCCCTCACTAATCTACAAACCCCATTCATCTTTAATTAAACATATGAAGACAAAATTACCCACTCATTTTCAGTAAAAAAAATAATTCAAATAATTGAAAAGAAAAAAAAAAACGGGGAAAAAAAAAATCGAGCCTCACTGTCGACGAGCTCGCTGAGAAATCTCCGACATCCACTGCTGCCGCCAACATCGAGTCATCATTGGTCGAGCTCTATCTCGCCGTCGAGCTATGCTGCTTCAAAATTCAGGTAATTTGGTTCTAAATTTAGTTTTAGATTTGCATATTGTGGATATGATTATACAAATTAATTTTCTATGCACATTGGATGTTTTGCCATGGTTTCTAGGTCAAATAGGACTTTAAATTAGTAAGAAGTAGATTTCAGTGGTTGAATCGTATTGTATTGTAGTGTAGAACCCGAAACGAATTCTTGCGAGAGGAGACCTGGATAAAACTAGTAGAATTGACAAATATACTAAAACTAGTACTACCAGAATTGAGGATTTTTATATTGTTTTCGCATGATACAATGAGCAACAACGTCAACATACATTTAAAATGTGAACGTCACATGTATAGTTTAATGTTGAAGACATCAGTGGAGGAGATAACTTTGTCGATGATAGAAGGTAGGATATACAAAAAGCTTGCGTTAGATGAAAGTAAGGTTAAATTGCAATTGAGTTACTATCCACTGTTGGTGGGATATGATGAACATTTGACTATTTCTGATGATGAGGATGTCTGTATTTATCTAACGTCCATTGATAAAGAGAGAACCGTATGTGTATTTTATTTGTGGAAGTCATCACTATATCAGAACTATCCGAACAACTGTCGAGAGCAGTCAAAAGTTCTTTTGGTAAGAACTATGACGAGTTGCATTCAAATGATTGCGAAATTGGAGATAATGCCATTACTATGTACGTAGAAAAAGAAAAGAACAAGATGAGGCGATAGTAGATGATGATAATAGTACTAAAGAGGATGGAAATGTATCATGTGATGAAGGTGTGGATTTAGGTATGGATAGATGGAATAAAGGTGATGATTATGTTGAGCTTCCACCTTTTCTAGAACGTAGTAAATTTATAGAGGCATGAGAAGATGGTTTGGGTGTGAGTCTACTTGAAGAATTTGTAAATAGGAAGGCATTGCGAAATGTAGTGGATAGAGCTTCATTTGTTAACAGCTTTTGATTTGTTATAGAAAGGTCTGAACCGGGACGTTTAGTGCTAAAATATAGTCAAGAAAGCTGTAGATGATGTTTACGAGCTACAAGGATTAAAAATACCGATAGCTTCTCCATTAGAACGTACAAAAGAATGCACACATGCTCGCGAACTAGTCAGAGCCAGAACAACATGAAGAGGCACGACACACCAGAATTAGTTGCAACTATTTTGCAAGAAAAATATCCAGGACGTTTGAAAACTTCAACTCCTCAAGATATCATGGATCTTGTGAAGACAAAAATAAGTTTGACTATATCATACTCTACAACATTGAGAGGAAAAAATCTAGCTATTAATGATTTACATGGTACTCCGGAAGAAAGCTACAAGATGTTGTATTGCTATTTGCACATGTTAGAAAATCATTAGAATGAACCCAAAAACAACACTGGGTTTTAAATGGCGCAAGGCGCACCATGGCCCACCAGTTCTCGACATGAGCCATGAGCCATGGCGCATGTGGCGCGTCACCACATTGACATGAGGCGCACAATTCAGAAAAAAATATCAAATGATCATTTCCTTCTTAAACTAATAAAACCTTAGATCATCAAAGTAAAATACCATAAAATAATCCAATCTACATCATGGAAAAGTAGAAATAAAAGCAAACATAATAGTTTTTTTAAACCAATAACATCTAAAAACCAACATTTTCATACTCAGAATTATCCTTCTCCATTAGAGTATCCTGAAAGGTCTCTTCACCAACATCATCTTCCATCTCCTCTTCATCATCATCAGCCAAAGTTATACTAGTAGAATGTGGCCTTTGAGATGCTTTGGAGCCATTAGAAGTAGTAGCTATACCCAAAAGTGTATCTTTTGTGGTATATTCTATCTAAAAGTCTTTGTGAGTTTGAGTTTGTTAGCTATACCCAAAAGTGTTTGTGGGGTTTGGTTTGGGCATACCTCAATCTCAAATAACGACATCATTAAAAGTAAAATAGACCATATGTCTTTTCTCAATGCATTTGAGAAGTCATCTTTATGGGTCAACCTAAAATAAAAGTAGAATAGACCATACGTCCTAGACTATAATCATAAACTACTAAAAAAAGAAGTTTAAACGGGACTAAAGATTCACATATTACACCCTAACCTTAAAGTTGATGTAGTGGACAACTAAGATTTTGACGGGCTCTTATCTCTTATTTTTCCTTTCTTCCCTTCTGAGGATTCTCTCCTTCTCGCCTTGGCTTTGGCTTTAGCAAGGGTTGGGCGTTCTTGGCGTCGGTAGTTTCATGGATGGATGACGGCATGTGTATGGGCGGTGACAATCTCTTCATCTTGGACTCGACAGTAAAGTGACGAAAAATATAAAGAGTTTTTAAACTTCAAGTGTCTTTTTGTTTCTCTTATACATGGTGACATGATAACTAAGTTTTAAGAGGAAAAGAGTGAGTTATCCTCAATTTTAAAAATGACATGGTTTTCTGAAATGAGCTTTGATTATGACTTATGAGATGTTACAACAACCCACTCTTATTCCAAATTAATAGAAAATGTCAACATAGCATATATTATTAATTGTTTTTTCCAATATCTTGTAACATTTTATATCCAAAACCCATTTCAGAAGCCCATGTCACTCCTAAAATTAAAGACAATTCCATATTTTTCTCAAATATAGTTAACATGTCACCATATATAAGAGAACATAACACGATTTAGGGTTTAAAATCTCTTTATGTTTTTGTCACTTTGACGTTGAGTCCAAGATTGACAGATTATCGCTGCCCGTACAAACTGCCGGCGCCGAGGATGCCTAATCCTTGCTAAATCCAAAGCCAAGGCAAAAAAAGAGATAATCCACCGTGGGGAAGGAGGAAGAAGAAGATCCAGTCAAAATCCTATCTTTCCACTTAATTATCTTTAAGTTGAGAGTTTGATATGTGAATCCTTAGTCCCATATAGACTTCCCTTTCTAGTATTTCATGATTATAGTCTAGTTTTGATGTGTTGATGAAGTTAGGTTTCAGCGGTCGGGATAAATTATGTCGAAGGCACAATCTAAAGACAATGTGGTTTGTGAACTTTAACTCTCATGTGGTCTAATTTCAGCTGTTAAAGTTCATTTAGTCAAATGAATGATGAGACGAGCCCTCTGTAGTCTCCCTTCCTATGAGAGTTATCTTTATCAAACCAACTTACTATTGTAATGCTAAACAAGACACTTATGGTTGGTTTATTGAACTTGGATGCTAAATTACTTATTTTTTCTTTTGGTTTGACGCAATTTTTTTAAAAGATTTTATTTTTAATGATACAAACCGGAAAATCAAATACCTAACAAACAATCCCATAAGAGCCTGATTAAGAACTCAAAACCGAGATCATTTGGTTACAAAATCGGAAGTAAATAGGAGGACAAAAACCTAAATGCAAATGCAGCAGAGAAAGAAGAGGAGAAGGTCCGCCGCACCGAGGATCTTCACACCACATGCCAAAAACCGCAGTTTGTGGCTATAGCTCTAACATCAGGAAGCCGAAACCTGATATGGCACAAATCAACTACCAAGTGGGGGAAGTGACCTCACCACACCTCAATTGCTGATAACGGTATCAGCGTCAATGTTAGTGGACGGGGGAGAAAAGGACTTCCGACAAGAAAAACCACCAGGAATACCCATTTGGTTCCACTGTCCCCTAGTAGATATGTTTTTCCAGAAGAGACATATGTCGGTTCTACCGCCGTGAGCCCAAACACCACCACATCACTCCCACACCTTCATATCTACCACAGCTCAGCCACGCCGCACCGAACAAATCCTATCTCCTTAAGCAAAGCATGCCATCATAGTAGCTCCGAGAAAAAATTGTCCGTTGCTGAACCACGTCCTCAAAAATCCATACCACCATCCTTGAAACCACCACATATTCACTTTACACCACCACCAAAAAGCCAAAACTAACAGCCAAACTCCCTGGAGAAGAGATCCCAAGCACATATGAAGCACCATAGACAATGATTTTATTTTGTATTATTGAACGACAACTAGTTTTTTTTGTTGAGAAAAACCAGTTGCAACCAACGTTGGAACATAATTTAGAGTCACAACTGCAAAATGACATGTTACATTTTCTATTGACCTATATTGTGCATTGAAGGAAATTGTGCCACGTCCTACGATAAAACTTGCAACTCTTGTGTCTCACAATTCAATAGCTTTATTTGAGAAATGGAGGCTGCTCTCTTTAAATTTCATAAAAGTTTTCAGAAAAATAAAAATATATTTTGTCAGCATAAAAAACTATTTTACAAATGTTGAATAACTTGTAAAAATGTTGAATAATTTGATTTACAAGAGTAAACAAAGAGTGATAAACATAATTTTCTGAATTATGCACGAGTTTGATATCGTTTTGCACGATAGAGGGTTATCCAACATTTTGACGAAAAATAATTTGAGTTCAAAATATGTATGAGCTAATATCTCTCTCCGATTTAAGATATTTGAGGATCTCATCAAACTTTCAAATTAAAAAAACCCATTATATCAAAAATCCATTAAAAATATCTACAAAATATACCCTTAACTAATCCCAAAGCAATCAGTTCACTAACTAATCAAATGCATATCAGTTCACTAACTAATCCAATGCATATCACTTCACTAATACTTATCTCTCAAAAATATAAAATCCACCAAAATATTTACCAGAAATTTACATGCCAAACAATACTTCTCACCAAAAAACATTAGAATGAACCAAAAAAACAAATCTTCAAAAAAATTATTTCATAATTACCGCTGCGACGCTGTCGTCTAGACTTCTACTATTCTTCCATAAAATATGCCGCCGTATACTATATAGGGTTTATTTTCGTCTTTGAAAACAAGTAAACCCAATATTTATAAGAGAAACATAACATAGTCTAGGGTTTTGAATTTAGACCGGCATTACATAATGAACCGCACAATTTGTTCCTAACCCACAATTTGATTTCAATATTTTTTTCTTTGGTTTAAACATAATTCGGTTAAGAAATATAAAAGTTGAAGTAAAATAAATAAAAACAACAAAAGGTCATAAAAATCCCTCACTGAAAAACATGAAAAAAAACCCATTATGGATATATTTTGATAATTTCAAGTCTAAAAACGGTGGCGTTTTCACTTCGCAGTTACTTGTTAAAATCTTAATAAACTCTAATGATGTAGCTAAGTTTGGTCGATTCATCATGGGCCTTATATGGCCCAGTAATATCTTCTGAACACTATTCCCGTAGGAGTCAAAGTGATCGTACATTGTGGCAGTCTCTTTTCTCTTCCTTTTCCTCAAGGCAGAGAGAGACTTGAAGAAGACAGAGAAGCTGCAGCGACCAGAAGATTCTTCTACTGCGACGGTGCTCCGGCGATACCACCTAGGTCGGTCGTCTTCAACATTGTTACTATAGCGTAATTACTTGCTTTTTACGCATTTTCTCTGTTTTTCTTTTTCTTTCTGACCGTACAAATTTGTTTCTTTCTTCGTTTCTCTCTGTCTCTCTCACATTAGTCACCATTTTCGCGTGCTCTGCTTTTGTAACACTTTAGAGTTTAGCAATCGAAAGAGACGACTCGTTTAGGTGAAATAACGGATTTAAAGTTTAGTTTTGTTTTCTTCTTCTCTGTTTACTCTGATTTTGTTATCTTATGCAAGTTATCTTAAACCCTAATTTCAGATTTGGTCCAGCTTTTGAAGAGGAAGAAAATGTTTCCTGAGAGTGTCGTTGATAAGATCCAAGAAAATGTGAGCAAGCCTAGCTTCTTCAAGATTCTGTCTCCAGAAGAAAACTGGAAATCAGCATCCATGGTAACTCAAATCTTAGTCTTTCTTACTTTCTAATCTTTTGAAAATGGAGCTGCTTTGGTTTCTTTACTCACTGTTCTTCGATTCTTTCCACTGAAAATTGCTTTGTTTACCCTATATTGCTTTTGATGTTGTTGATAGAACAGTAAAACGTTTGTTGTTGTTCATAAAAGCTCAAATCTTTCTCTCTTTTAAGATTGGCACAATGGCTCACGCATCTTGTATTGCTTTGCCTTTATTTTTGTGAGCTTATTGACCTGTTTTATGTGTGTTGTTATGGGCACCTTTACTTACATTTCAGGTTTCACTAGAGTTTAGCTCATGTTTCTGCTACTGTTGGGTTATAGTTCTTTTCATACCTTTGCTCTATATTGCTTGATCTACAAAATAAGATTTAAATCTGCTTGTAGTTGAGTTTTAGTATTATGTTTCCTTCTTCTAATGTCCATTGTTTGTTTGTCAATTGTTATGATTTCTGGATTTATGAAGAGAATGATTCCTGAAGAGTTTGTGAGAAGCACGCCTGGTGCTTTTGAGCACAGAGTGGTGTGTAGTGTTCGTTGGGGCAACTCGTGGCAACTCTGGCTTGAACGAGACAAGAATGGTCTGTTTATGATTGAAGAAGATTGGAATGGGTTTGTTGATCACAACCTTTTAAGCCCAAGTGATAGCTTGCTCTTCACACACGAAGACGACATGTTTCTTGAAGTGAGGATTTTTAAGAATAATGCGGACGAGGTCATGACTTCTCCTCTTGATGTTGAACCTGAAAGTGAACCTGAAAGTGAACCTAATCCTCCGGATTTTCACCAAGCTACAACCGCTGCCTCTACCTCTGGTAAAGCTATTTAGATTCAAAGAATCATCTTGATGCTCTTTAAACTCTAAACTATTATTTTCTCTATACATAAAATTTTGATTCATTTTGTTTCTGAAGTCTCAGCAGTTGGAGGAAACACAAATGTCCGAGTGAGACAGGTTACTATCAACAACCCTGAGCGTTACCTCCTTAACCCTGCAAACCCTTTCTTTGTGAAAACGCTGACGAAAAAGAATGACGTTCTGGTAATGATATAACACTTATGTGTGTTACTTTTTAAAGCTAAGCTAAGACTTGTCTTGTTTTGTTTCTATGTTTCCCATATGTGCAACTAGTATGTGAGGCAATCGGTGATTCAGACGTATCACTTGAGGTTTGGTGCTCATAGTTCTCCCATGACTTACATTCTTCCCCAAGGAAACAAAGAGGAAGGCTTCACTAAGATCTATGGTGGTTGCCCTTGTTTCAATGGCTGGACAGCTGTATGTCAAAAGTACAATCTTAAAACCGGAGACGTGGTGATTTGTGAACTCGAACGCTCCGGAGATATAGTGACTGCTGTAAGACTTCATTTCGTTAATGAATGACGGAGACAACTTCCTCTCTATTCTCCTTCATATGAGTTAGCTTTCTAAACAATGGAGTGTTTTTTTTATCAATTTGCTAATGCTAAGTGTGACATTTATGTTGAGTTTATCCAACTTGTATGCTTGGATTTCTTATTGCTTTTATGAACTCTGAAGAATGTTTATTTAATCTTGGGATATTTGCTACTAACGTTTTCTTTTGTTGTATGCTTTACATTAAAGTCTTTGTGAGTTTGGTTTGGGTTCAACATTGATCAATTAGTCCGACCAGTCTGAAAATATACTGACTTTTGAGTATAAGCAATTTGAGTTTGGTAAGTTCTGCCCAAAACTATTTGTGGGGTTTGGTTTGGGGAATATGAAACAGTTGCATTAGAATAGAGTAATCTCTGAAATCATCGAATTAAGCTATAATATGTTTCATAGTCCAGCTTAGGAGCTTTCTCTACTCTTTGTAAGTTTGTAACCAACTCTCAATTAAGTGTAGAAGGCCTACATACATAAGAAAACGGCAACGTTTCTTTTGCCTTCTCATACAAGAAAATAAAATATAAGCAAGACTCATCTGTCTATATATTAATTATAACCCTACCTCACTTTTTTTTTTCACCATCTCGTTTGAAAAGAAAAGACACAAAAGACAATTCTTTTTATAAAAATCACTCGCACATTTCATTTCTTGTAATAGGATTTTAATTCATCTATGGCTTACGAACACTTATAAGCTTGACATCATCGATTACAGGCCCACACAGACGAGAAATCATCACTCCTCTTGGAATAGAAAGTGCTGTAAAACATAACTCTAGATCGGTTCGAAACCGCCACAAACCGTATAGAAGCTCTTTTAAACCCTCCCGTGCCGCTAGACTCGTAAGGGACCTTCAGTGTTTCTTTACCTGCAAAAGCCTCAACCACCATCGATCCTTTGCAAGCATTGTTAGCATCTCCAACCGCAAAAGACAGGACATAAGTCTTCCCAATGACGGTTCGAGCCACTTGAACAATGGCGCTCTCTTTTCCCGCTACAAGCTCAATATCGCGGCGACCTTGTGGGACTAGTGTAAATGGTTTTGATCCATTGGCTTTTGGAATTATTTAAAACTAGAAGTATTTGATGTGGATAAACCGATCTAATCCAAAAACGGAAATCAAAAATACTAACCCCAAAACCGAACTAAATCTTGACATGGTTTAAAATTAATTCATTTTTTCTATAAGTGAAAAACGAAATTGAAACCGAATCTAAAACAATAAAAAAAAATAGAAATTTGAAGTTATGTTTGGAAAATGTAGGTAAATTTAAACCCATCCTCAAACATATCATAACACCAAATGTTATGCCCACTCCTAAGGTAAAGCAAAACATAAAAAACTTTTTTTTTGAATTATTTTAATAAAAAACTCGAAACTAAATCTTAACCAAACCAGAAATAAAATTGCTTTCTTTGTTCCGGTTCGTTGCATTCAAGCTTGATTTGGTTTTGTTTCCTCACTATCACAAATTTGGTTTAGTTTCACTTAAGAATTTCAGTAAAACAAAGCCCATAATCATATAAAAACATCACACGTTGAATAATTACAAAAACAGAGTAAAGAAATAGATAGGGGTGTCAAAATGGTTGATCCAAATCAAACCAATCCATTAACTCATTAAACCATTACTAAATGGGTAATGGTTTTATCTAACTCATTCAAGCAAATGGTTTGGATCAAACCATAATTCATTATGTTAATGAGTTAATGGTTTTAATGAGTAGACTCATTTGCTTTGAATTCAAGAACAACAACAAGTTTTGAATTCAATTTGCTTTCTTTCATTTTTTTTCATAGAATCTTTTTCAAATATCAAACAAACATCCAACAACAACATCAAATGAGATTAATGTAATGAGTCCAATTGGTTTTGCTTGTCGGCATCATCCAAGCTTTGACTTCATTCATCTTCTTCTTCCATGGGATCTACCACATGATCTGCGTTTGGATCCGCTCGAATAACAACCATCTCGCCATTATCTACAAGAAAAGCTCAGTAAACATATAAATCAAGTAAAAGATTTACTTATGCTAAACAATTGTATCATACCTTCATCATCAAGCTTGTAACCATGTATCCAAGATCGAGTACAAAGTAATGCTTGGACATGACGAGGAAGAAGTCGAGTCCTATATTTGTTGATCAGATGAGATCCGATACTGAAACTAGACTCAGAAGCGACAGTGGTGATGGGAATACTTAATACATCCATCGCCATGTATGTAAGTGCGCCAAAGTGATGTCTATTCTCCTTCCAGTATTTCAGAACATTCAAATCCGGATTATTCTTCATCTCCAATTTTGGATCTTCTAAATACATATCTAAAGCTGACTTTCCTTGTTCCATATAATCTGGACCATCATCTAAATCGAACAAATCCTGTATCATTTGAAACTTAAATAGTTAGTCTCAAGGCTAATCTGTTACAATGTTATAAGACATATCTCACCAAAACTACATAAGCCAAATTCAAGCACTAACATGATAATAGAATACTCAGAAAGCACTAACAATTAAGCTCTGAAAAAGCATACTCAGAAAGCTAACTATTCATTCGCATACCTAAAACATAACAAAGTCAGAATTTCAGCAATTAAGTATTATTGTATTAACTTACATCTTGCACGCCTAAGTTGCCTTTTCCTTGTCCTGGAACACGAGAATTTTTTGCTCTTGCAGAGCTCACAACTGGAGTCAGAGGATACTTTTTTCTATATTCTTCAAAGAGCTTATAAAGCTGACTCTTAAGGTGCTGTATCTTTTTTTCTGAAGTGAATGGATCAAGCTCGTTATAACAGCACTTTAAAAGTCTTAATTTCATCCTAGGATCCAAAATAGCTCCCATTGCAAGAATAACACTATAATGCTCCCAATATTTATCAAACTTCAGCCTCATTTGATGACCCATTTCTCGAATGATAAGTTCATCGTTCTCTCTATTAACTTCCAACACACACTGAATCTTCCAAATATGCCCAAAGTACAAGTTAGATGTCGAATAACTTCTTCCAGACATCAAAGTGGTGATACTATAAAAGGGCATCAAAATCTCATGGATGATTCTTGTCCTCTTCCATTCTTGACTCGTAGGACAAAACTTGTAGTTTTTATCTACCACTTTAAACTTGTTTAAAGCTCGCGCATACTTCAGAGCCTTATCAAGCATTAAGTAAGTCGAATTCCATCTGTGTTGCACATCCAAAGACAAGACAACTTCACCATCTCCTTCTATACATTCTGCGAGTGAAATCCTTCTAGACATTGAAGCTTTAACATACTTCACAGTGTCTCTAATCTTAGCCAATGCATCACTAATCTCTTCTAAACCATCTTGAACAATAAGGTTTAATATGTGTGCAAAACATCGAATATGGAAGAACTCTCCTTTGCACAACAGATTATCATCCAAATTCAGGCGATCTCTCAATATATCTTGTATACAATCATTAGCTCTTGCATTATCCAAAGTTAAACTAAACACCTTTTTCTCTATTCCCCACTCTTTTACACATTCATGGAGTTTACAAGCTAAGATATCAGCAGTATGTGGAGGAAGCAAATCACATAATGATAAAATCTTACTATGCAATATCCACTTATCATCAACATAGTGAGCTGTCAAGTCTATGTATCCATCTCCAGGGAGTGAAGACCAACACTCTGAAGTTAAGCATATTCTACTAGGAATCTTATCCAACTCAGCTTTCAATTTCACTTTTTTCTTCTCCCAAGTTTTCACCACATCTCTTGCAGCAGTGTTTCTAGTAATACACTTATAATCTGGATTTAAGTATTTAAGGTAATCCCTAAACTCCTCGTATTCAACAGCAAGAAAAGGAAGATTATGTCGAATTAGAACTCGGCTACGCAATTTTTTCATCAAAATACGCGCTTTAGCTTTTCCTTTAACATTTAAACCCAAAAAATTTCTTGTAATGGTTTATTAGATTAGATTTTCCACTAGTTGGAAACCATGAATAACTTTTAATTTGGACATTTCGACAATATACTCTTTGTTCACCATTCTCATCTTTTTCTACAACAAAAACTTCCACATATCTGATTCTTTTTTTTTTGTTTTTTAGCGGGATGAGAACTTACAATTGCTGATGATTGTGTCCTACATTGTGTTCCTAGATTATCTTCTTCACTCTCCATCACTATAAACAAACACAAAAATAAAGAGATGATTGGTTAAGAAACTTGAGATGCTCTGATCTAATTCAAAGGTACATGAAACCTCTCATTGCTTCTAAATCCGAACATCAAAGTAACTAACGATGAACCCCGAACCTCAAAACAGTAACATATGATGAAATTTTACTTTGATTAAGCCCAAAATGAAAAAAAAAAGGGGTTTATGATGCATTTGAGATTACCTTGCTTAGGGGGGGGGCAAAAAAAAAAAGAGAAAAAAAAAAAAAAAATAAAAAAAAAAAAAAGAAACCCAGAGAATTCTCATGCTAATCGCAGAACATCGTATCCAAATCGACGAAACCAAGAGAATTCTTGTGCTAATTGCAGAGAATCTTGTCCAAATCGACGAAACCCAGAGAATTTTCGTGATTGAGAGAAAGTAAGAGTTAGGGTTTGTGTTTGAGAGATCGTGAGATTGAGACAAAGAGAAATAGATTCGGTTTAGCTGTACAATTCAGTTTGAATTGGTTAAATCTCAGATTTTGTAATTAATGAATTGTTTTTATTTGGTTTAAACTATATTAGTTTGGTTATGGATAACCATTAACCACATAATATTTCAACTCATTTCAATCCAATTCAATAAAACCAATAACCTATTAAAACCAATAATCCATTAGAATCCAAATTCTCAACTCATTGGATAAATGGTTTGGTTTGGTTTGGATTGATCCATGAATTCCAATCCATTTTGACACCCCTAGAAACAGAGTAAGAAACAGAGAAACTGCAAGAACTTTTTTATAACAGATGGAG
This sequence comes from Cardamine occulta, assembly GCA_028015245.1. NCBI lineage: Eukaryota > Viridiplantae > Streptophyta > Magnoliopsida > Brassicales > Brassicaceae > Cardamine > Cardamine occulta. The sequence continues at coordinate 9,757,107 of CM051383.1, forward strand.
AGGAAAGATCAAGAGAAATGGATCTGAGGTTTGAAAAATCATATGACACCTTTTACATTAGTAGAGGTTGGAAATGTTTCTGTGGTGAAATTGGCAAAAAACAGTAAGAAACAGAGTATAGTAACACTTACTATTAGTTGGTCTAGAAGGGTAAAGAGATCTCATGGCAACACCATCAATAAGTGGTCCATAAGCTGGATCTTCCTCTTCACCTGGATTATGAATCACAACTTCAGCAACATCACTCTCTGCGTGAAACGCCCAAGCATACAGATCCCAACCACTGCTACTATAAACCGTCTATATTGGAATCACACCCGAGACAGGTGCTAGAGTACAGATACGTTAAGCCTCTTGTCTTGAGCACAAGTTCTTGCGGCACTAAAAGTGAGTGAGTAATACATTCTTTTAACCAGTTTAATTCTTTGCTTGATCAATGCTTCGTTTCCAAGCCTTACTGTAAATTTTCCGGCGGGGACAATGAGAAGCATGTCTCCTTTTTTATGTCGTGATTTAACTTTCTTTGAGAAATGGAGGATGCTCCCTTTAAATTTTGATAAAGTCTTTCTGAGAAATAAAAATATATTATGTCGGTATAAACAACTATTCTACAAATGGTAAATAGCTTGTAAAAAATGTTGATTATTGATTTACAAGAGTAAACAAAAAGTGATAAACATAATTTTCTGAATTATACTTTGATTAACGACAATTGATTTACAGTCCTCATACTTAGTTTCTTCTATCTTCTTATGTATTTTGTGATATGAAAACCACATAAACTCGGTGAAAAAAGGAACAGAAAATCAATGGTGATCACAAATAAACATTTAAGGAATAACCTATGTACATGTGGGAAGAATTGTTCACCCTAGAAACATATCAATTTATTCAAAAGATGCACCTCATAATCAGAAGCACCTCTTTTCAAATAACATTAAGCAAACTTGCAAAAATTATCCACATAAGCACTTATTATTTTGATAATCATTCACTCAATCATAGCATAGTAGATAATAGGTTGAACAATATATAAATCATAAATGATATCACACTACAATATGACAGTATAAGGATAACAATAACGATGAGAAAAACTTATCTTCATATTTGCCTCTTTCATATTCCTCTTCATAATCTCATATTTTGAAGATACCTAGAAGAGTGAAAAAGATATTTGTGCCATTATCAATTTCCAAGTTCTAGTTATGTTTCCAAAAATGTAGCTCCATGTTTGACAAAGAAAACCACTACTATTTTTGAGTTCTAGTTATGATTCCAAAAATCCAGGTCCATGTTTGACAAAAAAAAAACTACTGTTTGATCTGTCATCAAAGTTAAAATCAATGAGAAAAAAACAAAATTTACCGAGAGGATCCAAGAAATTAGAAGTTTGATACTGTAGCAATCACCACTATAGAGGGTTATCCAACAATCTGACGAAAACCAATTTGAGCTCAGAGTCGGTATGAGCTAGCATACCTCTCCGATTTCAGATCATTGAGGATCTCATCAAGCGTTTGAATTAAAAAACCCCATGTCTAAACAAGCCATTAAAAATATTCACGAAACATACTTTTTACTAATCCCAATAAGAAAACACAATGCATATCAATTCACTAATACTAATTTCTCAAACAATAAAATCCACCAAAATAATTACCAGAAATTCAACATGCCAAACATCTCTCCAACCACCGTAAAACATCACTTCTCACCAAAAACCATTAGAATGAACCCAAAAGAAAATATTTATTTCATAATCACCGCCGTCGTCTAGGCGTCTACTATTCTTTCATAACCACTGCGGCCATCTACTATTTAGGGTTTATTTTTGTCTTTGAAAATAATTAAACCCAATATTTATAAAACATAGTCTAGGGTTTTGAAGACCGACATTACATAATGGGCCTCATGATATTTTTTCTAACCCATAATTTGATTTCGATCTTTTCTCTTTGGTTTTAAACAATATAACTCCGTTCAAAAACATAAATTTGAAGTAAAATAAATAAAAACAATAAAAGATCATGAAAACCCCCCACTGAAAAACAAGAAATAATTCATTAAAGATATTTTGATAATTTTAAGTTCCACTTTTCAAATACTTATTAAGACCTTAATCTACACTAATTTATGTTGAGTTTATCGAACTTGTATGCTTGGATTTCTTATTGTTTTGATACAATTTGGAGAATTTTTATTTAATCTTGGGATATTTGCTACTAATTTTTTCTTTTGTGGTATGCTTTACCTTAAAAAATTTTAAGAGTTTGGTTTGGGTTCAACATTGATCAATTAGTCCGAACAGTCTGCAAATATACTGACTTTCGAGTATAAGCAATTTGAGTTTGGTGAGTTCTCCCCCAAAATATTTGTGGGGTTTGGTTTGGGCCTACCTAAATCTCAGATAACGATATCATTAAAAGTAGAATAGATCATACGCTCGAAATCATCTTATAGTTCAACCTAACATAAGAGTAGCACAATCAACTTAATGATGTTAACCTCGTTACCTTCTTAATTTAGAGCTGTCAAAATACCAACTTGCATTTCTCCATCTTTACACACACTTAACAAGCTATTTAAAGCCTTAGACAAAAGTTTTTTGCCATTTTCGGGAATATGAAACAGTTGCATCAAAATAGAGTAATCTCTGAAATCATCGAATTAAGCTATAATCTATGTTCAATAGTCTAGGTTAGGAGCCTTCTTTATTCTTATAAATTTGTAACCAACTCTCAATAAAATGTAAAAGGCCTAGATACATAAGAAAACGGCAACGTTGCATTTGCCTTCTCATACAAGAAAATACAATATAAGCAAGACTCATCTGTCTATATATTAATTATAACCCTACCTCACTTTTTTTTTTCACCATCTCGTTTGAAAAGAAAACACATATCAAAGAAAATTCTTTTTATAAAAAAAAAGCTCACACATTTCATTGCTTGTAATAGGATTTTAATTCATCTATGGTTTACGAACGCTTATAAGCTTGACATCGTCGATCACAGGCCCACACAAAGACGAGAAATCATCACTCCTCATGGAATAGAAAGTGCTGTAAAACATAACTCTAGATCGGTTCGAAACCGCCACAAACCGTATAGAAGCTCTTTTAAACCCTCCCGTGCCGCTAGACTCGTAAGGGACCTTCAGTGTTTCTTTACCTGCAAAAGCCTCAACCACCATCGATCCTTTGCAAGCATTGTTAGCATCTCCAACCGCAAAAGACAGGACATAAGTCTTCCCAATGACGGTTCGAGCCACTTGAACAATGGCGCTCTCTTTTCCCGCTACAAGCTCAATGGCGCGGCGACCTTGTGGGACAGAGAAGTGTTCGACGTCTACGTACTTGACTGCTTTGAGTGACTCAACCATCCAACCGGGTAAAGGAGAGTGGTCATCTTCTATGAACGGTGGGATTAGAACTCCTGTGGTCGAACCGGGTAGTACTAATGGACCTTCTTCAAATCCTCCGTTTTTCAAAATGTTCTCTATCAAATCAAAAATTAGAAATATCATCAATATAAAGTATATAACATTGTTCCACTGGCTTTTGGAATGATTTAAAACTAGAAGTATTCGATGTGGATAAACCGGTCTAATTCAAAAACCGAAATGGAAAATAGTAACCCCAAAACCGAACTAAATCTTAACATGGTTAAAATTTGATTCTTTTTTTTATACAAAAGAATATTAAAATTCAAAGTTATGTTTGGAAAATGTCGGTAAATTTAAACCCATCCCCAAACACATATCATAACACCACATGTTATGCCCACTCCTATAGCTAAACCAAAACATAAAAAACTTTTTTTTGAATTATTTTAATAAAAAATCGAAATTAAATCTTAACCAAACCGGAAATAAAATTGCTTTTTTTTCCGGTTCGTTGCATTGAAACTTGATTTGGTTTTGCTTCCTCACTACCACAAATTAGGTTCAGTTTCACTTTGGAAAATTTCAGTAGAACAAAACCCATCCCTAATCATATAAAAACATCACATGTTGAATAATTTACAAAAACAGAGTAAAGAAACAGAGTATATAGTAACACTTACTATTAGTTGGTCGAGGAGGGTAAAGAGATCTCATAGCAACACCATCAATGAGAGGTCCACAAGCTGGATCTTCCTCTTCACCTGGATTATGAATCACAACTTCAGCAACATCACTCTCCGCTTGAAACGCCCAAGCGTATAAATCCCAACCACTGCTACTGTACACAGTCTGTATCGGAATCACACCCGAGTCAGGTGCCACAGAGATGTTAAGCTTCTCGTCTTGAGCGCAAGTTCTTGCGGCACTGAAAGTGAGCGAGTAATACATTCCTTTCACCACTTTAAGTCTTTGTTTGATCGATGCTTCGTTTCCGAGCCTGACTGCGAATTTTCCGGCGGGGACAACGAGAAGCATGTCTCCTTGTTTATGTCCTGATTTAATGTATTCGACGAATCCTGTGACTTCCCAGTTTGGGATTGCCATTTTGTTTAATACTTCTGTTCCTTTCATGTCTGATGGCTTTGGTCCGAGCTCGAAGTCGCCGTTTGGTAATATTCCTATGAAATTACAAAATTACCCTTCTTATTATTAGGAATTTTAGAGAAATTGTTTTTTTCTTTCGAAAAGAAATATAGCCACGTGAGGTGTGTCCGAAGACAGCCTAACTGGGCCTGTGGAACATGAACTAGCTTTTGTGTTGGACCCACTCAACTTCATTTATTGGAAATGTCCAAAAACCTTTTTACTGTAAAACTTTAGAATCGAGGCAAGACTGTAAATTTCACATGGCCTTCTAAAAAAATCTAAATTCTAAAGCGTAACAAAACGAATTTTTGTTTTTCATTTTTTTTTTGCTTTGAAGTGTACATCTCTAGCACTAGCAGAGGCAGGTACGAAAGTAATATCATCATTCACCATTCTGAAAAAAATTAATGAGTTTTAAGCTACCAACATTATACTATAAATAATGAAATATAATCCTTAAAAAAAACTATATAAATATAATCATAATTTTAATTTTCCTTCAAATTTTTTTCATTATTTTCTTTTGTTAATTTGCATAATTTCTAAGTGAAAATGAGTTTTGTTCTTTCCCACTTTATTTTCATAAAATTTGGGAAAAAGAAATAAAATGGTTATAACTAAAATTTAAAAATATTTCAACTTACTTAAATCGGAATTGGGAAAAGAACAAAATGCATTATACTAGAAAAGAAAGCTTACCGTCACGGAAGGTAATGACGGAATTGGCAGCCGCGGCGGCGGTGCCGATGAGAAGAAGGAAGAGAAACACGACAGTGACGCCTCCCATTTTGATGGACTCCGAGAGAGAGAAAGAGATAATAGAGTATACAATGTAGTTAACAAAACGAGTTGGGGCCATTGCTTATAAGGAACTGAAACTAATAAAATACCCTTGATTTTGCTATAAACTACGAGTGTGCCACTTATGTAGTTTGCGTATCCCACGTGGTGCTGTGTGAGCCTGTGACCTCACTTATTTTCCAGAGATTTAGAACCTTATTGACTATTAGGGGTAGTTTCGGAATTACAGTTAATTTATATAGTCAAGTTTGTGTGAGGCGGTGACTGGTGGAGACAGTCACATAGGTGTCTAATAGGGACGGGTAATAACGTAAACAGATAAGCGGCGGGAATATTTAAATGCAACTATACCAAATAAAAATACTGAAATGTAAAATTTGGGTTACAAATTGGATTAGGAAAATTTTGGTAGCTTAATTATAATCCGGATTCTTATTCTTATTAATCCAGGTAGAAATCACATTTGCAACCGGCCTGGTAAATAGAGAATTCAGAATTTCTGAAAGAAGATTCAAAAAGTAAAATAAAATATTTAGCTACCATGTTGTATATTACACTATCCCGTTATAGATATGAGTATGAGATAAAAAAAAAAATTCACTACGTATATAAGATACAGTTTAGTAATATTACATCTGAAACTACATGCCAACGTACATTTTTGTATATGAAAATAAAACTACATGACATGTCACATGTACATATCTAATGAATTATGATAACTATGAAATGACAAATTTGTTGTTTTGATACAAATTCGGTGGAGATACTACGAGGAGAATCATTTATCGTGGCATGTGTTACACCAAAAGAAAAGAAAAAGAAAGCTCAAAACTCAAAAGATTAAAAATCTCTTTATTTTGAACATTTTATCAAGTCTTTTGTCTTCTATGATTTGTCTTTTTATGCGCCAATTTTTTTTTGGGTTTATTTGAATGTATTTTCTAATTATAGAATTGAGAATTTGTGTAAGCAATGAAGAGCGCCGTTCACTGGCTAAGAGTGCGGTTACCGAAGTCGGCCAGGCCAGAAAATTGGTCTCAGAAATTCAGAATTGTGTCTTCTTCTCATCCTTGTCATCCCAAGAAAGGGGAACTAATTTACATTCCAATTTCTAGAGGAGTTTACTTTTCTAAATTATCCAAAATACTCTTACATTATCACATGATTTCTGATAAAGTCAAGTTTTTTCTTGCGATATTTGTTTACTAACTAAAATTTTTGAGAGGTTTTAAAGTTGTTTTTAGCGATTTATTTTTTTGACTATCGTCACAACTGAAATTTTTGAGGTGACCGATTTTGCTTGCAATATCATTATGTTAATTGATTTTAAATTAGAAGCATATTTTTATCATATATATAAAGCAAAAAAGAGTAATATAGTTCCAAATTCCAATAAGAGTTGTTTTTAATGGATCTAACAGAAGTTTTGTCTCGGGAAATATCAATAATAGAGTAGCAGAAAATGATGATTAGGACAGCAAGAAAAATTTCCGAGCAAACTATGATCACTATTTAAAATGTTGAATCTAAAAAAAAAGAAAGAGAAAACATTGGAAAGAAGAGCAAAAAAAAGATTAGAAACCGTCGGAAACGTGGGTGGGGTCTATTATAAGGTAACGAACGTTGTGGAGCCCTTAAAGCAAAAGAAGAGGGCGAGAAGAGAGTCGGTTAAGGGAGGATCATGGCTTTGTCTCCTCTTCATTGTACACTTCTTTTACTCTTTTACGGGCCCATGGCTAGATTACTCGATCTCTGCATTCATATAGTAGACCTAAAACTATCGATAACATTTTTTTTATATCAGTAGGTCCATTACATTCATATTAGTTTATATGATTAAAGACAAAATACTATTTGAGATTTGTTATATTTATATTCATAATTTTTTTTGTAGTATAGCTAGGAATGTTTAATTCAAGTTTTGGTTCGACTTGAATCTCTTTTTCTGTTTTTTTTTTGTTTTCCGGTTTTCATACGAAATTCCAATTTATAAATAATGCTATCCGAAATAAAAAGTAATTACAATATGAATTCTCAATATGACTTTTAAGTTTTAACAGCCAAAGTTCTCATTTTCTGAATTATGCGTAATCTAAATTGGCCGGTCTAAATTTGAACTTATAAGAACCAAGATCCGCTCAAAAACCATTTAGGATGTTCATATAAAACAAATGCTAGAAAGGCTGGTGTGGTTTAAAATATTAGCTGCAGAAATTTGGCTTAAGAAAATCAATTATAATTTTGAGAAGAATTAAGGCCGTAGAATTTTACAAAGTTCATCTACACAAAACAACAAAATGAAACTATCTTATAAACAACAATAATAGATAGTTGGCATTTGGCAAGTCAGAGACAAAGAATAGGAGGAAGTTTAGTCACATTTAATTCAACATTTTTTTTTTTATGGGTTTAGAGTAAATTTCATTAATGATTTAGGTCAGGTCCCTTCTGTGCTAATGTGACTCACATGGAAATTGTCTTCAAATACAAATCCATATCGTTTTCTACTGACACCACTCTATTTAATATAATACCTTATCTTACTCTTATCCTTCCTCAGACTTATTCACCAGACTCGTGCAAAGCATCGCTGTATATATTGATTCATGTAAAAAATGTTTTAAGTTGGCATCTTTGAGGAACTTTGAAAACATAAACATTTATCTCTTTTTTTTTTGTTCAATCAATACTCTCCTAACTACAATCTTGTACATCAGTACAATGTTTGCATGGAAGGTACTTAACCATAGAAAGTAAATTGTGCGGCAGGTTGAAGCCTAAAGAGTAATAAAACAGGGAAAAGAATAGGACCTGTTTTGTTAAATGGGCTTTATTTATAGTACAAGAGAGACTAAACATGCTTAAAGGAATGGTTGGTTCTTTGGTAGAGAGGTAACGCTCCCAAAGCCTCTCGCTCAGCTCTCTCCCGCTTCACTTGCACACGAAGCCCCCCGTGTAAGAACTTTGCTATCTAATAGAGAATCAGAATACCAAAGTTTATGATAGAAGTTCATAAAAATTATATAAGTAGTGGATGGGGAAAACATTTTCAATTTTTATCATCAGCACAAGCTATTAACATGATTACATGAATGCTTTTTGTAGATCAAATCAACATTTGGTAGTTTTCAGCTACTTTGCACTGGAAAAATATTATTAGGATTAATCCTTTTTTTTCGTTTTTACGAAAAATTAGATGGGACTTATATATAAGAGCCATAATTTCTTGGAGGTAGCTCCTGAATGGTGTCTGCACTGCCTGTGAAATTACAGAAACAAACAAAGAAAAAGGTTTATATAAGCCTCTATGTCAAGAATGTCATATGTTGCAACTTGTGGTATGGTACATTAACAACAATCATGATACAATATCTTACACAGCTTATCAGGTTACACTTATGCTGTAAAGACTATATTCTAAGGAACCAAAAAAAGTTATCATGGAAAGGTTGTTCACAAAATTAAAGAAGCTCTTTCAAACACATATTTTTTCTTGATCCTAATCTTGAAAGATGTAATTAACTAACAAACTTAACTACTTTATGGGAACTTATCAAATTCCTCAATATGTTGCAATGATCTAAAATTATCTTCTTTAGAAATTAATTAAGAAAACATTCATAGATTAAGACTTAAGTAGGCATGGAACACTGGGACACAATTAAATTATAAAATCGCATATGCACCCAAAACACAATTTTCTACAAGCACTAATTTGTAACACATGTCATCTAATTGTTTTTTTTTTTGTAAATCCTTAATTTGGCAAAGTCAAAAAAATACATAATATCAAAGAAGTTCAAACTAACACATTCAAACTCCATTAGCTATCGTCTCTAAGCTCTGCTCTCACTTAGTTGACAGACACATACCTTATCAGGGAGGTACTCATGTTTCATGGAAAGGTCCATTGCACACTTTAAACGGCGTATTTAAGACCTAAACGGCGTCGTATTCTTATCATATGATTTGCCAAAAATGAGGGCGTATTTAAGACCTAAACGGCGTCATATTCTTATCATATGATTTGTCAAAAATGTCGGTCTCATCTTGACTTTTAACGCGTTTACGTTGACTTCCCAGCTTTAAAGAAATCTGAAAATCGCCTTCTTCCTTAATCCTTACACTTTGAGCAGACCCCAAAAAAAAAAAAAAAAAAAAACCCACAGCATCGGAATGGGAAACTGTTTCTCACCTTCGGCACCTTCAGGTATTTATATATTTTGTGTATTTTAATTGATTTCGATGTTGTTTAAAAAAAAACAAAAAAAATTCCACAAATTCTGTATATACAAAGGATTCGTTTCCTTCAGTTCTAGATGTTATATGTGTAGTGGAGGAGGGTATGAAAGTCTACACTGTGGCGGAGCTAAAGAAAGTGACAAAGAATTTCGGAAAGGAGATGGTAATAGGAGACAGCTACGGCAAAGTAGTGAAGGGATACATTAATCCCAAGACGTTATCTCCGGCCAAGGAAGGTGTTGGCATGGCCGTCGCCGTTAAAAGATTTTACTTAACCAATGACCAAGCTTTGCAAGAGTGGCTTGTAAGTACATAATTATGATCTACGTGAAACGCATTCATATATATATAGGGGCGGATCCAGCCAAAAATCCCAATGGTTGCAAAAATGTATCTAGGTGGAATTGAACCTCTCACCTCAACTATATTATGGGTGCACTCTTAACCAAATTGCCACTTTAAGTGATTTATTCCATGCAAAACTTTAAATATCTATATTTCAATGGGTGCATGTGCACCCATACCTTATGCTTTGGATCCGCCCCTGTATATATATAACGATGTTGTGTTCTTTAAGTTAGATCTGACATTTGTAGGTTGACCTAGAGTTTCTACGACATAACTCTCATCCAAGTTTGGTCAAGCTCATTGGCTACGGTTCAGATCTTGGTATGTTGTTCGTCGTCTCTGAATACTTTTCCAACGGAAGCTTAGAGGATCACATCTGTCGGGGTAAGGAAATATAGACAAGTCTTTTAGATTTAACATTGGATAAAGCACCTGAGTCGAGCCCAAGTGGCCACGCACAAAGTTTTTACACAATGGAATCGCACTTAGAACTATATAACCTAACAAGTTTATGCCGTTGAGGCGCCTATATCCAATTTTACTATGCCACCATAGGCGAGTTAATTCGTCTTCTTTTGGTCTTAATGATTTGTGTAATATCACAGAAAGTCGTCCAAAGTCATTGCCATGGGTAACACGGATTAAGATATCGATAGGAGCGGCTCAATGTCTTGCCTTCTTGCATTCTAAGAAGAACGCTGGTCTCTACCGCACATATCTCACCGCTTCTAAAATCCTTCTCGATATGGTATGGATTTGCTTCAACTTTTCTTAAATAGTACTTGCTCCTTAACTTACAAAATGATAGCAATGGGTTATGTAGGAGTAGGCATATCCAAAATCTAACCGTAACCATATTTTGGACCGTAACCGGACCGTTTTCAATCGTAACCAAACCGTAACCATATAAAATGGTTAAAAACCATGACCGTTAACCGTAAAAATATATTAGTTATGGTTAACCGCAAATTATTAACCATAACCGTTAATTAATTGTAACCGTATAAAAACCATTGGTTAACCGCATGGTTAACCTTAAAATTATAACCGTAACCGTTTTGAAAGTAGAAAAATATATACATAATTAATCATAACCGTAATTTTTTTGTGTAAACTAAAAATGCTATTAATATTAATTTTTATTTTAATCCTCAACTAATTGAATCGCATTTAACCGTATATAACCGTAACCGTATATAATCATAATCATTTTAACCGTATCCGTTTTAATCGTATATTAAATGATTAAAGTTAAGGTTAAAAAAAATTATAACTGTAACCAATGGTTAATTAACCATACCTTAATAACCGTAACCGTGGTCATGCATTTGTAGGAGTTCAACGCAAGAGTTTCCTATTTTGGACTCAAAACGTTACCTTCTCATGATGAGGGGCCTCACGTCTCCTCGTATGCAAATGAACCACAAAGATATCACTACGCACCTCCAGAATACATAATATCAGGCAACAATCTTCTGGTTCCCCATAAGTTACAAATCACCATATTAAATTCAAAGACACTAAATCTTAATTTGATTTCATTGCTATACCGTATGCAGGGATGTCAAACATGGCAGGCGATGTGTACAGCTTTGGTGTTATACTACTTGAGATTATAACTGGTTTTGGAAAGAGACATATAATCCTAGCAAAGCGAGCAATACGAAATGAAAAGGAACATATTGTGGAGATGATTGATCCGGATTTAGAGAATAGCTATCCTCATGATGAAGGGTTGAGTATGTGCGAGATTATAAAACTATGCCTTGAGGAAGATTCGCAGAAACGACCATCCATGCAACAAGTGTTTGATAATCTGAGTGCTATAGCCAAGGTTTGAGAACACTATAAGAGTTATAAAATAGTAATGTATGCATTTGCACAGATACATTTGTAAACAACTGCAGAAGATTATTTTTTCAATGCGGTTCAAAGGTTATTACACGCCTTTCTTCCGGCTCCGGATGCATTTTAATGTCTTACACAGCTTATGAGGTTAAGATCATGATATTCTAAACCAAAAAGCTTATTTATGTATGTTTGTTCACAAAAAGGCTCTTTTAAACACAATGTGTTCTTGATCCTAATACATGTCTTATGTTTGCAAGATCTGTTGAACCTACAAACTTACTACTATACGAAAATTAGCAAATTCTCTAATATTTTGCACTAATAGACTATGTCTCAATGATCTGAAAATCCCTGTCTTAGACCTTAATTTAGAAACAATAATAACGATCATGTTTCAATGTCGTTCAAAGGTTACACGCCTCTCTTCGAGCTCCATTGAGGAACTGTGAACATTAACACTTACCTCCTTTTGTTGCACCAAAAATCTCCCTCCTGCAATCTATAGCTCAATCAAGCTTGTATTACACATCAATATCATACAGTCTTATACGCAAGTAAAGTGTTTACATGAACCGCGTACATAATCATGTAAATCAAATTGTGTGGCAGATTGAAGTCTAAAGAGTAATAAAACTGCGAGAAGATTATGATCTGTTTTGTTAAGTCTCTCGCTCAGTTTTTGATCCTATTAATACAAGTCTTATGTCCAATCTAGCAAAATCTATTGAACCTACAAAGTTGAATACTATATCGGAAATTATCAAGTTCCTCAATATGTTGCACTGATAGTCTAGTTCTCAATGATCTAGAAATACCTGCCTTAGACGTTAATTAATTTAGAAAAAAATTCATAGATAAAATTATAAAATAGCATCTAAGTCAAGACACCAGTTTTACCATATTTATGTAATTTAAACGCGTTTACTTTGGTCGACATAAAAAAAAAACGCGTTTACTTTGACTTTTTTAAAACAGCTTTGTCGGTTGATCTATAAATTTCTAAAGATTAATTGTCTTCTTCCTTAAAACATTGGTATTTAGAAAGCCGAGATCATCTTGAATGGGAAACTGTCTTTCATCTTCCACCGAACAATTTGCTCCCCTCCCAGGTATAATCTTTGTGGGGGAGATTTATGTGTATTTAAGTTTTCTTTAATTGACAAAAATGTTTTTCTTTAAATCAATTAAAATTGAAAATACACAGTTGAGAAGGGTCTCATACTCTACACCATGGCCAAGCTGAAGAAAGCGACCAAGAATTTTGGAGATGAGATGGTAGTAGCAGGAAGTGGCGGCGGAGTAGTGCGGGGATACATCAATCCCAAGACATTATCTCCAGCCAAGGAAAGAGTTGGTATGGCCATCGCCGTTAAGAGTTTTTATTTACCAAGTAAAGAAGCTTTGCAAGAGTGGCTTGTAAGTAAACTCTATGATATAAAAGACAGATTCATATATATTATATATATATATATATATATATATGTGTGTGTGTGTGTGTTATATGCTCAAAAATTATAATTGTAGGTTTCCTTAGAGTTTCTACGACATAACTTTCATCGAGGCTTGGTGAAGCTCATTGGCTACGGTTCGGAAGATTATGAATTGTTCATCGTTACTGAATACTTTCCAAATGGAAGCTTAGAGCATCATATTTGTAGAGGTAAGAGAGAGTTGAAAGGTTTACATTTTAGATAAAATATTAATAATTAAACATTTAACATGAAATTTATAAATTTAATTCATTAACTTAAATTAAGTTTATTACCAATTTCATTTAAATTTGATTCATTAATTTTTTAGTTAATTTTTGAAAATACAGACATCCCCATCTTATTGTTACCATTCAACCATATGATAGCTGTTTATTCCAATCTTTCTCTGTATTTTTTCCTCTTCATTCCTAAAATAATTTTTATTCATTTACTCATTGTTTAGTGCATTCATTTTTTTTTGTGTTCATATTGTTCCTCTAGTGGTAACCCTGGTAATATGTTTACTAAAAATAAAGTTTAGGTTAATCTCTATATGTTTTGATACATGTTTTTATCTTCTAACAGAGAATCGTCCAAATTCATTGCCGTGGGAGACACGGCTTAAGATATCCATAGGAGCAGCTCAGTGTCTGGCGTTCTTGCATTCGAGGATAAACACCGGTCTTTATCGAGGAAATCTCTCCGCTTCTAAAATCATGCTTGATAAGGTATGTATTTGCCTTCCCTATTCTTGAATACTTGCAAAGGTTGCCATGCGAGCTTCCCGGCTAGGAATTGGTGTTTCTACTTCGGGTCTATGCTGGAGGATAGCCTTCGCGCGTGCTTCTTTGCTGTGTTTTTTCCCGGTTTATGTGCTTGTTTGAATCTTAGTTTTCTCTATAACCGCTGTCATAAACTAAAAAATGGTATAACTACATACTAAACATTTTACCAAAGTAAAATAAAAATAAAAGATTGACATGTGAGGTGTGTGCAGGAGTTCAACGCAAGAGTTTCCTACTTTGGACTCCAAAAGCTAGTTTCTATTGAAAGAGGATCGTACGTCCCCTCAAATGAAAAAAGACAAGCCACATCACTTTACTTACCTCCCGAATACATGTTTTCAGGCACGAAATCTTCAACCAATGCAGTTTCTCTAAAGTTCTAGTTAACCATTAAACTTAAAAGATTAAACCTTGACAGTTTCAATACCACATGCAGGAAATATTAATATGGCCGGAGATGTATACAGCTTTGGGGTTATACTGCTTGCAATCTTAACTGGTTTTGGAACTTGGCAACTAATTCGAGCAGTGCGAGCAATACATTACAATGAGGACAACATTACAGAGATGATTGATCCGGGTTTAGAGGGGAGCTTTCCTCTTGAAGCGGGGAGGCGTATGTATGAAGTTATAAAACAGTGTCTTGAGGAAGACCTGAAAAAACGACCATCCATGCAAGAAGTGCTGGATAATTTGAATTTGATAGTTCAGATTTGAGGACACACTAATGGTTATAAACTGCTGAAAACAGAGTTATACTATAAAACAGTTATAACATAGTCGATGTATACATATCCACAAGTACATTTGTAAACAACAACTGCAAAAGATTATGTTGTCAATGTGGTCCAAAAACAGAGAAAACAGATGCAATATCTTACACAGCTTATCAGGTTAAGATCATGGTATTCTAAACCAAAAAGCTTATTTATGTAAGTTTGTTCACAAAAAGGCTCTTTTAAACACAGTGCGTTCTTGATTTTAATACAAGTCTTATGTTTACAAGATCTGTTGAACCTACAAACTTACTACTATACAGAAATTATCAAAGTCTCTAATATGTTGCACTGATAGACTAATATATCAGTGATAAAAAAATCCTTGTCTTAGACCTTAATTTAGATACAATAATAGAGTGTGTTATTGGGAAAATGACCATAAAATTCTCCAACTTTTGCAATGTCACAGTTTTATTCCCCAACTATTCTCGTTGCAAAATAAATCACGAAGTATGCATTGACTATGCAAATTTGGGCTTGGAAATGTCAACGTTAAACCGTAAACGGAACAAGGTGAATGAGAAATAGATACCACAATTTCTTCTTCTTTCTTTCCCAATGTACAGGTCGATGACATCGACAGCTCAAAGACGAGAACTCGACGAGGTCGTGCAGAGACAATTTTCCTCTTTGACAGAGAGGGATCTTTTGTAATTATATGAATGATCTTGTAATAGTTGAACTTTTGTGAAACTTTGACATACAAAAAAAAGTCATTTGACATAAGGAAATCACCATAACAGCTCGACGTTGAAGTGTTTATATGTATTTTTCATGGTTATATGTATATTTCATGGTTTTTTTCTCTCTCTATTATGTATTTCTTCTTGCGTTAATGAATGCTTCTGTTATTTGCAGACAAGTATGAATGTTGTGTTAACAGATAATCTATTACAGATTTATATTAGCTAATCCTCATTGTTCCCTTTTAATTCCCAATTTTATTTGGATTTTCTCAATTTGTGTAATGCAAAGTCCTGTTTTTTCGGTGTTTATATTGTTAATTTGATTAATCAATACAAGTTTTTCCAGCCTTGATTAATTTTATTTATGAGGCTGATCTAGCTTAAATAGAGAGATACATTGGTCTTTATAAGGAACAAAATGAGTTCAATCCAGAACAGAATCATGAATTGTCTCTCTATATTAAAAATGAGAGCTAAAAGATCGTGAATAATTCTGAGCTCTCGTCTAAGTCTCAAGTGTTTTGATGTTTGAGAAGTGATGTATCATAAGAGAGAGTTTGATGTTTGAGAAGTGATGTATTTCAAGCTAATAATGAATTCCCACAAATTCATCAACAAAACACAACAACAAAAAACTAACAAACAGAGAAAGAGAAGAATGCTTTATAGAACCAGATTTTCTGAATCACTCCAAATTCATCAATGCCAATGAATCATTCCAACAAATGGAAAGAAGAGAATACCAAATTTTATACAAAGAAGAAATGAGTGAGAGCAGGTTTTAGATTGAGTCACGAATGGACTGAAATCACGAGTTCTCCTTGCCGTCACATTGTTCCGTTTTATCTTTTAACGTTAACATTTTAAAGTCTAATTTTGCATAGTCAACACATATTTGAGTATTTATTTTGCAAACATGATAGTTGGAGAATAAAACTGCAACATTGCAAAAGTTGAAGAATTGTTCGGTCATTTTTCCGTGTGTTATTGGTTATATGATTTTTAAAAAGTTATAAGTTTTTAAGATTTTGATGTTATTTAATCTTCAATTACAAAGACTTTATTAAAATTACATAGAATGTTTTTTGTTCATCTGAAACAAATTCTTTTAAAATATTATATGTTAGTGTGATATTATCTGAGACTTTCCGGTGAGAATATGTGAAATGTTTAAATATTATATAATTTTTTTTAAAATTCTGCAATCCTAATGATTTAATAATCATGGTCCAGCAAATATTCCTTTTTTTTTGTGTGTGCAAATAATCCAAGGAATATTCAATTCATCTTTTACATGTAAGAGCCTGAAATCAGAAGAAAGACCATGAACAGAAACTTCTATTTTCGTCAAATAACTATACCAAAATTATATTTTTATTAGGTCAATGATTTCATGATATAGATTAGTCATCATCCATTTCATCTCCATCCCTCAGATATTCAATTGAGTGAAGAAGAGTAGTTGGGAAGGTGTCGAAACCCTAGACATATATTCTAGCTCTTTCATCATCTTCTCTATATATTTGCAGGTTGGTTTCATGGAAATCCCAGCTTTCTTTAAACACTTAGAGTTGGCAAAGATGTACTTGATGGCTTCTTTCTCCTTGCTTCTTCCAATATATCCATTCCACTCAAAGATCTCGAGATCTCCGGGAACAGAACTTGGTTCGTTCCATGAAAGTGGGAAATCCTCATCAAGTCGAACAAATGTCCGTGGAGCAAAATCAAAAGGATACAGCACTAAACACTTACTTCTTTTTTGCTTTTATTAGTCCATCAAAACTGCCATGAAAGAAACTACAAACCTGATCGACGAAAAGAACTTTCAGATTAGGAGAATTCTGTAGCAATCCTATTAGTGATTCCAACCAGTCTAACTCTTGTAAAATAGTTACATTACACACCATAAGCTGGGAGAAGTTAATGGCGTTACACCATGCAGCCTACATTTTAACGCAAGAACATATTCATAAGTAAGCTAGAAACATAGTCATAAATATCAAAGAGCGCTACCTACCAATGCATCGCTCAAACCTAGTTCGAGATATGTGATTGAGCAAGTAGATTTTATAAACTTGTCATCAAAGTAAGAAACAACGTAGATACTTGCTTTATCTAGGCAAGGTTCGTTCTCAATTGAGCAATAATCTCCCGAATGATCTTGGTAGCGAATTATCTTTAAAGCCGGGGAATCTATAACCAAAGATCCCCCAATTCCTTCGTTGTATACTCCTAAATTAACATAATCATATAATAATCTTTCCAAAGATGGGACTTTTATATTGAAGTTTGCCAAGTTTTCATGGTGATGTCGTTCCACGGCCAAAGTTTTGAGAATAGGACAATTCGATAAAAGCCTAACAAGAGGGATGGGAGGCTAGCCGTAGAAGGAACATCCACGAGAATATTGTCGGAAAGATATAATTTGACAAGCGTATCACATGTGTAAAGGCTCATAGACAAGCTCGCAGGTACGGCGGACCACGTGAATATGAACCCCAGCTTACGTACCCTACGATCAACCGCATTTGCAATCCACTTTCTTACATCAATATCAACAGTTCACCTAGGAGGACCGAGTTTTATCATTAATAGTAATAATACTGGTGCCTTGTGGAGTTGTAATGACTCATCAATAATATGCCATAAACACCTTTGTTGCTGATTACCTTTGCCAAATAAACGGCCAAGTAAACGACCTAATAAAGCACCAATAAATACTCTATTAGTATCATCGTTGATCTCTTCGTACCCGAGTCTTGGCACCATCGTCCAAATCGATCGCCATCGTTTTGACAAAATCATAGTTGCCACAACATCTTTCGTTGGGAGAAACAACACTATATCCACAAGCAAATCGTCAGGCAATGCACTGATCTTGTCTTCACCTCCAATTTTCTGACATCTTTTGGTTCTTGTCTTCACAAATCTTTGTGATTTTATTAGTATCGATATTGCATAATTGAGCTGATAATTAACATAAGCCGTCCGAACATCTTTTCTACCTCAAACTACTACACCAATGTTGTAGGGGGTTTTATATGTACACGCATGAGGGTTTGTTAATTGTCGTTTAACATTATCTCTAACTTTTACTTTTATGTTTTCGAAGTAAAAAGATTATATATTCTTAATTTCTCTAGTTTCAATTTTATTTTTTACATTAAGTAAAAATTAAAATTATGTCCACTTAAAAAAAATATAATCAAAAATCTTATCAAAAGAAAAAAAAAAGTATAACCCTTTTCCGTGAAAAGATTTTGTAAGCTCCTATTTTTTATATTACTTATCTATGCATTTTTTTTGTTGACAAATAATAATAATCTAAGTATGTTTTCTTTCAACATGTATTCTGATTTACCTACCCTTATGTGTGTCGTGTGAGTAGTTTTCAATTGAGTTATAGGTCTTCTAAGAGGGATTCCATGATTGAGATATTGATTTAGGAATTTATCAATTGAGCTCATATAGGTTATTATGTGGTTTGAGTTCAAGAAAAATTCTTAATTACTTCCCTGATGATTTATCTGTTTTTCTACATGTCTGAGTCTATGCAAATTCGTTTTCTTGCTATGATTTGTTTGCTTGCTTATTTAGTTTAATTCTTTGCTTAATTGTAGAAAATGAACAAAGAAAAAGCACTTTTTTGTCTTAGCTAATTTCAGATCTCAAAGATTCTTTTACGTGAACTTTAATTGGTCTTTATAGATTCAATACCGCATTACTATCGACCATTTCACCATGCACTTATCGAGTTAGAACTCAGCTATCATATAGCTCCCGATTTGAGGAAAAACTAAGTGTTATAAATGCTGAAACAGTTATAACAAAGTGTGATATAGATACATTTGTATACAACAACAAAAACCGCAATGGACTGTATAGTTTTTAGTGTGGTTCAAAGGTGACATGCTTCTCCTCAGGCTCCGGGCGCACCTGAAACAAAATTTTTTTTTTCTTGGATTAGGTTAACCAAAAATTGTGAGGAATAGATATAAAAAGATTTTTGATTACCTCCTTAAAACTTATAGTTCGGATTCTGATTTCGCCTCTGCTTGTAGTCATCTCTTCCAATATCTCCGCGTCGTAGAATTCATCTTCACCTTCTGATAAATGACGAGAAGATCCCAGTTTCTGCTCACCAAATGGTTTAAAGATATCACATTTGAGTGTGTGAGACTCATCTCATTAAGACACAAGAAAGTACAAACACAGATTCTTACCCGGTATGTGAAACTTGAGTGTTGTTGTAAAGGTGCTGCTACAATTTCTTCATAGTCAGAAGCATCTAGTACTTGAAGGTATTGTGGATCAAATAACTTGGGGAGCAAGTGTTCTCTTATACTTATGAGTAAAAAGAAGAGCGCCGGGAAAAATATCCCGGCCATAGGTATCCATGTCATGCCATAACATAAGAGAAAATAAACCAACTGGAAAAGTGTGAATGCCACAATCACTCTGTATGGTACTAACTCCACAAATGAAGCATGTACTCCTTCCAAAACTCTGCATTAGATTAAACCTAGTGATTGAGAAAAGCAGCTCTCTCTTTACAAATAAACTTAAGAAAGGTTTTAAGTTAACTAACTTGAAAAGCCGGCTTGGAGGAATGAAGAGAAGTAACGATCTCTCCCAGAATTGGTTTCCCGGGAGACTATCTATTGCCATATAAGCAAAGTAACCCCAAAGCATTGAACTTGGGATCATTTTGATGATTGGCACTGCAAGTAATGTTAAACCCACAAGAACTGATTGCAACAAATTGCTCACTCTTTGTTCATTTACTCTAACGGGTAAGTGAGCTTCTATATGCACATCGGGATCGATTTTTCCTTTCGTATCTCCTTCTTCGTCTGGTCTCATCACAACTTCTTTCAAATCTTTCAAATCTTTTGCTACTGAATTATCCTGCAAAATTTTGAATTCTTTTTTTTTTTTCATATTTCAAACCTTTTCTTTCATAGATATAGGAATAGGAGAGGACATATTATTATTAACCTGAGGTGGACATGTCTCCATCTTTATAAACACTGATTGCATTCTCCCGTATATTTCTGATTTGCTTACTTTCATTTTCATACACTCCTTTGCTTTCTTCACCAGTTTCTTACGTGTCAGCTGCAAAAACAAAACAAAAAAGTTGTAAGACTTCTGTTTCAAGTCTTCTTCTTCTCATATTATATTTGATCTTACCTTATGATTGAGAACCGCAAGACTCTTTGTATGCATTGGAGCTTGAGGAAGAACACCATTTGAAGGAGGAAGTCCAAGTAGTCCACATATCAAAGTCTATTAATAACACAACAACAACAAGATTCAATAATTGGTTTCTTCATTAACAAGTTATCTTCAAAATCAGTTTTACAAACGTCAAAACGCACCATAATTCCTAACAAGAAGATATCATAGTGGTAAGCAGAAGGGTTCTTTATATTAAACTCTTTCTGTTGTGCCATTTGTGCAGCTACACTATGGTCGAAGAAGTAAAGTCCAGCTATCATCACACCAGGTATAAACGCAGCAAAGATATACATTACCGGTACTTTCCCCATGTCCTGTATATAATAAATTTGGCATAAGTACCTTCTTAGCATTTCTTAGCTAAGTACATTCTTAGCATTTGGATTGATCATAGTAACTTGATTGC
This sequence comes from Cardamine occulta, assembly GCA_028015245.1. Classification (NCBI taxonomy): domain Eukaryota; kingdom Viridiplantae; phylum Streptophyta; class Magnoliopsida; order Brassicales; family Brassicaceae; genus Cardamine; species Cardamine occulta. The sequence goes on from CM051383.1 coordinate 9,778,254, forward strand.
ATCTTAGATTTTACCTTGACTACAGTCCAATGGTACAATGAAGCTGGCTCCCATGGAAGAGGACAGAAGAGTCTTCTAGGAACACTTGAAGGGACATTTCTAGGAATTGTGTAAGACAATGCAGTCCAAAACAAGACCATTAAAGGAACACCGTAATCTCCAATGAAACTCCTAAGCCACCCTGTTTTTTTTTTATTAGTCTAAGTGAAAACATCTATGTACATTTTAAAGAACTAATGTAACTAGACAATAACATACCAAATCCGTATTTCCAAGATTTTGCTCTCCTGCTTTTTAGCGCAGTGATTAGAAGGCCTAGCGACAAAATTACCGCAAGCAACCCGTTTGCATATAGCCAGAGGAAATGAGACTCCCCTGATTCATGATCTTCACTCTTAGGGGCGTGGAACTCGCTAATCAATCCCTTCATATGTATAACTTATCATGTTAAATTGTAATATATATAGGGCTTAACCTAGACAATGAATGAATTGGTTTGTACCTTAATAGCTTCTTGTAAAAACAAAACAGCAATCAACATTCCAAAGAGTTCTCCAGCGATTCTCGTAAACCTCGTGATGATTGTACACACGTTAAATATCGAAAGGAGGATAAGCAAAGCTGCAGTCCAAACACAAACCCTACAGAAACAAATAACTCTCAGAAAACATATTCACTCATTCCTAATCAAGTAAGAAAGATTTGTTTCATTGTTGTTATCATTACCATGCAACCCAAGCTAGGCAAAGTTCTCGACCGATATCCGGTCTACTAATGCAGAAACTGTAAAGATAAGTATACATTATAATAGTTGGCTCTGCAACTCCAAGTATCAACAATGGTTGTCCACCAAAAATCGCGTGGATGATCCCGCAAATTGAAGTAGAAGCTAATGTTTCCACTGCACTTAGAGCTCCACCTTATGGATAAAAATCGTCAGAGATAAATCCTCAAAAGATTCATAAATAACAACATGAAAAAAGAAAAAATATTTTATTACCTGTATGTTTACTTAATTGTTCACCAAAGGCAACTACAGGAAGAGACGACGCAAAGAAAATATAGCAAGTTGGAGCCAAAATTCTAGTAAAACATAAAAGTCAAGAATTCAATGTTTAACTCAATATACGTTTTAACAGAAAAATGTTATTTTAAAATATAAATAACTTTACCTTATACCGGTTTTTATGCCACGAATCCAATCTTGTTTGTAACATTTGCGTCTACCTTCGATATCTTGGAGTATTCCTTGAAATGGACCTCCTCCTTCACACTCCATTGTTGCAACAATCCAGAGATACCGAATCGTGTTATATTAATATACACATTCACAGTTACGACTGCTTTTTCATGAACCCTAAGCAGAAGAAAATGATCAGGTGAATGTAATAATAAACCATTAAACTCTCCTCTAGATTTGCTGAAAATGTAATGGACAATCTAAACCAACATAATCTCTGTAACTATTGGAAAATATAGCTTCTGAATATTCATTGAATCGACTTTGACATACCTGGAGAGATCAAGATTTAGAGAGCCAGAGGGAAGAAATCTGAGGAAATTCAAGAAACAAAACAGAGAAACGTTGGAAGAAAAGAAGAACAATGGGGAGGACTTGTATTGCTGAGGTGGCAGAATCTTATTGGCTGGACCATGGTATAAAAACTTGAAAGCAGAATTTGTTTGGTCGTAAAATAGCGGATTTTTTTTTTTTTTTGTATTAAAGAGCTTAAGAATAAAATAGCTGATTAGACATAACTAATAGTGAACCGCGTAATTCTCCACCTATGATTCTAACTGTTTAACAATAAATCGTGTTATAGAAGCTAATTAAACTCTATGACATGTCAGCCAGTTAGTTTTAACTTTTATTTGGTTGAAAACAATAACAAATTAAAAATTAAAAATTAAAAATAATACTATGGTCTGTGTATTAGTATTTTTCTAGGAAGCATGGAAACTCTCTCCGTTGTCCGTTTTCCGTTTCCGAAATATTTTGGAAATAGAAATTTTCAGAAATTCTATGAAAACGCAATGGAAACATGTTTCCAGAAAACCGTCATTTGAAAATGCGATGGAAATGTCTATTTACATTTCGAAAATGCGATGGAAACTTGATTTTTTTGTTTTGTAAATTTGTTAAATAAATAATTTGGAAACATAAGATATGCATGATATATGTATTTTCTTACTTTTTAAAATCATAACTAATTTATAAAATACAAATATCTCATTTTTTCTCTAAAAATTAATCAAAACCTAAAATAGTAGAAATAGAACTTATAAGTTTACAACTTTAAGAAAAAACCTAGAGAAAAACACGAGAGATCAGAGCAAGGTAAAATTCATTCACTAAAATTGATTAGAAATGTCGATGAGTAATTATGAGAAGCCTTTGAGAACTTTTTTTCTTATTTATTATTAATTATTTTGACTAATTAATCGAGGTATCATCTTCGAAAAATATTCACTTACACCATGTTCGTTGCCTCATTCGGATAAAACATCTGGATGCATATGTTAGATGTTGTTTATTTTGATATATTTAATTTTAAATTTGGATGCTGAAATGAAATGCAAATATAAAATATATTTGAGATGCTAAAACAACGAGCGTCCAGTTGTTGCATCTGTATCTCAAAATCCCAAAGTATAAAATACCTTTAAATTCTAACAAAACCAAAATGATCTTAATAAGTCTAAAATACTTTTAAATTCTAATAAAACCAAAATTATTTTTATTAATCAATATTTCATCATTTACATTAATTATTATTATTAAAAATATTTTAATTATAATAAAATATATAAAAGATAAAATAATATTTTATAAAAATTGAAATTTTTTGTTATTGGATTACCATTTGGGGGGGGGGGGTACATATATTAGACCATAACTTTAGTTATATATATAACTAAAAATATTTTTAATTAAGTAATTTTCAAAATAACAAATAACTAAAAGCAGATTGTCTATAAATACATATAAAAATAAAATAAAAAATGGATTGCTTAATAGATTAGCAAAGTTTTGTATCAGATTATTTATAACATATGAGTTTAAGATATTGCAATGACGAACATGTTTACTTGATTTTAAAGATTTCTTCAAATTTGAAATTGCAATATTTTGATGATAGTACTTATAGATGATAGGTAGATATTTAGTAAAAAATATCAAATGATATTAGATATACTAATTGTTCTACAAATTAAAGATTATTTTCAGTTTTCTAATTAAATTAATATATAGAAGATGTTTCTAATGAAAACAAATTTTGAGTCTTTGACAATGTTTGCATTCTCGATTTTTTGTTTTTTTTGACAAAAATTGAAATCAATGGTCTAACAACAACTATTTGGATTTTGGAATCAATTGAAATATCAAATCTAAGAATATTTCCTAAAATAAGAATTCTAATAAATACGTAAATCTATGAAACCAAAATTAATCCGATCGTAATAATAAACCCAACCAACCGAAACCACACCCTATTCTTCCAACATTTCGGCTACCGCTTGAATGCTTGTGGTGGTGCGACATACCCGAAAAAAAAGGGATATCCGCCTAGCCCGCCCTGATTTTGCCTTAGACGGTCGTGTCTTCCTCTTCCTCCTCTTCCCTTGAGGCCACCGCCTCCTCCTCCTCCTCCTCCTCCTCCCCTACCGCCTTTTCTTATAAAAACTACTAATTTCGGTGTCTTCCCGTCAATAATACCTTCTGCCTTGGATATAGAGGAAACATGGCTCGTGTCAAACGAGGCTAGACGTAATGTTCGTGAGTCTACGGAAACAAAGTTGTGATGCAAATAAAGGAAGAAGATAAAACAGAGAAGCAACGATGTTTTTGTCAAACCCATGTTTGTTCTTATATATATATATATATATTGTTCCTAGCCAATATTATAATTGAACTTTACGCTTCCGATCTTGATATGAACAAAAGAAAATTGGAAAAATAAAAGCAAAACAGAAATATGGAAATCTTTAAAAACAAAAGAAAAAGAAAAATAGAAATCGGGAGAAATAGGTCGCGGTACTCAGCAAATATACGGTTTTAAGTTGTCAAATCCTATTTGAGGAAAAAAAATAGAGTTGCCAATTTTTATTTTTTTAGTTTTAAGTTTGTTGTTAATTACAACTAATATCCAATTAGCCAATCCTTACTTGTCTTTTTTAGTTTGTAGTCCGTATTTTCTTATAGTTTGTCTTTATTTATTTATTCTTTCTCTTACTAACATAAAACAAGAAGTGCGGTAAAAATAACAAAATTACATCTTTTGTTATATAATTATTAGAGTTCAACATTGCGAAAGCATTTATACTGATACCTTATGACGATATGTATTTATGGATATAACTTGGATGTAATCCAGAATTGGAAAAAGGCAGGAAATATATCACAAGCGGATATCAACCACACTTATCACCAATCAAATGTCTTTCCGAATTGTCCTCTCTGTTTTTCTAACATCTTTGTTTTGTCTCTATTTTTTTTTTAAGTTCTTATGAACTTAAATCTATTTTTTTTATTTGTCTGCAATGTCTGATATATATTCAGCACATGAGATATGTCCAAGAGACACAAAGAACAAAAGACACATCTGTTTGTTTTTTAGAAGTTTCCAACCAATATGTCGCTTAACAAAACCGATTCGGTTTTATGCCTTAATCATAGGCGTAACCGATTCTTAAACCAAAATAATCTCATGAATGGTTCTTTATGAATTGGTGTCTTGGCATATCATAATTTGTTTTTTAAATCCTAACAAAATTGTCAATTACGAGAAGCACAAGTTAAAGCAGCCGCAAGCTTTGAACATCCAATCCATCTCTCCACAACGCAATTCTTCACTTTTTTTCGTCCTTTTCGAATACATTGCACAACGCCTTTACGTAGTGAGATGGGAACTTCCCTTTTGAACCTCACAAAGAACATGACGGCACGGTTCGTCTCTACAAAATTGGTCCACAAGAATGTCTAACTTTGATCTCATGGGTTCGGCTGAAGAGCTTGGTGTTGGTGATTGCGACCGAGCAATGTTTCTTCTTATGCAAGCTTCTTCGGGTTTTATTGTTCCCGGCCATGGAGGCAACAGAGATTGCAAAGAAGGTGACGAAGAAGAGAATGATGATGCTCATGGAGGTCTTCATATTGCTATTGGCTTCTCAATCTTGATATTTATATGTTTTGAGAGTTTAGCTGAAACTGTAATTTGGTAAAGTTTTGAAACATGTTTGACGTTTATTTCTTCAGTTTTACATAGGCATAAAATAAATTTGGGGTTTTAAGTGTTCCCCCATCAGTTTCCACTTGGCATCAGTTTTGACTTACCTAAGTTAAGATTAGACCTTTTTCAAACTATAATAAACAAATAAAATCTTACATAACATCTGTGTTGCTTGATGTATTACAGAGAAGGATAATTTTATCAATATCAAATGAGAAGATGCACTTGAGCAAGATGACCGAAAAATGATCACAATATCTTAAAAAGCAAGGCAGTGATAGCAACAGAGCCGTTTAACTAATCAGTTTCTGATCATGACTTGATCATCAAGTAACAAGTATATCACTTAGAAACTGCTAGAAATCACTTAACCAAATGGTCCAATCGTAGCCACATTGAACACCAAAGAGTCCTTACTAGCCAACCCTAAACCCTCAGCCACGGCATCTTCTCTTTCCTTGTTATCCCTAGGTGAAACAGAGGAAACAAGAGATTGTGGGAAGAGGCCAATTTAGGTTTTTAAGGGTTCCAATCTTTAAGGGCTCGATTCAGGTCCTGCCACTCTTAAGTAGAAGATGGATTAGCCAATATACAGAGATTCCAGGATTTAATCGTCTTTTGGAATGCCGAGTTGAGTGCTTGTCACACAAAGATATTTGACCATCAACGCCAATATTTATTACACTGCTGAAAATCAGAGAAAAGAAAAATTCAAAAATTCAAATTCATTTGGATTTGAAATATTGTATTTAAATGATAATAATATTTTGTTTTACTTTCAGATCAAATCCAATGGGTATTTCAAAAATATCTTGATCTAGGGTCGATTAAACATCAAAAGATATTTCTATTTCAAATTTCATATATCAAAAACTGACATTGTTAAGACTTTTACTACTGCATTAATTGTATAAAATGGCATTTAATCATTCAAATCATTCAATAATTTTGCAAAAGTTTACCGACCTATAACTCCAATTTTAAGTCCTTTTGACTTCTAGTTCCTCTTCACTCTTTGCCTCATTCCTTTCTTTCAAAAGTCTCTCATATTAACCTCTCAGTTATTTTTTGCCAAACGAAACATCTTTGATCTTCCTAGTGTACGTGACGTTCCTTTCTTTAGAAAGTAAGTTTTGTTTTCTTTATATATTTTCTTTTGTGTGTCATTTGTTTAAGCCTTTTAGGAGAATTATATAATGAAAAAAATAAATATTGATACAATAGTTTTACCAAAATAAAAATCCTACGATTTCATTTGTTGATTGGTGTATTTGAATAAAAGGAAAAAAAATATATATCAAAGTCCATGGCTAATGGTGGCGGTTGCAATGGTGGTGGAGGAAACAACGGAGGAGGAAACCAGACTAATCAGGAGTTACAGCCCCATCCGGTGAAAGAACAACTCCCCGGAATTCAATACTGCGTCAACAGTCCTCCTCCTTGGCGTATGTTTTTTTATTAATTTAATTTTATCAAATTTTGGTTATTATTTGATTTATATATCTAATTTGTGTTTTTGTAAATGTATTACTTTGGTGTTGTAGTTGAAGCGGTAGTGTTGGGTTTCCAACATTATTTGTTGAGTCTTGGCACCACAGTTCTCATTCCAAGTCTATTAGTTCCACTTATGGGAGGTGGTTATGTAAGTATATATATATATGATCTAAGTTTTTTGTTTGTTTTGGGGTCAACATGTAAGTTATAACTTAACTTTTAATTTTGATGTGTTACTTGATTATATGTTTTTTTCCAGATAATTTCTTAAGCAGTATGTTTTTTAAGAAAGTTTTAAAAGTCTAAACCCATCTTGCATAATTATTAGCAAATCTCAACACATATACTCTTCTAGATTTTTATTTTAAAATCATGATTTTGAACAAAAACATTTTAGTTACTTCACTTATGTTTTTTTGGGAGTTAGTAGTTATTTCTTTCAAATTTTGGGTTGTCATCTTCTTTTGGTAAACAATTTTTTTTTTTACGTTATAAAGTCATGTAATTTTTTTAAAATAATTAACTTCTCATAGATACATACTGATATATATTTAAGTAAAATTCTTACAATTATAATAACAAAAAATTTATATAAATATTTCAAAAAACATATTTAAATAACACTAAATTCTTTTTTTAACATATATTTTAAAAATTTATAAATATTGATTTTGACATTTTTCAGGTTGAAAAAGCTAGAGTTATACAAACATTACTATTTGTGTCTGGATTAACAACGTTGTTCCAGTCTTTCTTTGGAACTCGATTGCCAGTGATAGCTGCTGCTTCTTATGCCTATATCATACCTATCATTTCCATCATTTCCTCAACTCGTTTCACAATCTACACTGATCCTTTTGAAGTAAGTCTTAACATTTGTTTCATCTTAATTCTACAAACTAAACTGTATTAATAAAAAATTATTTGACCACATAATTAATCAGAGATTTGTGAGAACAATGGGAAGCATACAAGGAGCTTTGATTATCACGGGCTGTTTTCAAGTTCTTATATGTTTCCTAGGCGTATGGAGAAATATTGTCAGGTAAATAATCAATATTATTTTGCTATATCGGTTTGGTACTCGACCATTAAACATGAATTGTATTTTTGTTTTGTGATCATTAGATTTCTATGCCCACTCTCCATTGCTCCTTTGACAACATTTACCGGGCTGGGACTCTACCATATCGGCTTCCCTTTGGTATGTGTTTGTATACTAACTTTGGCCATTTACAATCTAAATATTTTATTTGTTATTGAATACATATACTATATACATTTATATAATTAATTCTTTATGGTGTAAAAACTTCCGTTTCTAGTTGGTGAGATGCGTTGAAGTGGGACTTCCGGGGTTGATCTTATTTATTTTTATCACCCAGGTAAAAACTCTAGCCATTGCTTCTTTACGGTATCCACATGATTATTTAAAATATAACACAGCTAATTACTTATATAGATAAATCACGTAAAAAATTAAGGTTTCCAGCCCAAATTTCTGCGGTTTGCGTTCACATTTACATGTGAATTTTCCTAATACAATGTTTTTTAGATAAATTTGTAACGTAAAATGTCTAGAAAAAATGATTTCTCTTTGTGTTTCGCTTTTGCGTTTACAGTAAATAATTAAATTTTGTTTTAAATATAAAAGTTGTGGTTTCATTTGGATTTTAAAACGTCCTTAGTATATAATATGGAGACACGGAAAATATAGGTTGCCAATGCGAATTCTTGCCGTAGTTTTACATTTCAATGTACATATATTTAGAACAATAAATTCACTTAAAAAATTATTTTCATAAAACATCTTTATAAAGAGTTTATTTCTCCGTCTTTGGCTTTTGCGTTTACAATTAACAAACGATTTTCTTCTATATGGGTTCCAGTATTTACCGCGTTGTCTGAAAATGAAGCAAAGTGTAATGATTTTGGATGGATCAAGATGTGAACGTTATGGGATGATGATATGTATTCCATTTATATGGTTGTTCGCTCTCTTACTTACATCAAGTGGTGTTTATAACCACAAGCCTCAGGCTACTCAAACCAGTTGTCGTACAGATAGAACTGGTCTCATAACCCACACTCCTTGGTCAGTTCTTTTATTTGAATCTTTTTTTTTTTTTTTTTTTTTGCTATTTTACTAATTCGTTATTCAAAATTGATTCTCTGTATGTTAACGACACAGGATTTACTTACCATATCCTTTCCAATGGGGAAGCCCAACTTTTGATATCACTGATTCTTTCGCGATGATGGCTGCATCTTTCGTCACTCTTTTTGAGGTTAAACTTTTGTGTTTCTTACGTAAAATTGATGTTAAAATAATTCAAGGAAATAAAATCTTAGCTTACTTAAATTATATTTTAAGAGTGTGAGTGTTATACTATTGTAGTCGACGGGTTTGTTCTATGCATCCGCAAGATATGGAAGCGCTACACCGATCCCACCATCAGTTATTAGCCGTGGTGCTGGCTGGATGGTTAGTCTAACACCAATTTAACTAGTAATTTTTTGCTTAACATATTTAACCATTTATCAACTATTTTTTTTATTATCTTGTAAAAGATTTAAATGAATATCTTGTAGGGAGTTGGAGTATTACTTAACGGCATGCTTGGAGGCATCTCAGGGATCACAACATCAACGTAAATAAAACTCATCTCTAAACTAGATTTTTATTTCTTTAGCAATTTTTTTATAACTATAATTTCTAATTTATAAACTCTAGTAGATATAATTAAAGGCTTATGATATGGTTAACGTTAATGTACAGAGAAAATGTTGGACTTTTAGCAATGACTAAGATTGGAAGTCGACGAGTGATACAAATATCAGCTGCATTCATGATTTTTTTCTCCATTTTCGGTATATATATTTTTGTTATAACTTCTATCTTCCTATGTATATATAAATGAATGTGCTGGAAAAATTTTCCCCGGTTTAGTATCCTATTTGTTTTGATTGTAATGCAGGAAAGTTTGGAGCTTTTTTCGCTTCTATACCATTACCAATCATGGCATCTGTTTATTGCATCGTCTTATGTTTTGTGTGTAAGTCTCTTCATCACATCACACTTGTAATGTATACCAAGTTTTAAATTACACTTTCGTACAATATATACTAAAAATAAAATCAAATTCATTGTAATGCAGCTTCGGCGGGACTTAGCTTTCTACAGTTTTGCAACCTCAACAGCTTCAACACCAAATTCATTTTGGGATTTTCCTTTTTCATGGCTATTTCAATCCCTCAATACTTTAGAGAATATTTCAATGGAGGCTGGCGGTCTAGTCATCACTCAAATTGGGTTAGTACATATTATTTTGTACTTTGAGACACATTTAAAATCGCAAATGTTCATTTGCAACTTATCAGTTTGAGTTCTCTTTCTATGTGAATACAAAATAGTTTGAAGATGTGATAAGAGTGATATTTATGTCGCACACAACGGTTGCGGCAATGATAGCCATATTGCTTGATTGCACATTGTCTCGTGAGAGTGATGAAGCGAAGAAAGATTGTGGGTTGAAATGGTGGGAGAAGTTTCGACTATACAATCTTGACGTCCGTAACGATGAGTTTTATGGTCTACCTTGCTGCCTCAACAAATTCTTTCCTTCTCATTAAAACTTTCACATATAATTTCTTCTATTATTTTTCCTTATGATTGGTTTCATTCTTAGCTTCTTTCTTCATGTCTCTACTTATAAAGTTTATAGAGCTTACTTTCTTAGATTTTATTTATCTAGTTATATATTTATCTTCAATATTTTTAAAAGCTTTAATAGTTTGTAATTGCTAAAAATGTTCCAAAAACTGTTAGACCAGGATTAGAAGCCGTTGTGCTCTTAAGAATCTACAGAAAAAAAAAACTTTAAAACTTTCAACACATTAGTAACCATTAAAAATGCATTGTAACAGTCAATTAAAATAAAATTATCTTAGAGGGGAGTATTGAACTGAATATTTGGAGATAGTTGAGTTTTAATGAGTGATTCTAAAAACAGTCAATTCTGCTTCCTACCTCGACTGTATTTCAGAGTAGGGTCTTCGACTATGCATTAAAACATGACCTTGATTATCCCGAGTAATCCATGACACAGCACAGTTTCCGGTTAACTTAATTAAAAATATCAAAGAGCGAATTAGTACCATTAGATTTGAAATTTCAAAATCAATCTAAGAAAGTTATAATGGCTACATATGGTGCTTCGAATTAAAATCCGCCATAATAAACTTCGAACTCGGGTTTTCGTTTGTCTTGGATAAAAGTTTTGTTTTAGCGTTATAAATATACATATAGATTTATATGTTTTTACTTCGATTAAAAACCTCTCTCATAATAATTGTAATATATGTTTGTTGTTTATTTCCGAGGTCATGAGTTCTAACATAACTTTCCTCACTTATACTTGGGTAAATCATATCATTTCAAAATCCACATACTTAATTTAGATTAATAGGATATCCTGAGTTCTAGACTATTTTTCAACTTTTCTTATCAAGGTTGCTAGCACTCAAATTAGATGGTAACCTTAGGAACAAAACAAATACCCACCTTAATTGTTTAAAATTTTCATATTATTAATTTAGACTATGTTTATTAAATGACAAATCTATAGACTGCACTCGAAGATGTTAAATTCCACAAGAGTTTCCTCCTGGACCACCGTAATTGAAAAAATACCCGAGATGAGTAATATGGAATATTTAGTAGAAATCCATTAAACCAAGCTTCTACACCGCGATATGAACCATTACTTGATTTTACTCCAACAATCTACCAAGAACCGGTTATAATGACATTCATATTTGAAATCTAATTATATAAAAGTATCTATATTACTAGATTTAATGTATTAGGGGAATTGAGATGAATGCTTACATGTGTTCCGGGGCTATCGTTTGATAGCGGATGAAAAGACTTCTCGGCGAAAAGTTGTGCATTGGAGATGTATTTTTTTGAACTTCTCAATATAGGAACGGTTCCATCTGGACATCCCATTTTTTTCTTATATTTTTTTGTTTGCCTAACTGATTATTTAATCCGGGGCTCGAAACTGATGATTTCATCTTTAAACAAATATATATATATATATATAGTAAAATTCAAAAACACATTTTATAAAAGTAAAAATTACGTAGAGAACAAATTTCTAAAACATCCATGCACCTGGATTGTGTGATTTTTGAGCAAGGGATGATCAAGTCCTGGTTGCTTGTAAATGTCAATGCAACCATATGTTACATTTTCACTTATCTGCCAATATCAAGAAAATGATTGGGCACTTAAAAAAAAAATGAGCAAGACGATGATGAACGCACTCCATGATATATCCGGCTATAGAAAAAATATATAATATTGAACTAATTTAGTTGATCAATTTTATTTTTTTAAAGCTTATCTTGAAGGATCTGAGAGACTCCATATTTTGATCGGAATGAACTAGGACTGCTAAGAACAAAAGACATAAAAGATTCATAACAAGAGCCATTACAATTCCTGTAGACATTTTATTAATTTTTCTGTCTCAAGACTGAAAATATTATTTATACAAATATTAGCACGTTAGGTTTAGTTTACATCTGTATTTGACTGCAGCTATTTTGGAAACACAAATATTTTGCCTGTAATATATACTTATTCTGTTTTTTTAAAGTTTGATTTTCTAGATTATTTTTTTTGTAGGGAAGTGTTTACTATAAAATATAATATATTTATTACTAAATATTTATTTTTCTTAGTGGATGATTGGTTGGGCTTTAGCTGTAGCTGTAGAATTTTTGCTGTAGATGTGTTGCATGTAGCTGTAAGTTATTTTGCTCTAGGCTGTAGCTGTTTTTTTGGATGTAAGATTTGTGTGGTGTATATTAGTTGTATATGTAATAGGTGGTGTATATTATTTGTATATGTAAATACTTTTGCTATAAATATTTTAAAATAAAAATATTATTGATATATATATATATATAATTTATTCTGTATATTTAAATTAAAAATAAAAATGGAGAAATAGTTGACTTTTCAAAAAATTTAACAAACGATGAAAACTAGCCATGGGCATGGATATCCGGATCCGAAAAATCAGATATCCGGGTAGGGTGGATCCGGATCCGGATAATAAGTTTTTGGATCCGCTAGATCCGGATACTACAAAATTCCGGACTGGATATCCAGATCCGGCTAAATAAAAACATAGATTTTATATTTGCTATATCAAAGTAATGAATTTTAAACTTTAATTAACAGAAAAAGTTCAGGAAAGTCACCTACGACAAACATGTATTTTATACGTTTTCGAAAACTTATCTCTTAGTTTTTTTTTTAATTTTAATTGATAATTTTCAGTTTTTAAATGTACTACTATTGTTGTGAATTAAAAAAAAAGGTTTGTGAGATTTTAAAGCCACGCAAATAGAATTGTAGGATTTTTACCTACTACATCTTTATATTTTTTCTTTGGCTGTGACTTATAAAGAAAAAGGTACAGCATAATAGACATGTTTTAGGCTTTAAACAAAATTAAGGCTTTAAAAAGGACTTACAGCCTAACCAATCATATGATGAGTTCTGTGTGAAATACTTCGAAAATCAAACTTTGAACAACTTCGTATGGCACCGAGTTTGATAGTCTCAAAAGCAAGAGAAGAAACAGAGGCCTGGTTTATTGCGTAGCAGGTGAACTGTATGGTAACGCAGTCGGCGTTGCCTCCTACGGTTCTCCCTTCTTCGTGGATTCCACCTCCGGAGAATGGTACTAAGTGCAACATAGGCTCAGTGGGCAACAAGTTTAACAACAGTGGAGTAGCATGGATTCTCAGAGATCATGAAGGGAATCCTCAGTTTCATAGTCGAAGATCTTATTCGAGACTGTCCTCTGATCTTGATACTAGTATCCCCAATCTGTTTTGGGCAGTGGAGAGCATCAGCCACCTTAGACAACACAATGTCATTTTTGAAGTAATGTCGGAGGAATTAATTAGAGCATTAAGAAAACCGTCTTTTATATGAAATAGTCAAATAGTTGCGAAACTCATGGTGACATATATTTATCGTCGTTTATATGAAATAGTCAAATAAAAGTGTCTCATGTTTAATGCATGTGAAAAAATTTCCAAGGTCATCATTACTAATTGATCCAGAAGTTCACAAGGTTTATGTCTTTGTGCCATGAGGAGCTAAATTATAGACAAACTAGATGGTTCTGTCAAGCAAGTTCGTTATAGCAAAGTCACATTCATGTATAATTATAATTACTATGGTGGTATAATGATTTTGCTGCAGACACAACATGCTTCACGAGCGCTTTCATCTCTAAAGGAAAGTGTAAATGGTGCTCAAAAAATAAAAATTTGTGAATGAAGGTATGTAATATATATAATTTATATGCTTTTTTATGAATCATGTTAGTGCCTACTGTTGTGATCAATCTCTTTCCACATGTCTTGAAGTTTCTTAACATTTTGGAAAAATATAATCTCTTGGTTATGGCTTATAGTGTTTTGGTGGAAAATGTAATTGTTTAGGTGGCTGATTTGATTAATGTGAAAAATAACCATATGGGAGGAGAAGGCTGGAAAGGTGATGAACAGAATGTTTCCTTTGCACAGTCTCAAGGAACCAGTCTCTTATAATTTTGTTGGTTTATTCGGTCTCTCTGAATGACTCTAATGGTTCATAAGTCAATTCAAGAATTAAATTGAGATGTTTGTCAATGACATGAGGAAGGTATTCATGAAATAGTTGTATGGATTGTGATGTGTTTGTTTGTTCACTTTTTTTGGCATAACTAAAAAGTTAATATTTATTTCTTATTCTGAAAATGCCTTTCAGCATATTCTCATTAGTTCTCTGCTTTAATGTCAACTAATTCTGAGATATATCCTCTGCATGATGAAGTTTGTTCAAAGGATTTTACACTTGGCCAAGGTGATTAGACTCACATCCATGGAAAAATAATGCACAGTGTAAAAAAAATAAGAAGAGACGCTTTTGGGTATCACAGTGGATCAACTGTCTCCATTCACAAAATCAACAAACTCTCGAATTTCAAAGCAAAAGACTAACTGTATTTTAATTAAACCGTTGGTACAGTACGTTTAAAGTCTTATTTTATTCCTCTACTAAATTTTACATTAACTATCATATAAAATAAACACCAAAATACACAATTTTTATTATCAAATTTATTTAGAAAAATAAAATAAATAAAAAACTATTACATTATTTTATAAGTAAATTATTTTAAAATATTGGAGTTTTTCTTGGTCTCATGTCAACTCTATCTCCTGAGGCATCGGAGAAACTTGTAGATTACCCCTTTCTTGATGCCTAATAATACACCAATATATCAAAGCTCCCACAATAATAAGAAAAACGAGTACGAGAAAAATGAGATAGAATTCTCCCGGAGGAACTGGATCCTCCAAATTAGCTCCGTCCAAAGTCATCTACATGAAAATTGTAAAAAGATATATTAATTAAATATTCTTTTATATAATAATTAACATTATTTAAAGTTTTTTAAGTCCTAAATCATTCACATTCTAACTTCTTCTTTTTTTTGTGTTCTTACGAGTGTTTTTTTTATAGCCAACGAAAAAATTATTTTAGTTTTCTATAAAGCACAATATATTGTTTTAACGTCCAATTCTCTACAACAATTTTTAAAGTAAAACTAGCCCTTTATATTTTAGTTGTAGAAAATAAAATGATGATCAGCCCAAACACAGTCCATTAGTAAGCTGTCTATAAAAACACGCCCATTAAAACCCTGAAATTATAATTATGGGTAATAAACCCATAACCAAATTTGTTGGGTTCAGTCGATGCCATATAATTATGGTCATCGTTGCATTTTTGTGGAACTAGAGTCGGATGATGATTAGAGTATCTTCGTAAACTAAACTAAAGCATGTTTATGACTATTATTCTATTAAGAAATTTAAAAAAAGTATAAAAAGTAACAGAGGAAATAGACCTACTAGTTACCACCACCAGCAGAGAAGAAGAAAAGAATCAAACAACGACAGTGGGAACTGTAACAGGTTGGAAGAAAAAGATAGACGGCACGGATCGGAGGAAGACACCTATTTATTAGCTTATTATAGTGGAATTTTTATAAATTAATATTCGATAAATTCGTCAGGGGCCTGATTGCCCTTCAGGATGACTAACAACTTGAGATATTCAGCAAGTCCAAAAAATGTTTAAACTTGCTCTGAGAAACCGGCTTAGTGAACATATATGCAGGGTTACCAGCAGTCCCTACCTTCTTCACTTGAATCCTCTTTTCATTTCTCAGGAAATGATATCTCACATCAATATATTTTGTCTTCTCATGATGAACCTGATCCTTGGCTAAAAGAATCGCACTCAAACTGTTACAACACACTGTAGCCTGATTATGATGCAAACCCAGATCACTGATTAATCCTTTCAACGAGATACCCTCTTTACCAGCTTCTGTCAAAACCATGTACTCTGCTTAAGTAGTTGACAACGTCACAGTTGGCTGCAAAGTTTCTTTCCATTTGATCACAGAGTTACCCAAAGTAAATACATATACATAACTAGTCATCGACCTTCTGCTATCTACATCACCCGCATCCATATATGAGGCCAACATCAGACGTACCTCTCAGATACCTGGAAATTCTCTTCACCATAAGCCAATGTTCTTTCCCTGGATGTCCCATAAACCTGCTAATAACACTAACTGTGTGTGCAAGATCTGGCTTTGTACAGACCATTGCATACATCAGACTTCCTACAACGCTTGCATAATGAACTCCAGACATATACTCTTTTTCAACTTCAGAACATGGTTAGATGAAGATTTGCAGCACTTGGTGTATCAATAGTCTTTGAAGTCGTCATTCCAAACCTATCCAAAACCTTCTGAATGTACTCTCTGAGAATTTCCATTCCTATAATCTTCTTTGTTGCACCTAAATCCTTCATCTCAAACTCAGCACTCAGCAAATATTTTTATTTCTGAGCATCCACATCTATTTGGCAGCTATTAGCATATCATCCACATAAAGCACCAGATAAATATATGATTCACCTTTCAGCTTATTGTAGTAAACACAACAATCATACGGACATCTGATGTAGCCTAGCTCTATCATATAACAGTCAAACCTCTTATACCACTGTCTGAGAGACTGCTTAAGTATGTACAGAGACTTGTTCAATTTGCACACGTGATTTTCCTTACCAGGAACTTGAAAACCATCAGGCTGAGGCATGTATATTTCCTCCTCTAGCTCACCGTGAAGAAATGTAGTCTTCACATCCAGCTGCTCAAGCTCTAGATCATGATTCGCTACTACTGCTAACATCGCTCTAATGGAAGTGTGTCTAACCACTGGTGAGAAAATCTCATTGTAGTCCACCCTTTCTCTCTGACTGAAACCTCTAGCAACAACTCAAGCCTTATACTTAACTCCTTCTGCCATTGATATCCCTTCATTTTTTTTGAAAATCCATTTGCACGTAACAAATTTTCTCCCCTGTGGTTGTGTGACCAGATCCCATGTATTGTTTTTTGATGAGATTTCATCTCATCTCTCATTGCAGCAAACAATTTCTCAACCTCATTTTCTGAAATAACTTCTCTATAACTAGATGGCTCATACGTATCAACGTTTTCACCAACCTGCAATGCATACCCCACCATATCCTCATAACCATATCTTTGAGGTGGTCCAATTCTAACTCTTATTACTCTGTCTTGAGCCATACTACGGGGTCTTGTTTCAAATGGTGTAATATCTAATTGTTGAGGTTCTGTCAAACTATCTGCAGTCTGTAGTTCTTGACTCTGATTGTGTTCTTGCTGATCACCTCCTTGATGATCTTCTTGCAGCTCCACCTATTTCGGTTTGTCAAAACTACAATTCTCTGCTTCAGCTATGTACCTTGTTGAGCATCTGAGCATAAAACTTTCATCAAAGATCAAGTTCTTGCTCATAGTCACTATGTTCTCTGATGGAGACCAGATCCTAAATCCCTTTACTCCATCTCCATAGCCCATAAATACTCCCTTCCTTGCTCTTGGCTCTAATTTACCTCCACTGATATGATAGTAAACTGTGCACCCAAAAACCTTAAGATGAGAGTAATCAGCAGGTTTACCTGACCACATCTCTACAGGTATCCTGCACTTAATACCAGTGTGCGGTCCACGATTGATCAAGTAACAAGCTGTACTTACTGCTTCAGCCAAGAACCTTCTTTCCAACCCAGCATTTGAGAGCATACACCTTGCTCTCTTCAACAACATCTGATTCATCTGTTCATCTACACACTTCTGTTGTGTTCTATTCCTGACAGTGTGCTGTCGAGCAATCCTTCATCCTTACACAATTGATTGAACTCTGATGAATAAAATTTCAGGCCATTGTCTGTCCGCAACCTATTGACCTTCTTTCCTATTTTATTTTCCACCAATCTTTTCCACTCCTTGAAGTTCTTGAAAACTTCACTTTTGTTCTTTAACATAATCACCAAGACTTTCTTGAATAATCATCAATCATTGATACAAAATATATGTGACCTTTCAAAGACTCAACCTGAGCTGGACTCCAACAATCATAGTGGATATAATCTAACGTGCTTTTGGTTATATGTACAGCCTTGGAGAACTTAGTACGATGAAGTTTTCCAAATACACAATGTTCACAAAACTCCAAACTCTTGACCTCATAGCCACACAGAATATCTTCCTTCGACAGGAATTTGCATCCCTATCTAACTCATATATCCAAGCATCATATGCTATAGCTTAGTCGTATCCTCCTTGTGAATCTTTGGAGATGCAACATTCACTGAACCTGAAATTATGGAACCTTGTAGGATATACAATGTACCACACATGACACCCTTTAGAATCACATCAGAACCTTGAGAGACTTTTAGAACTCTATATCCACCCGAATATTTAAAACCTCTACTATCACGCAGACTCCCAGATATTAAATTATTCTCCATTGACGAAACATGTCTGACATCATTCAACGTGTAAATTCTACCATTATGTGTCCTGATCTTGATTGAGCCGATTCCTACAACCTTTCTAATAGAGTTGTTGGCCATCTTAATGTTACCACCATATATCACTATATAAGGTATGTGTATTTCTATTAGCATCCAGAGCAATGTCTTGTTCGTACTTGGGGTCATCTTCTACTACAGTAGCAGAACCAGATTGCTTTTTCTTATGACAGTCTAACTTCCAGTGCCCTTTCTCCTTACAGTAGCCTCATATATCACATGGTTTAGGACCTTTAGAAAATAGCTTTTTGTTTTTGTTCTTACTATATCCCAGCTCGTAGTTGCCACTAGCGACTAGCATAGAGTTTTTACTATCTGTAGTTGTATCAGCCGCCTGATGACGCAACTCCCTGCTGTACGAGCAGACATGACTTCTTGCAGAGTGTCTGTATCTTTATTGGCTATAAACGATTCCACAAAGTTCTCGTATGATAGTGGTAAAGATACCAGTAGAAGAAATGCAGCACTTCATCTTCAACCTTAACATCAATATTACGCAGATCTAGTAATAGTGAGTTTAACTAGTCTAAATAATCTTTGAGTTGCGTACCTGACTGCATCCTTAATGCAAACAGGCACCGTTTTAGAAGCAATTTTTTTCTGTAAAGATTTTGTCATGTACAAACTCTCTAACTTCATCCAGAGACCGGTAGCAGTCGTCTGATCATAAACCTCAATGATGACTTCATCTTCAAGACACAACAAAATCATCGAGTGTGCCTTCTCGTCAAGAGTAGCCATCTCAACATCGTCGCCTTTTCCCTTGTCTTTTGACAGCGGCGCCCATAAGCCTTGTTGTTTAAAAAGAGCTTGCATCTTGATCTATCAGAGACTGAAACTGTTTTTCCCAGAAAACTTCTCGATCTTCACGTTCATCGCAGACATCTTCTCACCAGCTTACAGATGCGGAAAATTCCCATAACCTGATTTTGCATGAACCTTCTTCTTCCACACTTATTTAGTATGAATTGTTTCTGCCCGAGATTTGCACGAAACTAATTCGATCTGAAAATCACACGGACGTAGAATAAAGAACCTGGCTCTGGTACCAGTTTGTTATAACGGATGTGAACAAGACAATGAAAACGCAAAAACAAGACACATAATTTACGTAGTTCACCAACGATCACGTTGATTACGTCCACAGGAAAAGAGGTAGATTTTATTACTGGAGAATACAGAGTTTCACAATACATTAAAGAGTAAGTTAAACAGAATATTAGTAAAGAGAACTCTGATAACTGAAACCCTAATTAATCCTATGCTGATTGGGCCTAATGTCGAGGGGCAATCTATTCAAGTCATATCATAACAATTGCGTAACTTTAATGAGTATAATTTGATTCATTGTTTACTTAATGGTTCAATGGTTACAAAACATGAATCCAAAATTAAATTGAACCACTAAGTAAACAATGACTAATACCAAATGGCTCTAGACCAAAATTAGGGTCCAGCTCAAGACCAATCCAATAATCGCATAGTAAAATTGAAACAAGGAAGATAAAAAAATCACCTCTGTCTCTACTCGTTAGCAGATTCTCTAAACTCTATGGAAACCTTATATTAAATAAAGCAATTAACTCTACTCTAGCAATTAACTTAAATATTAGTGTTATTCTAGTATTTACTAAAATAAATAAATAAACTAATATGTCGCGCTATCAGATATAGCATTCATTTAATCATTCATTGTGTATAGAGAGAGTTTTATAAATACATAAGTTTATAAAATACATACTTGTACAGTCAACTGTATAGTCAACACAATATACTTGTATAAATACTCAACAGTAACAAACTTTTTTATTAATGAAGAAAATGGTTTTGATCAAATGGGCGGAAACCTGTGAAGCAGAAACCAAAGAACGAATCATGGAACTCGAAATTAGAGGAGAAAAAAAAATAGAGAAAACACATTGTAGCTATTTTATTAAGGAGACCTCAAAAAGCTTTTGTACGGAGACTAAATATTACAAGATTCGATATACTGTAATTAGCAAAAGGAAATGGTAAAATTAGTAAAAGAATGATTGAAAGAGAGAAGAAATCACAAGAAATGCGGGCTGGCCCTAACTTCTTCAACAAGGAATCTTGGCAATAACAACAAAACAACAAATGAAGCGTAAAAACCTCCATCAACACCAAATTTTGTCGTCTGATTCGAACCCCATACGAATCAGACAATACCCGAGATCACTCCTTTGAATATATCAAACTTCATCCTTTGATTCGAATCCTACTTTTAATCAACCCTTAAATTCATTTGAATCTCTTCTTCCTAGTCATCAATCTTGAAACCTTGATTCCATGGTTTCTAGATTTTCATTGATCTTGTTTTAAGGTAATGGGAAGCTTTCATCGCCGGACATTTTCTTACGATAAGCTTCCGAGCGAACCCATTAGGCTCTCCGTTCTCAAACTAGATGGCTCTTCCTTCGGTAAATGCATCATCATATTATAATTTCTTCGTTTTGGTCACTAATGATCAAACATTAGCTTCAGTTTTAATTTTATTTACTACGTGAAGATGTTTACGTGACGAGCTCGGCGACCGTTGGGGATCTCAAACTTGCCATAGAGACTGCCTTTAGCCACATCCCCAAGAAGGGACCCTCCAAGATCTCATGGTACTTTTTTTTTACTTTAGTTAAATTTTTCTCTCCCATTATATTATGGATAATGAAAATTTGAACTATAAATTTTCAATGGTGAAGGTCACATCTGTGGGGGCATTTTTGTTTGTGTACCGGAGGTCAGAAGTTAGTTACCGATACGGATTGCATTGGAAGTTATGGGATGAAGGACGGTGATGAGGTTTTATAGCCAATTTAATTTCATCTCATTTCATGAAAAAACAAGTGATAGAGGCTTGATTAGGCAGGAGTGACACTTAGAACATAACAATATTTTACGTAAATGTTTTTTCAGTTAAGGTTCAAGAACCATGTATCGGGCAATGCGGTATTAAGCAAGGGATATTCTAGGAAATCCAAACAAAAGAATTTGTAAGTTTTTGTTGTTGTCTTGGTTCAAATTCTATTTTCATATTGATTCAAGAACCATGTCTCGGGCAATTCCACATGACTTTTGAGTCATAAAACAGATAATATATTTACAGAGTGAGGTTAGTAGGACCAAAGGATGAAAATGAGCCAGTGACGAGAATGGAGGAGATTGATGATGATCAATACTCTTGGGATGATGATCTCGAGAAGGGAAGCTTTGTGAGGTACAAAGACGATGACGTAGTAGACACTTCTTCCAGTGAAACCAAGTCTTGTCTATCCAATGTTCGAGTTTGTTGCTTTGCGTTGGGTTTTAAGGAACTTTTTGGGTTTAGTAATGACAGAGCTTATTACTCTTTAAGAGATACTTGGAGAGACGATTGAATTTTTTTTTTTGACAAATTTTGTTTTTTTTATTCGTAAGATTTTGTAATCACACAACAAAATGATCCAATTAAGGATCAAGTCAAGTTCTATTACAAAAGGATAGTAGTATGTTCAGGGGAAAATCTTATAGAGTACAAAGTTACAATGATAAAGTAAGTACAAGATATTGCCTTAAACAAAAAAGTGGGAAAAAACAGAACTTTTGGCAGAAACAAACACAAAAAAACAACTCCGAGGAATTGTAACGGCGACTAAGAAGTTACACCGCCATCGCCAAAAGCTCTATAGTGGAAGATAAAGGCACTATCTTTACAAACCTAAACCAGAGAACAAAGACTCTCACAAGAAACTTGACTGAACAATAGAGAGAAAACAACTCCAAAAAGACGGTCAAGACTAAAACCCTAACTAGATTACCAAAACTCAGTGACAGGATTCACAGAAACACAACAGTTGTAGAAACAGGCTCCTTTGTTTAGAAGGAACCTGTCAAAAATTTGGAAAAAACAACTGCTGCGTCCTAGGAAAGAAACTGAGTTCTAGGTGAGATCTATGGGGTTTTAGCTTGACCAAAACCTAGAAATAGACACGACTGATGATACTACGGTTTTGCAGAAAAGTGGGATTTTAGTAAAGTATATCACACCTCCATAGACTTTCGAGAAGGGTATCCACAGTGCTGCTGCTGATTCTACCACAACGCTGGATGTTTAATCCCAAAAGCGTGCGGCCGAGTTTTTGTATGCATGACTTGCTTTTGTCTGTAATCGCTGAGCAGCCACCAACAGAAAGCACTTGAAGATTCAGATGGTTGGGAGAAGATGCCAAGGCCTTGATTCCGTGATCTGAGACCAAAGTACTTGAGATGTCGAGGTCATTGACTGAGTAGCAGTTCTTGGCAACTGCGAAGAGGCTTGAGTCAGTGATGTTCTTGCAGCTGTCAAGATTAAGAGACTCCAATGTACGTCCGTGGCAAATGGATACTGCAGAGACTATGTTGTCCGAAACATTGATACATCCGCTCAGGTTCATCTTCACTAGACCAACGTTGTTGTTCTGAAGCAACTCGTGCACACCTGCATCTGTCACTCCATTCAATCCACATAGTTCAACATCCTGAAGCTGATGACAGAACTTCCCCAAGAAAGCAAGACTTGCATCGCCAAAACCAGGGCAGCAACGGATTGACAGCGAACGTAAGGAGCTGCAACTGGTTGATGGAAGGGGTGATTCTGGGTTGAAGTCCCTGATTCCTAGACAGTTTGCCAAAGAGAAAGCCTTCAATTTTAAGCCAGAGTTCATGAGAAAACCCAACAGACCAAACTGGTTAATCCTGTGGCATTCTTCAAGTTTCAAACTTTCCAGCGACAGCGCAGATTTGGCCAGAGCGACAAGTCCTTTGCCAGAAATAAGTAAGCATTTGTTAAGAGAGACGTGCTTCAGATCAGGGCAACCATTTCCAACAGCTTCAAGCCCAACATCAGTCATGCCTCTGCACGATATTACTGAGAGGGACTTCAATTTCTTCATCCCTTTTGAATTTCCCATGACCCAGAACCCTTTCTCGTTCACACCTTGAAGGCCATGAAGCACAAGATCAGTAACTGATGTTCCGTAGTGGCCAAGAACAGCAAGAGACAGACCAGTAATGTTCAGCATCTGGAGTTTCACTTTCATCAAGTAAGAACCAGCTTGAGCCAAGAGAAAAGCAACTCCTTGATCTCCAATGCGTGGGCAGCTCCTGATAGAGATAGATCTCAGTTTGGTACATCGCCGTGCAATAGCCCTCAAACCCTCGTTTCCAACACCAGAACACGAGTCAATCGTCAGATCACTCAGATTCACACAGTTCTCAGCGATTGCAGCCAAACCGCTGTCAGTTATTCCTGGACATCGTGAAAGGTCAAGCTTTTCAATCATAGGACATGACTTTGCGATCTCAGACAGACCCATATCACCAACAGCAGGCAAGTTCCACAGAGAAAGAACCCTAAGAGATGGACAACCATGAGCAATTGCACCAAGACCAACGTCTGTCACTTTGCTATCAAACCCACTCCCACGGATTTGAAGCTTCCCCAAACCTCCTCGCGTTGATGTCCCAACTGCTATCGCTGCCAGCCTCAAATCAGTCGCCTTCTTACCTTCCAAACTTCTTGACAAAAACCCTTCACCCTCCACATCTTGAACTGACTCATTCACTTCATTCCTAGTGATACTACTCAAAAGGTTAAGCCAATGCTTGGATACACAAGCGCAGGCACTCCTCTCTTGTCCAGTAGGCAATCGTCTGAGAATCTCAAATAAGCACTCATCTGGCAATACATCGATTGAAGTTTGCTTTTGCTCAAATCCACTGAAAACTGATGGTGCAGAGATCCGTAATCTCTTGCGTGCTGGTAAATATGCGCCGCCACAGCTCCCTGGCGATAGATGCATCGATCCACCAAGAAAATAATCTTCATCACCTATAAATCAAAAACAAGTAAACTTCAATTACTCTCAACAGATCTTTAGAGTTAATATAATTCATGAAAACACTAAAAACAAACCTAACGTACAGAGCAATTCCACAAAAATGGAGACTAATCAGATCAAACCCTAGAAACCTAACTAGAAGTTCCATAAAACTCAAATTTAAGATTCATCAAACCTAATATACAGAGCAAATCCACAAAATGGAACCACAAAGAGAGAGATTAAATCAAATCAAACCCTAGAAACCTAAACAGAAGTTCTTTATCAACTCGAATTTCAGATTTATCAAAACTAAGTGAAGGATCCACGAATCTAAGCTTGATGATGATCAAACCACTACACCAAATCCAAAAATTCGACTAAGATAATAAAAGATTTTCAAGAAGCATACCACTAAATCTGAAGATTCCAGACATAATTCAAACACCAATTGAAGAACGAAGACGAAGATTAACAAAGCAGAGACAGTGTTCATGAAATTCGCAAAGAAACGTGAATTTGAAAACCCTAAAAGATAGGGCAAAAAGAGAAAGATTCACAGAAGAAAAGATGAAAACTTTGAGAGATATGACACAACAGAAAGCAAAAATTGAGAAACGTCTTTAATGGGTGAGAGAGATGAAATGAAGCGTACGATGGACGTTAATGTAGAGAATAAAAACCCAACCAAGTTCAATGTATACACGCGAAAAAGTCGGATTTCTTCTCCACCTTCTTTGTTTCCAGACCCACCGAACCCAATTGTAAATTTTGTAATTATATTTATTTATGACAAGAAAAAAAAAACATTATTATGAAAAGGAGAAAGAGAAACAAATAATATAATGGGACAAAGTTTTGAATGCACTGAAGGTGAGAGCTAAAGGTTGACAAAAAAGGCTGAATACATTGAAGGAAATGAAAGAATTTGTCGAATGCATGCATTGTTGACAAGTCGATTTCTTTGAATTAAAAAAAAAAAACATTAGTGTAACAATTGGTAATAGTTTATTTATAATATAATAGCAAGTGTTGGAAATATCGTAACATGTTTTTTAATGATGTATGGGGTGAGGATAACATAGTCCATTTCCATGTTAATCCTATATACTATAGTTGAGAAGTCTCCTAATAGTTCTTGTCTTTGATTTGTGAATTATTTGAAAAATATAAATAGGGATAAATAATGTGATTTTTTTTTCTTTCTAAATACATGCACCAGTAAATTTTACTTTTTTGCGCTCCAAACTTATAAAGAATAACAGCACAAAAATATTTCTAATTAAAATCAATTTGCTCCATTTTTCACACTTTTTAATATGTGAGAAAAAATAGAAATAGAGAGAGCAACAATAACAACAACGATTAATAAATAAATAAATTATTAAAAAAAAACCAAGTAACTGAAATGACAACTTATACATAGAAAAACTTCTTTAGTCTAAACCATAAGACAATACATTCAAAACCTACTATAACAAACGTATTTGAGTTAATGCCCTTTTCTGTTCTAAGAAGAAAAACCATCGACTAAAATTCTAAAATTACGATCAATCTCAAATACAAAAAGAAACAAAAAAACACCAAAACTTAAAATCAAGAATCTAAAATAATCATACTTCAGTAGAGTTTTGTCCCCAAATTATATCTCCACTTGCAAATACAAAAAGAATGGGCGGGTGCACACATGATGAGGTGTGGGTGCAAGTGGTTGCATCAAAAAAATTGAAACTTTAGTTTTCCTATGTTAAGATCATTGAAATAAATTGGTTATATCAATTAATCGTTTTGCCCCAATCAAAAATGTTTATGGATCCACTATACTAGATATAAAATCATAAACACACATGCCAAATTTCAATTAAATCAGAAAAATATCTACCTATAATATATTAAACTACTAAAACTAAGCAACTTGAAATCTCAAATTATCATTTTCGTAAATAATATCCCTGCTAAATATCTTATCTGGAAATTTTTGCCCACTTGGTGCATGGATGAACCTCCAATCATCGTATTTTGAACCAAACCGGCCGGACTATTTTTTGCTCTTCACGCAAAACTTTCACTTTCCTTGTCCTTCTCAAACCATGAGTCTAACACGATCCGACTAGGCTCTAAGGAGTGGTAAGAGCCTAAGAGGAACCTAAACCCATGACACGTAACTAATTTCGAAGTACTTCTCAAACAAAAGGTCAAAAAACAAAATATATTATAAGGTCAGTATATGTATCTAACCCTAAGCCTAAGAGTAGATCCAAATGCTAAACAAAACCAATATTGATCCACCCAACGAAACTGAACCGGTTTAGTTACATTTAATACGTTAGTTACTTGAGTGATTTGTTATATATTGAGATGCATGTATATTATCACTTGCGACATCATTATTTACAATTTACATGTATTGAGATGCATGTATATACTCATGATATATTGAGATGCATGTACATTTAAAAGAAAAGAAAAATCATTATTTACAATTTATCAAAAAAAAATTAATGGTGAGGTTCCAAAATAAGAAAAAGTTAATAATATTATTGTTTAAATGCAATGAAGCTGATTGTTAAAGGTTGACAAAAAAAAAAAAAAAAAAGGTTGAATACATTGAAGGGAAGCAAAAAAGTTCGAATACATGCATTTTTGACAAACCATTCGTTTTGTTTGATAAAATTTTGTTGACAAAACATTAGGAGGATGAGTTCTTTGAATTTATATTGATTGTTAGATTGATGGAAAAAATAACATGATTGTGACGACATGAATTGTTTTTTTTTTTTTTTATAAAGGGCTAGTTGTTGGGTATGTTCGCTACATAAGTATTAGTCTTATATATATAATAAATATCTTAAACATCTCAACTTGTAAGTTCCCTTTTAATAAAGTACCTTATGATATTTAATAAATATCAAGGAAAAATAAAGTATCACTCTAAAAGTTATGGTATTAGCTTATATACTTTGCTCGTTGGTTTTGTTTGATTCTTATTTCTTTATTTGATACTTTGTTTGTTGGTTTGGTTTATGTTACGTGATTATTCCAAAGAGAAATCGTACCCGTGAATATTACTGCATGGATACGTTTAATGTTTATCTTATTATATCCAAGCGATCGAGGAAACCCAAGTATGAAGTTGAAATGACATTGAATACATGAATTTAAAAGTCAAATTGATAATAGTCAAGACGTCTACAATTCCAAAAAGAAATTACTTTCTTGCCAATAATTGAATTTAGTCGAATTTTTCTTAGAAGTCGGTAATATATAGCACACCTTTAATCATTTTAAGGTACAATGTACCGTACATAAAAATGTTTCTTTTCTTTTCAGAACAATGAAAATAATCCGAATTTGTTTTTATATTTTATCATCAACCTGCTCAGAAAAGACTAGAACCACTTGGTCAATAATAATACAATTCTGAGTGTTACACAAATCGACTAAACAAATTATTATAATTGAACCACAAAGACCAAGAACAAAGTAAATCTAAATCGGTATTTTTCACTTGAAAGTAAAATATTTTTGTTCCTTGAGTTTTACTTTTCAGGAAGCCAAGGTTAAAAAAATCCAAGTGCTAGAAATATTTTTCTTTTGATTACACACATAAAAAACAGAAAATAAGAAGGAAACTTAGTTTCAAGAGTTACAAATCAATCATACAAGCCCTCTTGCTCCCACACATCTACCAGAAAATCCACCATTTCCTGTTACAAATCAACAAATCCTAAATCACATTTATATAAACTAGAATTTTGCAGAAAGTTTCTACTGAGAAAATTGCTTACAGGGAGAGGTATTGGACGCGAAAACCGCTTGTTCACACCCAACAAGCTCTCATATGTTGCATTCCAGCTGCAGGAAATAAAATATTAACTCACGCAGATCGAAGAACTATTCGAGCTGACGAGAACTTTGATGGCTTTAAATCATCATCATAAACTTTCTGACTTCAAAAACTGTAAGAAATTCATCTTCTGTTAACCTATGAGCCTAAAGGACTAAAAAGAAGAATCAATCACGAGACACCATTCTTGTAACAGCTTTTCGAACGCCAAGTTCTTGCCAATGTTTAACTACGATGTTCGTGGATGAGAAAGTAAAGTTGTGCCTTTGCTTTATTACCAAAAAGATTACATAATAAAGATACCGTGATAAGCTCAAGAGAGTATATGCTAGACAGAGGAAGGCTCGCATTAATGAAAAGGCACGTCAGAAGGAAGATTGAAGGAAGCTGAAGATATTCTTACTATTGAAAATATCTGTAACAAACTATCTTTTAGTATAAATAGTACTCGAGTGTTTAGAAAATTTTTCATGTTGAATCTTGTGTATCATCTCCTGCGTGAGATTGTAGAGAGAAGAGATAGTGATGTGCTAGTCTCTCTCTAATTGGTTCTAGGTTAAGGAATAAGAGAGATCGATACTCTTTACTTAACAATTGGTAAAGTTGAATTCCATAAGTCATGAAATAATTAAAAGCTTATTTATGCATGTTTCAGTTTCTTAAGGAAAACAAATGTCTATAATATGAATGCATGACATAGGAGCTTTGTAAATAGCAAATGATTTTGAAAGGAAGAATGAAATTTTAACTATCTCAAGATAATTTTGTTCATCTGTGAAGCACAATAATGAATATCGCAATCAATTCTTTTTAATATTTGATTCTTGTTCTTGATATAAAGGATTCATGCAGATACCAAGAGAAAAAGAAAGATAACTTTTACCAACCTTATAGTAGGTTCTCGAAGTTTGGCCTTTGTTTGAGAAGTTCCATTCGCAAGCCACTGTTGCCTAGTTTGGTTCCAGAGGATCAATCCTGGACAGGAAGAAAGAACAGACACAAAATTTCTTCAGGGAAAATCACAGCACTGAAGAAACAAGAATGAGGATAAACAGAGCAAATATACATTAATCCATAAAATAAAAGCAATCCGAAAGTCAAAGACATAATATTTCAATATTTTTGTGTGAAAGCTTATTATACAAAGGTCAGGTTTAATTCAATGTAGGTTTGATATAGAATATTCATCAGCAGCCAACATATACGCATCACGAGACGAAAGTTTCCATATTGAAACAACATATACATAGTAAATTCTAGAGATATGTGGCTCCAAATGTACTTCTCCAACTCAGTCATGAACTAGGGATCTTCCAATGATTGACAAGAAATCAATATAAACAATAATGTAAGCCAACACCCACCAACATATATTAAAACTGGGTTGACCATCAACATGAGTAAGCTAAATACCATAAGCAGATAGTTTCAAAGTTGAGCTATTCAGACCATATTAAAGCATTCAATGGCCTTTCACTTATTATAAATAATAAGAATGAGTAAGCTAATACCATAAGTAGGCAGTTTCAAAGTTGAAAAAATCAGACCATATTAAACCATTGAGTGCTCTTTCACTTATTAGAAAAACAAGCCAAGCAAATATAATAATGTGTGAAAAGATCACTGGAAAACAACGTGGTGTGGAAAATTTCAACTCACCATGGTTTACAAATTCTGCGGGGTTGCTTGAACTTGCAGAAGAAGAAGTATTGTTAGTGAAGCTTATAGAAGACATGCTTCTCTGTGACTGAAGTGTACTGTTATCCATCTCGCAGGTGCTTGTGCTCCAGAAATCGTCTGACACGCTTGGCTTCTTCACTAAACGACCTTGAATCCTTAACCCTTTAGACGGCTCATCCACTGCAACTATAAGCGGTGGTTTATTGCAGCATCCAAAACAACCTCTGTACTGTTGCAAAACCAACAAAATAAAAATAAAAAATGCCAGTGAGAAGGACTGGACAGAGAAATGCCACAAAACAAAAAATGCAAAGAGCTAAGGACTTTTATTTGTAAGATTCATAGCAGCCACAACCATAGATTTCAACAAAGAGATGAGTTTTTATCGAACAAACAACTTTGACACGAAAAGGGACAAACATTTTTCGTTAAATCACATATTTATCCTCTAAAGGGAACGAAGTAAAGTTTCTTTAATGATCTTAAACAAGGGTATTGATATTAAGAGCAATCTAGTGATCCGAAATAAAGATACTCATAAACTAAAGAAAGCAAACAGCTTCAATCATGAGATAAAAGAAGATCTAGAGCAAAACTAAACTTGAGAAGAACTTTGATTCCATTTTATTTGCTTAAAATGCAAGCAACAACTATATATATCCACATAAGCCATAACAAGAGATACTAGCAAACCTAACCTACAAAGTTAAGAAACAATATACCCACAAATGCTCAAAAAGATGATGGGTCAAAATCAGATTTAAAAGTAAGAAAAATTTAAACTCCATTTCCATAAGATCCTCTTCCTTTCTCAGTCATATACAGATAACACAACACAGACAGAGGATTGATTTCAAAAATCAAAAGATTGAAACTTTCAATTCAAAGAAAACAAGAAATGAAGAGAAAGATCCTCACTCACCCCATGCAACCAAATAATTGGTAGATCCAAGAGGGAATATATTCACGGATATGCATCTACAGAAACCAAATTAGAGATCTTCTAATCAAGATCCTGATCCCAGGTAGGAGAAGTCTAACAATCCTGCAATTTTCAAAAAAAAAAAAAAAAAATTCAATTCCATTTTGCCTTAAATCAAATAACTGAATCGAAAAGTCACTCTGGTGATGAGAGGAAAGAAAAAAAAAACGGAACTTCACCTCAAAAATGGCATATTCGGGGGAAATTGGGATTAGGGTTTTATCCAGCCACCTCCCTTGTAGCTAAATCTGAAGCCTGATTGAGGTGTTTCTTCTTCTTTTTCTTCTTCGTCTTCGTCTTCTTCTTTATTCAGCTTTTTTTATTCTTCTTTGTTATGCGTGTGTGGTGGTTCTGCAACTCCCCAAAAGAAAGGAATAGAAAATTTCTGTTTTTTTAAACAAAAGAAATTTGTCAGTTAATATTCTTATCGATCAAATAAAACTTTAAAGTTAAAGTTAGAGACAATAAATAAATGGGTAATAAATAAAACTTTAAAGTTCGGGACATTATTTATATTAAAAAATATTTAACACATTTAATAATTTTACTGAAATAGGGTTTTTTATCAGAATTATACTATATTTTAGATTAAAAGAAAATAAATAATGGTATATCTATAATTAAAATCAGGTTTGTTTGAAAATATTATTTATTATTTATTATTAATAAGCATTATTTGTTGTAAAGTATTCCCCCAAAAGTTTTCCTTTTTATATTTTCTTTTAATAAATACAACAACAAAAAAAAGGTATTCGTGCATGTGGCAGCCATTGTGATGACTGATGAGGCACACTTTATATCTGTTTCTGTCAACGCACATTTTGTTTCTTTTTGTTATTGTAACGATTTTATAAAGTGGTCTTTTATTAAAAATACTATAAATTTCTAAGCTAAGTAATCCTTTCGAGTGAAAGAGAGAACGTTGTTTGGTTAGTTGATAGTTTAACAGTGAAAGAGAGAACGTTGTTTTTAGATATTTTTGATAAACTCCTTTAGTAACTATTCTATAAAATTAATCTGTCGACTAAATCAAACGAGTAGATAAAAGAAGAAGTTGAATTTGTGTTGATCAATTTGACTAAATTCAAGACGGGCGGATAGTGGTATGGCCAAATTTTAGAACCCATAGATATAATAAAAGAACAATAAACATTAATGAGTGAATATGGTATTTTGTGTCGGCAACGTAATTGAAATAGGTTGAGTTGTGTTACCATCTCAAATATTGATAATAATATGAAAAAGTGTGAAGAGTTTCCGTCAAGTGTTTTTATCAAAAATGTCAATGTGTTATGTGTAGGTTAGGTAGGTAGCTTCAAACGATAGCCAATTTGGACATAAATCACTATTACAGAGACGCTCTAAATCTTAAAAATATTTGAATTGAATTTATAAGACATGTGTTTGATTTGTAATTTATGTGTGGTATTTGGAACATAACAAAAGATAATTGTTAATTAAGAAATCTCCTTGCTAATTGTATGAAAAGCACAACTATTAACTCAAATTACACATTCCAAGAGTATATATATATAAATACAATGAATGTAAATTACATCACCTAAGTGGTTAGGATTGGAGGAATCAAGTTAGCTTTTTGGCCTAGAACCTTTGCGTTAGTATCAGGAAATAACTCAGTCCCAGCAAGATTTGTTACTTCTCCATTGCTACTAATGCTAATCGGATAACTAAGTAAATGCCCCGGTAAATCATCAGTTCGAGGGTACACTTGTGCTGAGTAAAGTCCCCATAGTTCATCTGCTTTTGCATTTACCTTTTGTATACACTCTTCGCTTTCCGGAAATTGGAATGCATTGGTTATATATCGTAAGTGCTCAAACCATAGAGATATCCTAAAACCAAAAACTTGGCCTATCGGTCTCATTTGATCAGTAGCTAGCAGATGGTTAGGTTGGTATGCTCCCATTGCGATCTCCGAGTCTCGAGCTCCATCCATAGACCTTTGGTTAATATTGGCTGATCCTAATATTATGTACTCATCATCAACTGCATAGAGAGTTAAGAACCATATAAAGAGAACTTCTATATATATGATAGTTTTGAAAAATAAACTACGCACGACAAAAAATACTAGGTTTGGGCTTAGAGGCCCACTATAAAAACCCAAGTTCTGTGTTCTTGTCATGCAAGAAAGATTTTGACTTACCAATCATCATTTTAGAGTGGACATAGATCATGAACCGACGAGATTCTTGAGATCTTGTGTAATCAGAACTAGCATCTGGCTTCATTGGAGGCAAGTATTCGCCTGCATGGCTAACTTCCCGGTTCCCGAGGCAGAAAAACGTTAGGTAGTCTCTAGGGTTAGCATCTAAACCTTTCTTCCGAAGCGCAATGACAATATCTGTATACATCATCTCCATTGTTCTCCTTTGCCAGTCTAGTATTGCTTGAACCTTTTGAGATTCAGGTATTTCCTCAGGCCACAACGGAATCACAACATACACCGAGAACCTCTCACCTGCCTCGATTTTGCTCACGATCTTTAAGGAAATCTCTTTTGGAATAAGGTGTAATGCATTGATCTCATTCAAGTCAATGTCTCTAGAGCTCCATCCAAAGGAGCTTCCTATGAAATATTGGTTCTCTATATAGATGAAGTTTTTGGCTCTCCTTATAGCGTTAATGTAAGCATCTTGTATGCCTTTTTCGATTACTTTATTTTTTCCGGTTATTAGTCCTACACTTGAAGCTTCACGAGGATCCTCGGGGAATCCTTCAACCGCACCTCCATCTATTGATCGGAACACTTGAACTGTCCAACCTTCTGTATTGTCCGATTGTACAATTGGTAGTGGTGGAACTGTGATCTCTCCGAGTCTTGCCATCGATATAAGGTACCTTCTACCACTACCTGAAAACACACACAAAATTAGTTTCTAATAAATTAGTGATTGAATGCTTTGAGATTCTAGAATGGATTCTTTTCAGGTTACGATTGTTTCAAACACTAATTTATGTGTTGCATTTACATGTGGTTTTAAAAAAAAAATCATAAGATATTTGCACTTAGGCTGTCGAAATTGTGTTTAAAGTCATTAAAATTTTAGGATAGTTTAGGAATATATTAGTCGGGTGGTAAAAGTTCGGATGTGATCCTCGTAAAAAAACAAAAATCAAGTTATTTTGTGTTAGTACCTTGTTTCATCCATCTCTGCTCAAAGTTGTACAAAACATCCCATGCCGCAGGACCATCGAGCCTACAATGAATATCGTGCCACGGCTGACGTGGACCGCCTTTTTGAATCGATGCACCATCAAAGTTCGGCTGGTAAAAGTCATTTGAATGAACATTGTTCAAAGTACTAAACAAAGGATGTTCCTCGGTGTCATACCTCCCTCTACAAAGATCAATACCTCCAAGAAAACTCACTATCGTTCTCTTGGTTCCTGACCCTTCCACTTTACCGTCCACCACAATTGTTTTCTGATGATGAGAGAACATAGTAGCAATCTCTATCCCTTGAACAAAGCTATTACCGTTTTCTGCTTGCCGCGGACACAAAACGCAACGCACTTTCGTGTTCTTGAAATAATCATAAGTTTCTTGATCATGTGTCATCATCAAACCCTTTTTCTTAAACACATTGTTAGAAGTTCTATCGTCCCACACAAGCATCAACACGGTCACGTTTTCGTTAGCTTTCTTCTTCAGCAATTCCCCAAGCTTTAAGTCACCTCCTGGTCTCGGCCGATTAGGATCCCTGATCAATGTTATATTGGTACTTACCGACCAACCAGCTATATAAATCAAATGTTTTGCATCCCATATCGCGTCGAAAATATCTTCCCAACACTGTTGATGTTTGTAAAACGTTTGTCCTCCTGCTTGAGGAATATCATCGAAATCGCCAAGAACATGAGCGTCTTGGTATAGTGTAACATTACAACCTTCTCTTTGGTTGAAAAATGTGTTAGGAACTCCATTAAAGGAAGGTAACATGATTCCTTTGTTCCAGTTCACGTCTTGTGACACGTGATTGAACTTCACACGGACATGGATCTTCGAACCTCCTTGGACCGGAGTCTTGTTCTCGTCTAAGATATCGAGCCATCGGTCTATAGGTTGTCCGCTTATTACTTCGGTGACATGTAAATAAGCTCGGCCGATCAAACTAGCACCGACCGGTTCATCTTCTTTGACTGTGAATACGATTTTGGAGATTGAATGCGCGGTATAGACAAGGAAGGTTTGTAACCATCTACCATGACGTGTCAACATGGTTCGAGCCACTCTTGTCCTGTCTAGGTCAATGGTTGCGTATAAATGTCCTCCAAACATATTTGTGCATGAGTCCGTTAGCCTCTTGATTTGGGATTGACAACCCTATGTTAATTAATGATACAAGTTAATTAATAACCTTCTTCTAATATTATTTTCATTAAAAATCTTGGTCGATCAAATCTTTTAATATTGGAAAATTACTAAGAAAATTAGAGAATCTTTTTTTTTTTAAATAAAAATTAGCCTCCTAGGCTATTACTTACTTAATTATGTAGCTATTCGAAATTTAACAATTTTTGAGAGAATACTAATTAAAAATATATAGTCCTCTAATTTTATTTTATTTTGGGTTCAAAATAAAATCGTCTAAATAAAATCAATAAACTAATAAAAAATAATTTGTAACTATATTAAAACTCGGACTATTTTACGAGTTACCTTGCCGCATAAATTGAATCTTGCTCGTTGATGCAGCCTATCAATCCTATAAATCTTCACTTCAAGAGTTCCATGAAGCAGCAACTGCTCCGCCATTTTTCTTTCACCTGCAAATTATTAGGTTTTTTTTTTTGTTAAAAGCTGCAAATATTAGTTTCAGTTGAAAATATATATTTGAATTATTTTCGTGGAAAGTGGATGACTATTTTTGTTTGGTGTGGATGCTCTATGTAGTCACAAAATAAAATAACAAACCACAAGGATCGAGAAAATTTTTCCCTTTTAAGGATCTTTTAAGGGTCGAAACGGCTCAGCGAGTTTGTAAACATAAAGTTATAGAATATAAAGGAGACAATAGAATTTGATAATGAAACGTTTGGATTAGGTTGTTGATTACTTGAGGAGACTGCTTAGGATTACTACTTACTAGAAAGAAAGAGATGAAGTCTATTGATGGGTTTTGAACTTTTGAGACAGTATGTCTCCTTAAGTAAACCTATTCTTGTAGGCCAAACCGAAGACAAGGGAAGTCCAAAACGGAATATTTGCAATTATTAATCTGATGATTCACGTCTACACTTTTCTTTATGTGTTAGGGTCGGATACACTTTATTCCATTTCATTCCGTTATTATATTTAGCTAGATGAGTATCTAGCTATCCTCTTGCAGGATGAAAAAGGGATTTTTAGAGTTAAAATATAGTATTTCACAACCAGATAATTGCAAGCACAAAATCAGACAAAAAAAACCGGAGAAAATCATTCAAACACAATGATTAGGCAGAATTTGGTTTTTTTTTTAAATATTTAAAAAAAATTCAATATATCATTACACAGAAGCTTTAGCCTATTTGATATTTCTTACTCAAGAAGAACTTTCGTCCACGACATCAAGTGATTAGCAAGTAGCAACATAAGATTGCAATTATCATCATCATCCCAACAATAAATCAATTCTATTTAAAAAGAGATCAATATATGGTTTATCATCCTTTTTTTAGATTCATCGCTTTTCACAACCTGGTAAAACTTCGAAATCATTTTTCACCCTTATCCCCAATATCTAACCATTTTTATTTATTTTATGATTAAAATACTTATAGCTATCGAGTGGTTTTAGTGACTACATAACGGTTAAACCAAAATTTTAACTACTACACTTTTTAAAACGATTGCTTTTTTTCTTTTCTTTTTTTTTTTCTTTTTTCTCTTATCATAAAGTACCCATTAATGAGTCATTCACCAACAACCTATATACAAATCATCAATTTCGCCAATTAGACGCCAATATGTTTTCTACAAGAACCAAAAATTTATTTAATAAAGGTACAAAAAATATATAAAAAATTAGTCTATAAACTGCTAAAAAAAACTATAATTTTTATCCCAAAAAATATCTCTCAATTCCAAAAAAATCATATTTTGACAGTTGTAATAGCAACGTACAAATCAAAAACTAATTTCAAAAGCATTTAAACCAGAATATATAAATAATATTTTTTAATTGGTCATAAATTTACAATGTAAATATGAGTCCAACTCAACAAAATGAAATAAAACTAAGTTTTCCATTCTATGTTTCTAAATTAGTTTATTAACGGAGTCAAAATTATATTTCATGTGGGGTCATAAGCTTTTTTCTTAATACATAATATATATATATATATATTTTAAATTAGTTGGGGTCAACTGCCCCCACCTGACTCCGTCATAATATAAATTTGGAGAATCTTAAAATTAACTCCGAAATATGTACAACATAATGGCATTAATATTGCCATTTATCCCTTCTAAATAAATAAATAATATGTTCCCTTCGTTTTAAAAATTAGCTGTCTAATGTACACATATTTTTAAAAATTGCAAAATATACCTTTATGATATAATTAAACATTATTTTATTATTTTGAAATGTTTTTTCTATAAAATATAATTTTTAAAATGATGTAAATGTAAAAAAATCAAATAAAAAACTGCTAAATAATGTTAAAACGAAAACGAAAAGATTACGTCTGTGTTTATTTTATATGGTTGTCACACTCACATCCTTATATATATATGTATATATCTCAACTTATTTATTTAAGTGTTTGTACATTTGCATATGTTGGTGAATTCATTTATTTAAGATTAAGGTTTTAAATGGTTCTTGTCTCCTTTAGGTTCATAAACATTTAATGCACAATTACTATTACAAATATCCGTCGACTTTACCGCGACGCACCGACAATTCATTAGCTCTTTCATTAATTAATTAGTAAATACAATTTATTTAGTTATCCTCATAAATTTATTTACAAAATGACAAGTTTTTTTCTTTCTTTCTTTTTATCAAACCAAAAAAAATACTTCTTCTTTTTAGGGATGCTAAAATATAAATGTAGATGATAAAGAAAAAAAACATATATGTGAGCGTGTGTGTATGTAGTTGATGTCTATTTTGTGTAGAAATTGTTAATCAATACTATATAAAGTAATCAGACAATCGAATTTAAATAAACAAAATGAAGCTATTATCAAGGACTGAAGTACTCGATCCTTGTTAATCAATAGTTTAGCCATATATATTTCTAAATAGAAAGAAATCAATGAATAACATGAGACTAATATATATTATCAATGGCTGAAGTACTCGATCATTGGATGCTAGAGAAAGTAGACGAATTGATCTAATGTGGTGAGAGACTTTCCAATGTGGTTGTCCTTATAGCCTTTAACCGTAAAATGCATTCTATTTAAAAAATATATAACTCCGATAAAGAAGATTAATTACATCTGCTGTATAAAATCATTTATTTATTTTATACTTGGATTGTAACTCTGGTAAGGTATTTGAGCATTATTAAAAATCTAACTTTTCTATAATTATTCTATTTTTTTCTCTTATTTATTACTTAAGTAGTAACCAATACCTTTATTAAAAAAAATCCTTTATAAAACAAATTAGTCTAGAAAAAGAACTGAACAGTTTTTTATTTTGGAAGTCATGTACTACAAAGACTACTCCACCTCTTTAAATGCAAATAAACGAACATCCAACATCCTACATTTATGCAAAACAGACCTAAAGAAATAAACTTGAACGAAAATTTTCTAATAAAAATTTATGAATGATATTTGTAAGAGATCATCAGAAATTGGAATAGTAAACATATTATATAAATAATAGAACTAACATATAATAGAACCCGTGACACGGGAGAGAGAGGACCAATAAATACCATGAAAATAGTAGAGAGAACGTGCAAAAAGCAGAGAGTTAATAAGTAGTTGGAGGTAGAGAGATCAGAGAAGAGAAATCTACTTCTCTCCTTGTCTCCTCTTCTAAGTTAGTGTCAGAAAAACACAAAGAAATTAAGAACCCTAATTTAAAAACCAGAAGAATGGTACATTCGAAGAAGTTCCGAGGTGTCCGCCAGCGTCAGTGGGGTTCTTGGGTCTCTGAGATACGCCATCCTCTCTTGTCAGTTCTCTCTGTCTCTCTCTAAGAGATATATATTAACATATACTATATACATATGTATGTTTATGATGTATCCAAATACTGGTATATATACAAGTGCATCACCATGCTCTATATGTGTAAAGTGTGTATATATATTTTCATACAATTTTTCAAACAACTAAAACTGATTATAAAGATTCATGCAATCACTCTCTCAAGAACATGCGTTTTTTTGGTCGTTTTTTCTCTCATTTTCGTTCCACTAGAAAGGCCACGTTTATTAACGTATACATATGTTAGTATGTACATAGTGAGTGAAGTCTCTCTTTTTTTTTGGTTCGAGAACTTGTTTTGTATTTGTGTATATATTAGGGGTGACGGAGGATAGAAATTTCTGAAATTTTGTTGTATCTGTGATTTTTTTCTCAAATTTTCAAATTTTATAAATTAAATGATATGACGAATAAAAATTTATACATAGAGAAAAACATATACATATTTCATATAACGAATTCTCTCTATAGATATATCTGAACATATAGAAAGAAATAGATGCGCCGTACGTGTGGATTTGTTTTTTAACACTTTCATTATATAATCAATGTGTGTGTGTTTATTTTCTAACACTCGATCAGGAAGAGAAGAGTGTGGCTAGGAACATTCGACACCGCGGAAGCAGCAGCTAGAGCCTACGACAAAGCAGCGGTTCTAATGAACGGCCACAACGCAAAGACCAACTTCCCCGTCATCAAATCCAACGGCTCAGATTCACTAGACGTCAACTCTCTACTAAGGTCGCCGAAATCGTTATCTGAACTCTTGAACGCTAAGCTAAGGAAGAACTGTAAAGACCAGACACCATACCTAACGTGTCTCCGGCTAGACAACGTCAGCTCACACATCGGCGTCTGGCAAAAACGCACCGGGTCAAAAACGAGTCAGAACTGGGTCAAGCTTGTTGAACTCGGTGACAGTGTAAATACACATGTTGGTGATATAGGGATTAATAAGATGAAGAAACGAAACGACGACGTTGAGGAAGAAGATCAGATGGCTATGCAAATGATCGAGGAGTTGCTTAACTGGACATGTCCTGCTTCTGTATCCATTGCACAAGTCTAAAGAAGAATGAAGAAAATATATAAACCAAGACTATAATTAAAAAAAGAGGGAGAATAATCATTAATATACGTATAACTCGAAATAAGTACGTATATAATATAAGATATGTTGCGGTTTGACTTTTCTAAGAGTTTGATATTTTCTGTTGAGTTTGTTAGAGATCCATGATATAAATTACACAGAGGAGACTAGACATGATAAGAAGGTCCAAGTGGTAGGGATGATAATTAATTTAGTTTATTGAAGAATAGTAAACATTTAATGTGAAAGAGATTTGCCACTTTTTAAAAACCAATCTACGAATTAAATTCTTGTGATTCGAATGTTAGTCATACCTCGGCCAAGAAAACTTTTACTCCTCTTAACATGGTTACCCGGATTTGTAAGATTCATGTGCCGTCTTTATCTCGGCTTGTCCCAACTATATATGTTTTAGAATATATATATATATATATCTATGTGATAACTCAGTGATAGATCTCAAGTTTAGTGAGGAGTATAGACTAATCTCTTGAGGGACAGCCCACGGATAGATTTTATAACGAATATTTAAATGGGTCTCCACGTCCATATGGGCAAATGGAGAAATTATATATGTTTTAGAAATTATATATGTTTTAGAATATTCTTTTTATATGAAAAATGCATTTGCATGTGGAACCAGTTTAATATCCATTTAAAATTACGGAATATGATAGTAGCATATAGGAGTAAGAATTCTCAAATGCACATTTAACAGAAACAACTATTAAGAAAATTTTATAATATTTTACATAATAACTATTTTAAAATTTAGTATTTCGTAGACTAAAGTAATGTTTATTAAAAAATGAGATTACAACAATAGTAGAAGATTGATGTTTATCTTTTGTTTATGATTAAAATATTTTGTATTATTTTTAATCATACTAATTGAAGACACCTTTTTAATTAATTGCAGGAGTTCTCATTCCATCCTGTTATGTCCGCCTTGAGAACCATACCATTTTATATGGGACAGAGATTCCCATTTCCTAATTCTTGTTTCTGTCTTGTTCCGGCAAAGTTTTCCCCATCATGTAATTGTTTAGCTTTAATTGAAAATTACATATGCCCCATTTTTTTAGTAGAGAAGTCAAAGGGGTTATGTGAGAGAAGACTAAATTGCATTTTGATCATCTGTCTCACTTAGGCAAAGAGGTTGTACGCGGCCGCGGGTTTAGAGAAAATAGTATATAATGTTTCGAAGTGCCATGTTCATGTTCCTACATAATTAAATACATATAGTAGAAAAACAAAATACATATAGTAGAAGATCATGATTATCTTTTATTTCTCTAAACTTATTTGTGGTCATCATATATGTAATATGTTAGTAAATTGTTATCCATATTACTCTCCATAAAAGTTCTTCTTATGTAACTTCAATCAACGAGAGGAGATTGAATTCTTAGTTTCTCGACGTAATTATCTCAAGAACTTGATTTTAAACCGATCAATCAGCGAGGAAATG
This sequence comes from Cardamine occulta, assembly GCA_028015245.1. NCBI lineage: Eukaryota > Viridiplantae > Streptophyta > Magnoliopsida > Brassicales > Brassicaceae > Cardamine > Cardamine occulta. Next base: position 9,820,150 of record CM051383.1, read on the forward strand.
GTCAATAAAAATTTCTTCGTTTCATAAACAAACTCATAATTTTGATCAAATTAAGTTACAGAAGAAAATAAGAAAACATTTCAAAATTTAAGCGAAAACCAAAAAAAAAAAAAAGATGAAAAGGCTCACTATTTCAACTGATCTGGTGTCAGGGAGTTTATACTTGAAGGAAGCTTAGATAAATAGGTCGATCTGATTACACAAGGTACCCCTGGTCTTTCGGGTTTTTCGATTTTTCAGATTGTTCGATTATCAAAAATTCTAACCGAATTTCAATTCGATTCGATAGTCGGTTTATTCGATTCGCTTTTAGCTGTTTTATTATTTTCGAATTAAACCGATTATGGGTATTTTCAGTTAAAAAATTGGTTTGTTTGCTTCAGAGTTGTAAAATTAACTTGTGGACTGTAAATTTATGGGGCTAATTTTTTTTTCCTGCAATTTATGGGCTTGAATATTACATTTATTTATTTTATTTGGTGTGCTTAAATACTAGTTTGGGCTCATAACTAAAAAAAAACATAATCTAATCTTCTTCGTTCACTTGCCGCTGCTGTCATTCACGTGTGTTCAACAGAGTTTCAAGTTTTCACTTGTGCCGTCGGAATTGGAATGGATTTATGTGGTCAAAAGCAACAAGATGATGATGATCAGAGTTGGCAACATCAAGCCATCGGGAAGGATGATGAGAGTGGTTATGTTAATTGAAATTATCACGCCATAGGGAAAGATGATGTAGGTGGTTTGAGTCAGATTCAAAGCGGACTGGAGGTCGGATTCTCAACAGGTTGTGAAAAAAACCAAAAAACTGTTCGGTTAGATGATGCCAAGCCGAACTGACCCGAGAACCGATTTCATATTTATTTCATTTCGTTTGGTTTACTCTTTTGATGGGAATCGGAATCTGAACCCGATTAACTCGGTTCCGACCAATCCGATCCCAAGGCCCAGGGCTAACACAAGGACTTGTGGTTACTTAAGCCACCTAAAGAAAGGTAGGAGAATATTGGAAGGCACACAACATGAGAAAAATAAGATGAGAACAAGAAGATACTAACAAATGAATTTTATCAAAAAAAAAAAAATACTACTACAAATGGAATTAGAGCACTCGAGAGAAGAAGCTTCGTTCCAAGGAAATTATAAGTTAACCTTTTTCTCATAAGTTTTATTTTTGTTGTTTATTGCTTCCATAACATGAATCTTGATTCGTTATCTACTTCTCTTGTATCTCACAGAAGTCAAGAGGCTGGTAAGTTTTAGGTTTTAATTAGTTATAACAGGCCGGTTTATAATGAAACTGTATTAATTGTCTCAGAATTTAATTGAGTTTTGTCAGGTTAAAATTTGATTACATTAGTTAAGTTATTTTTTGACGTAATTAGTTTCGTTACGTTTATAAATTGCTGGATTTATATATCTTTTTATTTTATTTTATTTTTGACAACATTTCTGGATTTATCCTATATATATAATTGTATCATTATCAATTTATCACTATGAATATTTTTAGATTTTTTTTCTCCAATTATGAATATTATTAATTATGACAGACTTCCTAATAAATTTAATTGTATGTAAGTTTATGTCTATCTCCAAATTAAAAATATATTAAATTGCTCATGACAGAAAAGAAAAAAAAAATTATAAATTGGTGAATCACTTCCGTTACGTGTGGGAATCTCTGTCTTTTGGGACAACGTCTAGAAACTTTTTTTCAGGATCTCACCAAAACTCACAAACTTCAGAAAAAGAAAAACCACCAACACTACCACCGTCTCCGCCGCACAACCACCGTCGTAAGAGAGTGAAACAAAACATCTCGAATTATGGGAAATGGCGGAGCACTAAGCGAAGGTGTGATCAAGAACATCATCCTCTCTTACACATACGTAGCGATATGGATCTTCCTCAGCTTCACCGTCATCGTCTACAACAAATACATCCTCGACAAGAAGATGTACGATTGGCCTTTCCCGATCTCTCTCACAATGATCCACATGTCCTTTTGCTCAACCCTAGCTTTTCTCCTAATCAAGGTCTTCAAATTTGTCGAACCGGTCTCAATGTCACGTGACACTTATCTCAGATCCGTAGTTCCCATTGGAGCCTTGTATTCACTCTCTCTATGGCTCTCTAACTCAGCCTACATTTACCTCTCGGTCTCCTTCATTCAAATGCTCAAAGCCCTAATGCCAGTCGCTGTTTATTCTATTGGCGTGCTCTTCAAGAAAGAAGGTTTCAAATCTGAGACTATGGTTAATATGCTTTCGATCTCATTCGGTGTAGCCATTGCTGTTTACGGTGAAGCTAGATTCGATGTTTGGGGTGTGATTCTCCAGCTTGGTGCTGTTGCTTTCGAGGCGACTCGTTTGGTAATGATTCAGATCTTGCTTACTTCTAAAGGAATCACTTTGAATCCCATCACTTCTCTTTATTACGTTGCTCCTTGGTGCCTAGCTTTCTTGTTTATCCCTTGGATCGTTGTGGAGTTTCCGATATTGAGAGATACCTCTAGCTTCCATTTCGATTACCTTATTTTCGGGATGAACTCGTTTTGTGCGTTTGCGCTTAATCTTGCTGTGTTTCTTCTGGTTGGGAAAACTTCTGCTTTGACCATGAATGTTGCTGGTGTGGTTAAAGATTGGCTCTTGATAGCCTTTTCATGGTCTGTGATTAAGGACACTGTGACTCCTATTAATCTTTTTGGTTATGGGATTGCTTTCTTGGGTGTTGCTTACTATAATCATGCCAAGTTACAAGCATTGAAGGCTAAAGATGCTCAGAAGACTGCTCAGCAAGTTGATGAAGAGACTGGTCGGCTTTTGGAAGAGAGGGAAGGAAATGAAGGTGGGAGGAAGAACGAGCCACATGATTAAAAGGGTGAGAATTGGATTTTGGTAAAATTTAAGATATTTTTTTTTTTTTTGCTTAACATACATTAGTTGGAATAAGATGTTGAAGGTTATAGTAGAAGCCAAATTTTGGTTATGGCAATGAGCCCTAAGAATAACATTGGTCTTGTTTAGTATTTTTGTTTTGTTTTGGTTTTACGGTCTTGTTTAGTTCTTCCTATCCTTGATGGTAAATTCGGATAAACTTACAATTTATCAATATCCTAGGTGTCTTCATTTTCTTCTTTTTTGGTTATTTATGATTGATTATGACCGGTGCTATTTACGAACTTTAATTTTATCACTAGAGTTTGAGGTTTAATTTACGAGTTATTTCTTTCTAGTTTGGTTACCATGGATGACAAAGACAAGCAAGCACTAAGGAAAAAAAAAATCAAAACTAAAGAAAATCGGAAAAGACATAAATATTTCTGCATTTTTCAATTCTCTTGTTTTCTCCGTTATGCAAAATGCAATGTATTTTCAGATTGTAAAAACGATTAGAGATACTTTAAAATTTTAAAATCAAAGAGAAAAGCAGACTGGTCTGTGATACAAACCACTTAAACTATAGTTTAATTATGGCCACTGTTAAAGTTTTAATTATTGGTTTAAATGTCTTAAGAACCTACAACTTATGTTTTGCTTATTTTCTTTCAAAATTTTTGCTTAGTTTTGTCAAATTTTATTTTATTGTACTAGCAATAGTGTATTGATAGTGTTGTAGTTTAAATTAATTTTTCACTGAATTTTTATCACTTAATTCAGGTTCCCTTTTTGGTAATAGATCATCCAGACATGACTTTGTAGTGATTTTAACGATGGCTCTTGAACAACTTGCTTTATTAACGAGTCTACAAAAGTTTATAACATTTACATAAAGTAAATGACTATCACAATGTGTCAAGATTATGTTTAGTTTTAACAATTTTCCATGAGATGTCACTGCTTAGAAGCACCAGGAAGTGACACTAATAGCAATGACAACACTTACAGGCAAAACAAACAGACAACTTACATAGAAACTATTCCATAAACTGAAGTGACCAAAACTGATGTCTGAAACTAGGATTGGTCCACCTGATGCTTAATTGCTGAAGTCAGAGAGATGTGCTGACTTGGTCATATCAGGTGAATCCAAAGATTCCGCAGTTTCATCTTGAGAAGAGTGTTGTGACACGTTTAGGAGATGTTAGTGTTGCCACTCTTTTAAACTGTCAAAATTCATATAGAATGAGAGACCAAATTCAGTATCATCTTTGCCACATTCATAGGTTGAATTCAAATGCATGTACCTTTTGTTGGTTGTATTTGGTTCGTATAGCAATGAGAGTACTTCCACTGGTGTTGAGTTGCAAATCTTCCATTGCAAGTACTGTGTTTTTTAGAGCAGACGCTTCATATCTTGTATAGTGCTGAAGAGTTGGGTTCTATAAGCAAAAGCAAAAGCATCAGCAATAAAGTAAAAACATTCAAAATCAAGAAGTGTATAAACTTATTCACCCAAGGATGGTTAGATTGGTCAAGCGTCCATCTTGCTAAGAAAACTGCTGAAGCCGCAATTAGGGACGGAAGAAACCTTAGGAAAGTATATTCCACGAGAGTTAGTTCGGCAATATAGTTTGCTAAGAACTCCATCTCAATGTGGAGAGCCTGTGTAACAAACAAAATCAGTTTTTTCAGATGTTTTAGGATTGTATCTTTCTGGAATAATAACAAGAGATACTAGTGAAATGGATCAATGTTTTCACCTTGTCAGACGCTTGAGCCGCTTGAATGAACCGCCTAAAACAGATAAAAAGAAAATGACTTTGTAATGCTTTGAAAACGTTAGGAGAAAATGTACTAGTGATGCATTTGAATGGCTTTAGTGTTTTACCTAAGAAACGTTTTGGTGTTGGGAACTGATAACCGAAAGTGCAAAAAGTTTAAAACTTGTATCTCCATACTCAGTACCTGTTACAAGGTTATGTGTTATTTATTTTTGAATCAAGAATCAATACTCTTGGTGATATATATAGTTTAATGGTCACTTACTTCTACTCTTGTGTATGTATTGTCTGTAATGAAGCAAAACTCCTCTAACCGCGGTGCACAAATCTCTTCGTATTTTCTTCAACAAGAATGCTTTAGTTAATTTATTTTTACACTCATTGCAATGTGAATTCTTACTCAAAAAGAATTGTACTTCTACAGTAAAAATGGTAACTCACGAGGCTATTAGCATACAAGTGACACCAAGTAGCTGAAGCCTCTGCTTTTCAATGTAATGATGAGACATAAACCGATCAATTAGATTTACGGTTAGGTAAAGTGTATCTGAAACCAGCTTGTACTCTTCAGAAACCTGGAAAATACAAACATTATTAGAGATTCTTACTCTAACAAATGCTTTGAAGTAAATAATACACTCGTTTTAATGTAAAGGTTCCTAACCTCAACAAGCCAATCAATCAGAATCCTACGCATGTTTGGATCGATATCTCGCTGCACTTGTACCATATAACTACTTGAAGGTCTTTGTTCAAGCTGTAGAAAAAAATTAGTGGTAACACAAATAGCTCAGAATCACAATATTTAATCTTCTTGAAAGACAAAACAAGACAAAATATTTTGATCATGTTAAGTCAAACCTCTGCAACATGAATGCTGTCATATATACTTGCAGCATAAAGGCTACAAAACTGAGGATCTTGGACATTGGAATCTATGTCTATAACCTGAAGACAATCTGTGACATCAAATCTGTCTTCTTCTGCACAATCCAGTGAGCCTTGAGTAAATTTTGAGAAACAAATATTTTGGTATTTGCTTTAATTTAACAAGATTCTCTAGGAGTATATTTCAAGCATTTTGAATTCTATTATTGGATTCTTTAGCAGTTTAGTTTCTTACTTTGCTTAGTAACTTCTCCATCTCTGGATTTTGAAGCAGAGGCATCTAAAGATTCAACCATTCTAATCTTTGACAAATCTTCTGCTAGTTTTGATTTATCTTCATCCACATCTACCAAACCTTCTTTAGCTATTTGCTTAGTCTCTTTTCGACCTTGCTTACTAGCCTGTGACATTGTATCAGTAAGTAAGAAAGGATTCTACATGAAAAATACCAATCAAGAAAATGCAAATACCTTAACATTGCCTTGTGTACAAATTATACTTTCAGCCAATGTATTAGTCACATCCTTGAGCACTGCTCGTCTCTTATGGTTACAAACTTTGGTATAATCTGACGCCATTCGTTTATTATTTGGTCTAGTAACACGATTTGGTTCTTGTTTAAAAGTAGGTCTTGATGGAGATATTGACACTCCTAAGATTTTAGCTCGTGATCTTGTAACTCTCACATTATTATCTCGCATTTTTGTAGTAGAGATTGTTTCTTTCTTCACATTAGGGTGCTTAGAAGAAGCTCTATTCATAATTTTAATTCTGATTCGCCAAGCCAAAACCTGCACAGTAAACAGATTCTAGTCTTCAAATTTTTGTTTTATTTTTGGTTTCAGTCTAAGCTTCAAATTTTATTACACTAAAATGATCAATTAGTGTTCAAAATGGCATAACTAACAAGATCAGATTTCAGAAAAAATTTCCAAGCTCACTTTGAGAGATCAGATTTTCAACTTCATAGAACAAGTACATCAAATTTTCATGTTGGTCATCTCTGGATTGGATCGAAAAAAATTCTTTACAAAAATTCACCAACCCCTATCATATGTAATCAAAAATACTAATCATTTTTTATCTTAAAGTTTTGGTGACAATAACAAGAAACAAAAAAAAACATAAGAGATCGATCATTGTCTCAATTCAGTAAAACATTACATACAAACAAAACGAAAAGTACCATCGAGACAAAAAAAAAATAGATAGAAGAAGAGAGAAATAAACGAGCTCGTTTATAGATAGAACAGTCTCAAAACAGATCTAGGTACAAAAAAAAAAATTGAAAATTTATGAAAATAAAAATATCATCGATCCAAACAAAGAACAAACCAGAGAGGTAAAATGATGTAATACCTTAGGTTAGAAAAATAGAATTGGGAGCTTGAGAGAACGACCTCTAATGAATGGCTAAGAGAGAGTGAAAGTGTTGAATGAAATAGGAGGAGAGGAGCGTGAGCGGGATTTTTTTGGTTGGTCTCGTTTCGAAATTTTCTGAAATTAAAAGAAAAAAAAAAACTTTTGAAGTTGAAAAAAGAAAAGAAAAAGGAACTTGGGGATTCGGACAAATGCGATTTTTTGGAATTTAATGGGAGTAAGTGACGCAGAGTCGTCTCTGACACTTTGACGTCTGGTCTTGTTGTGGTTAAATTAGTAAATTCTCTTTTAATTCGAGATTTAATCAGCCGTTACGCACCCATTCTATTTCATCTGTTGCTTACTACTTGAGAGGCCAATGATTAAACCGTTTGATAACCTTAAAGCCCATTAGAATAAGCCCAAAACTCTTCACTCTAACAAGTTACAAACCAATTAATATCTAAAAGAAAATTGAAGTTGCGAATTGTTTTCTTTTAGGTGATTGATGAATCTAGTCCACATATGATAATATGAAACTATTATATAAGATTTTTCTGGCCGACGATGTATTTCTACACAGAAATTATCATATACTATCATATGTGCACAGATTTAATGTCTCGATCTATTTCCACACCAAACAAAAGTTGTATACTTATTTACCCATAATTTAAAATTTTGAAAGCTAAATACACACATATTAAAAGTTTGAAACTTAATTATCTCTAATCAATGATTATCATTAGTTTACTATTTTGAAATTACATCTTAACCATCTAAACCCACATACCTATTTCTAAAATTTAATTTTTATAATTTTTAATTGTTTATATTCATTTAAAATATTTGAAAAGAAAAAAAAAACAAATGTTCTTCTTCTTTTTCGCATGTTCTTCTTCCACCATCTCTTCTACTCTTCCTCATCGTTCTTCCCTTTTCTTTGTCTCTCAATTTCTAATCAAAAAAAAATAAGATTTGGTTCAAATTAATCAGATTAATTTCTATTCAAAACCCAGATCTGCAAAAATAAGAAACGAAAAGACAAATAAGAATAGAAGCTTTGATCGTGGGTCTATGAATCTTTTACCTCTTTTGTTCTCGGCATTCTTAATTCGTTCGGATCAAAAGATGGTGCCTCTCATAACCTTCAAGACTAGCTTCAAAACAAAATAAATTATTTTGATATGCTTAATTAGTTCAGTATCGTCCTTTTTAATTTTATAGTCGTATATGTCATAGATAAGTTCATCAATCGTCTTGCTTATTTTTGTTATAAAAATCTTATCGCTTTTTGTCATTGGCGGATAAGTAAAAATGTTACATATGATTGCATTGACATTAATTATAAGCAACCAGGACTTGATCATCCCTTGCTCAAAATTCACACAATCCAAGTACATGGATATTTCAGAAATTCGTCTCCTACATGCATTTTACTTTTATAAAATGTGATTTTGAATTTGACTATAGAATTTATTTTTTGAAAAGATGAAATTAACAGTTTCAAAACCTGAATTATGTAATCAAACTGGCAAAAACAAAACATATATATAAGAAACAAATAGGATGCCCAATGGAACAGTTCCTAGCTATCACCAACGCACAACTTTCCACCGAGAAGTATATCCATCAGCACTTAGAATCGATTCCTTTTCTATAGAAAAGTTGCTAGATACTCAAAAATGTTATTAGAATAGTCATCTTTTACTTTGTTTTGTTCTCATGGTTAGCGTTTTTTTTTAACTTGTAAATGGTTAATGTTCTATTTTGATTGCTAGAAACCTTTGTTACAAATAGAGGGAAATAGTGTATATTATCCCCGAAGATTGAAAATAATGAGTAAATTGTATCCAACATCAAAAAATATTTTTACAATAGTGCGATTTTGTTTTGTTTTTTAACATATATATTAAGTCTACATTTTTATAATGTTCATAATTTTGCATAAATTACATGGCATATTGCATTTTGCCAATTTAACACAAATTTTGAAAAATAAAAGTTTTAAAAGCAGTTTTAGATAAGATTTTAGATGCATTTTAATCAAATCAACTCCCCTAATATCTCAACTTATATAATGTATTCTATAATTTACATGAAACCCGAATCGTTAAAGATGACGTTTCGAGCTATGTTCATCAGCGGACTAATCCCCGCCCGAGAAAATTTCCGGGCGAATAAAAACGTATCATTCCTCTTTAGGCCACCATTCCCATATCTAAGCCGTGCACTTCTCAGCTGCTGTATAAGCTCATCCCCAATCTCCGACGGTTTATATGTTCGGGGATGACCATGTTCAATAACGCTCCAATCAACGTGCGTGAGCGTAGCGGATACACACCCTTGTGGGTCACGCATGTGGAGGAGAGTAGGGAAGTAATATTCCTCGAGGTAACATATATCTTTTCTTACACAAGGCTTGTTGAACTTGGCCCATATGTCCACGTCACTCACTACTATCCGTGCATGGGCGCGTGTCAATGTCCAGAACTGTGAGCCCATTCGAAACTCTCCTTGTGGCACCTCGGGGAGCATCGCGGAGGATCCACGCGCTGCCCACCTGTCGTACCACCCTGGTTCGTTTTTAAGAATCTCGATGAAACTCTTTGTGGAAGAGACAAGTGTCTTGTAAGTGAAGTTAAAAGAGTGAAGTGGAATGCAAGAAGGGGAGAGAAGGATAAACATGTAATTTGATGGGTCGTCAAGAAGAGCGTGAGAAAGTAAACGACGTGCGGCTGAGATGAGAGTTGGGGTGTGCCGGTAAGCCGGTTTTGAGGATGGTATGATCCGGTTATGAAACGTGCCGTAGAAACTTAGTTCATGTTTTAGAGTCGGGTCTACATGGACGTAGACATTGTAGAGAGACTTGTGATGAGATGTTTGGTTGAAGAAAAGCTCCCAAATAGGTGAGAGTGGAAGAGATGTTGTTGTTGAGAACATGAAAGCGAGTTTTTTAGGAAATTTTGGTGGTGGGTTTGAGTCGACTTTGGAAGCTTGACGAAGGAGCGACTCATCGTGATCAAGTGGCTGAGAAGTAACATCTCGGGGAAATGTCAGGGTGTTATTGCGGTTTTGCATTACTAAGTAGGCTGGTTGAGTAATGGCAACAGTGATGGCTAGTTGGGGAGCCTTTAAAATCATGATGATAGCTAAGGGTACGCATACGAATAGAATGAAATACAAGGCCAACATTTTATGTTAATTGATGACTATTTTACTATCTCACAATGTAAACATCACATAAGTTTAATTATGAACAGTTAGTCAAAATTTATATGGCTAAAGATTTTTGACAACACTTTTCTTTTTCTGACACAAAAGGAAACGTAGATGGTAAGGGTTTCACATTGTTTGTATGGTGAAAAGCTTTATATATTTTGAGGTGGCCCATTTGGTTAGCAAAACGTGATCCTTGGTTCTTGTTACATACTCTTTTATGCTTTAATCACATTTTATCTTCTTTATCTTTTCTAAATTAAAATATTTTGCTTCGAACCGTGATCATTTAAACCTATGTTATACAACGTGTTCAACCATCAATGATATCTACAACTTGAAATTATCTAAAAGAGAACCTAACGTTAGAAAGGAAAACAAATTTGATAAAAGCAAAAATGATTTATTGTGTTTTTCAAATTCAAGTTTTTCAGAGTTAAATATAGCCTCCCATTAATCCCTGAGTTTGTAATTAGACGCTAGGATCGCACCAAACACTGGATTAGCACCTAAGGAATATTTGAATATTGGTTTTCACTTCATATGTTATCTTTATTTCGATTTCATGATTCTAAAAAAACTTCAAATTTGCTTATATAGGGTTTGGTAGTTGCACAGGGAGATAATTATATCATTTTGGATCCATATATGTGAAGATCGTTTACATCTCAAAACTAGTTAGCGATGAAGGGAGAGTGGCCATTTAGATAGATCCCATCTCTTGATTTCTTGGTGGATGCTTTGCATGTTAATATTATTTAGGTGACTAACTGTGCATATATATTTAGTGTAAGTGCTAATAACACATTTTCTCACCATATAGGTGGTGCTAATTACACATTTTCTCACCATATAGGTGTTAAAATATTAAATAATAATTAAAAAATATTAAATAGTAAGTTAGTAAAGAAAGTTTGTGGAATTTACTAGATCTTGTGGGGGCAATTTGCATTTTTGGTGAAAGTTTGGAGACCGTTTCAAAGCATATTCATATGGATAGAGAGATCACACGTTTTTACGTATGTGGTTTCTAAATTATTCACATGGAGTTAATGCCTCTCTCTTCTACTAAACTTTTAAAAAATGATTATAGTATAAATGTATAATTACAACAAAACAGAGATTTTGCAACTATAATTGCTCCAAAAACTTAGTAAAACATGTGGAGGTTTCAAAATAAGAAGAGGGGGAGAAGCAAGAAAACAAGGAACACCTTAATTTCACTTTGAGTCTCTTACCATTTCTTGTATTTGACTTTGACAAAGTGCTTGACCTATACTTCGCTACTCTACACTATGTTTTAAATCGATTCTAGATATGATTTTATCATTATCATAGTAATATTTATTTTAAACTTTCTATAAGTCTTTTCTTGAGAAAATTTTATCTTCTCTTGAACTAACTTCTGCCACACGTTATAACACACTAATTCCCTTAAGATCAGAAACATTCATTAACATGCACACATTGTTTTCCTATAAATTGGAGACAAAGGATAAACAATCGATATATGATTTTTTTACCAACTTGTTATAGATAACGCAAGAAGACCACTCCTTATTTACTATACCATAACAAAATAGGTGTTTAGTCTTTTTACTGAAATAACAAAATGGTGTTGCAGAGATCATGAAAAACAGATGGCTAATTTCATGCTTTCATACTTCAGGAATTGAATGTACGTTCCTAGGTGGCTAAGTCTATAAACGATTAATGCCAGTAATGATGCACCAAAAAGAAAACGAAAAAGCGACTACACATAGAAACAGAATCAAGACGGTATAAACCATCGAGCATCTTTCAGCTTTAAGTTGGAGAGCTCGGGGAAGCGTTTGAGAGTTTTTGTTCCAAGGTTGAACACACAGATGTTTAGGTATGAATGTTCCCGAGGATGGCCGACACGATCATGGCGAGTGAAATAGATGGAGATTGGTTCGATACCAAGGGTACTGTGATCAGCATGCAAGGTGAAACCCAAATCAAGAAGCATAGCCTCATCACCTAGAGAATCTACCTCAACAAGCGAGTTCAGGTTGTACAATATATCATCCGGGTTTGGATTAGGATCCTTCTTGTAGAGGTGGAAGATCATATGCTTTGTCTTACCGTAAATGATGCTCTCAACTAACAAAACCTCTCCCAATGTTTTTTTTTTTATTAAAAAAAAACTGTTAGGGTAAACTTTTTATAGGCCCCAACGCAAAGCGGTCCCATATCCAGGAAAAACTCCACTTCCAGCTTGGACCTACGGGATAGTATACACCTCTTGCCCCTACACGTATAGAGGAGTTTTTATTTGGAGAGACTCAGTACCACCGTGGTGACAAAGAGACTGGAACTCGAGACTTCTGGCACCCATCTGCGAGAAGGAAGTACCACTAAGATACAAGCACCTCTCCTAATGTTGTAACAGCAATGTTTTTGTTACCGCAAAGTCTTCCTCTTGTTCTAAATGGGAGAGCTTCTACGAGTTCATAATCACTCGGAGGAGTTACCAAACTAGATAGTGATTTATCACTGCTGGACACATCCTTGAAACCTTCTTGTCCTGACAAATCCAAGATTCTAATGTATAGATGTGATGTATATACCTCTCAGATCTACCACATTGTTGTAAGTTGAATATCCGTCATAATTTCTAGTTAATCTAAAGTTGAATTCCTTATCCCTTATTCGTTTAAGACTAAAATGGCCACTTTTGATTGACTCTAGAGGTGGAAGATTGAATGTTTTCTCGCTAAAAGCATCTATGATATAGAGATTGGATTTAGAATCTAGCACCAAGAACCAGTTTCTTGAATTTGCCAAGAATTGAATCCCTGAAAAGTCTCTTTTTGTTCTGTAAACCCGAGCTTCGTCCGCGTTGTACAGAACACAACCATCATCCTCTGGAAACCGAATCAGTCAAGGCGATCCGGTTTTTCGAGGCAACGTTTGTTTCGAACACAAATACCAATTCGAACATACAACCTTAGCGCGGTGGAAATCAACAAAAACCATACGTTCGAACACAGATCTCAAGATGTCCATAGGGAGCTCCGATAAGCCACCAGTATTAGGAGTCTCCATATTTGTTTGTTGGGATTCAAAAGCCATTCTGCAAAACCAAAACAAGCAAAAATTCAAAAAATAGTAGAAAATCAAATCATGAAACAAGTAAAACCCTTAAATTTAAAATATTTTCGGCAAAATCTAAAAAAAATATACAAACGGGCCAGCCGGCCCAGACCGTTTATTCACTTTCAAACCCATTAAACTTATGAATAGTTTGTGCATTGTGGAAACATGGTTACAACTCACAATATCTATGAAGCTTGGCACAAAAGAAGCCCAGTTTGTATTGTTTTCGAGTTTTTGGTTATAAGGTGGTTAATTTTCAAGAACCAAACAACAACAACAGAAAAAAAAAAAAAAAAAAATTGGGTGAGCAAGTAATTGAATGTGTGCAGATATACGTTATGCTGAACATGAAAAAATCAATAGAAATTATATGATCGTATTTTACAAATCAAATATTTTTTTTTTACCAGACAAAGTATTCAGTGTGTTATCAAGAGATGACTTTGATTTATGATGTTTCATTCACCATGTCAAG